>OX419582.1:399721-909712 GCA_948473455.1 Teleiodes luculella | reverse complement strand
TATCCAACTTGTATCGCATAGTTTGTTAATAATAATGATTTGTTTAGAGTTGAGGAATGTGTGTGTGGGAGGGAGTTTTGAAGCTTGCAATGATCTTGCCATTAGCACCATTAGCTGCTGATACGCGTCCTACTAATATTATAAACGCGAAGGATTGTGACGGGAGGATGTATGGATGGATGGATGTATAATATTTGTCACTCTTTCACGCCAATCTACTTAATGACTTATGTATAATACGCTATAAATTATAAGTATGTATGTGTAAATTATTATTAAGTATCTAAAATATATCACGATTTTAGAATAACGAATTTACTAGCGCGTCTTTCCAACCTCTACTATAGGTAGGTAGGTAAGTATATCCATTGCATTCACTTTATGTTGTTGTGTTTGTTATTGTTTTGACCTGGTTATGTATGTGGTTATGTAGGCGAACCAGAGTCACCGACATAGCCCTAAGAATAGCTAAACTTAAGTGGCAGTGGGCTGGGGCACATTGCGCGTAGAACCGACGGCCGTTGGGGCAAAAAGGTTCTCGAATGGCGACCGCGCGCCGGAAGAACGTAGTGTGGGCAGGCCCCCATGAGGTGGACCGACGATTTGGTGAAGGTCGCGGGAAGCCGCTGGATGCGGGCAGCGCAGGACCGATCATTGTGGAGATCCTTGGGGAGGCCTTTGTCCAGCAGTGGACGTCTTTCGGCTGAGATGATGGTTATATATGACAGTTATGTTTGGTTTCTCTATGGAATAGCAGAAAAGTACAGTAAACCCAAAATGGTTTTTACCGTGAGCGGGTCGGACAGCTAGTATTACATACATAATATTATACATATTATCTTAGCTTAGAGTAATACAATATTTTGGGGCATAGTTCAAATGTGGAGCAGTCCTCGATGATCCAAAGCAATACTTTGATGGCACAAATTTGTTCAAGTCGGTGAAGCTTGATCCGTCGTAACTTTTCGACTCAAGCATGGGTCAAAAAGGCACGTATTTAACGCGGCGACAAAGTAATCAAAATTGGGGATATAAAAAAAATTAAACTGGGTGCTAAAATTAATGGGTTGGCGACTATTATGAGCTATCGTTTTTAATATAAAGTATCTACTAAATAAATAAATTGCAGGGTAGTTTTTAAATTTAAACTGGCATCGAGTATTTGTTTTGGCAACTTAATTTATTATCAAGCAGAAACATATGGCAGATAAAAAAAGATAAATAGGCACTCAAATATGGCTTCAAAAGTATTTTTGCGACTTTTTAAGAGCCCTAATCAAAGTATGCACTGTTATTATCCTATCTTTTTTTAAGTGTATTTTACGGTTACGTAAAAATCAATGCCCACACGAGCTTTTTTTGAAGTTAACAATTACAAATGACACCTCACTAATATTATTAGTTGCCAAGTTATTTTTTATGCTACCTTGCCGATATTTTCAGTCGCCTATACAATATGTATTACTTGTGAGATACATTGTGTTTTCATGCGATGGCTAAGTCAATCTATTTATTTAAAACATAAAAGATTATATATATTAATATGATTACTGATGTTGTTAGGTTAGCTAATTAATTACGTAATAACTTAAGACAGAAGGACCCATAAGTAGGAACTGAATAAATTAACCGACTTGGTATTACATGGATCTCACAACTTTTTACGGTAGAAGAACTGAATTGCGAGACTTGGTTTTTTTACAAGTTGTTTTGTTTTTGACATGGGGTCGCCTTATATATGTCACCGTAAGATTATAAATACCGTTAGATTACAATCTATCTCGCGAGATTGTAAACTATCGAAAAATTGTGAACCAAACATACTGATTACAATTTAACTGATTATTTTTCGATAGATTGTAATCTATCGAAATTAAACCGTCAAATTGTGAAATGGCATAGGATGGAACGCATCTCGCGCGCTGATTGGTTGATCGTCATCTGCGCCGCCATATTTGTTTCTTTTTTCGTATCTAATGTAAACAATCTGTGTTTAAGTGAATTTCAATTAATTTCGTGTTCAAAATAACTCACTGCTTTATAATAATTTCTATGAAATTATAGTGGAAGTAAAATGAATTCATGATTAATCGAAGAATAGAAGTTTGAATGATAAATGTGTTAGTGTAAGTCTCCAAAAATATACCATTATATGATGTCAAAATTACTGATTATCTACTGAATAATAGATAAATACTTGATGTCACAATTCTTAAAGTAGGTACATTAATTTTATTCAACTGACGCCTGTGTTTTATTTCCAACTGTATGGACATAGAACGGCCTGCCGTAAGACCGACCAATCAGGAACAGCCTTTGGACAGTTGACAATTTAACGCGCGACAGATTGTGATTTAACAGTTTCATTTCGATAGATTACAATCTACCGAAAATTAATGCGTTCAATTGTAATCAGTACGTTTAGTTCACAATCTTTCGACAGTTTACAATCACGCGAGTTAAATTGTAATCTAACGGTATTTACAATTTTACGGTGACATATATACGTCTCTATACTAAGTATACTAAAAATAATTCTTCCTTAATTTATATACCTATATTATAATTATAACCTAAGAAAAATAAAGTTATCAAAAACTAAATAAGCGAAGCTGTTGGCAATGAGCTGGCATTCTACAAAAACCTGCTAACTAGACAAATTAGGTGATCAGACTAAAAAAACCGTAACTAATTAGTCGCCAACCTTAACATTTAGGGTTTCACTTTGCAAAAACGTTACAAAAACCACCGCGATACGATCCGAGAGTCCCCCCCCATTGCGACAGAGTTGCGCGGGCGGCGCGGTGGCTGCCCAAACCGCGTCGCTTTGCCTATACTTAATACATATCAATGCTTAATACCTATGTATTAACTACACACAACTACAGAATACATATACATATTTATATGTATTCTGTAGTTCTGCTTATCAGCAAAACAAAACGATCACTTTTTTGGGATATACCACAATATGGTATATTTTACCTAATTATTAATATGTTAAACAGCATACATAATTTGAAAAATAAATAATCCTTTTTACCCGCGTGTTACACGGTGGTAACAGTAGAAACACGGGTGATTTGGAGAGATTGTAATGTGTTTACCTTCCTTCTTTTAACTATAAAATACAATACAATACAACATACTAAAAACTAAACTACCAAACTAACCTACCCTACCCTACCTACCCTTTGTTACTAACTACTAATTACTTATTTTAAAATTTCCTTTAAAAATTCGTCCCTTTTTTTTTAAAAGCTTTTATTTAACTTGCAATGTATATTGTATGTATGTTTGTTCGGGTGGAATCTTTGAACTCAATTTTGAAGTGGATATCTTCAACCGATTGTATAGCGATATGATCATATGAATTGTATATAATGAGGTTATATCAGTTGATAGTCTGTTAAACTTATATTCTTATTTTAAAGGGTTTAAATAAAATCTTTTTCTTTATTTTTTTTGCGTTTAATTTTTACTTAATCTTATCAACGAATGAAAATACAGAGCTTGGAATAACAAAAACTATTTTACCGCGGAAATATCGGGTTCCCGTAGGAAACGTCGAGAACAACGCAGGTGAAGAAGAAGGTACTGTTCTAATGACCTCTTGAGATCTACCAGGTAAGCAGTAAGTACCATAAAATATGTGTGGTAATTTTTTTGGTTTAACTCGTAAATAATACGCTTGTTAAATTACCTTGTAACGAATGAGTGCAGCGTTCGCCAACTGAACGGGTGAGCGAGTAATCTCGATCGCCGCTCGGCGAGTGGGCTGAAGGCAACGGCCGAAAGCCAGGGCCGCATTACGGACGGACAACAACAGATGCCATCAAAAACACAACTTAAAAAAAAAACAAATCTCGCAATTCAGTTCTTCTACCGTAAAAAGTTGTGAGATCCATGTAATACAAAGTCGGTTCATTTATGCTAACAACATCAGTGATCAATCATACTAATATTAACGAGTTATATAATATTTTATTTACTTGTAATCTTACGTTAGACTTTAGAGGTAATGGCCGTGTTTTGACAAACCGGTATCCGGTTTAATTGGCACAAATAAATGATTCTGATTATTTCTGATTCTGATTCTAAGCTAAAGACAGGAATAAGTAGGTAAATCTTTAAATAGTAATTTTTTGCATTGGAATTTGTTACGAGTCCTGCTCTGGCCGATCTCCATTCATACTAGGAGTGACCGCTTCGCTCCAAACTTGCCGCCTCCGCCTTATGACGTCACATTTAGCTCACCGAACTATATACTACAACAATTCATGACCTATCGCTAATTGACCGCAATCGAAGGAAGAAAAGAGAAAATTTCGCGGATTTTTTGTACATACTTTACAGAGCGCTATTTACTAGACTGCTAGATCGTAATCAATTTTCTAATACATTCGTAATCAAAAATTTAAAGCCTCTTTTCATCATAGGTCTTTGAAAAACATTTACCAAATTAAATATTCAGCTAATGCCACAGAATACCAAATAGTCCATTGAAGTTAAAAGTCGCTTAGACGAACACCGCCAATCTATATATTTTAAGTCGTCTGCGGAAGCCAAATTAATTTATATTGAAATAATTAAATCACCTGTAGTTTTACAACGGAAAAGAATGTTGCTGACGCAGACAACATGAGGAGCTTACCTCTACGAGTATGAACAGTATATGACTCGCTCGGCTAACATTGCATCTGGGTTGGTAGAAAATATGTGACTTTACTTATGCAGTTTCACTCACTATTGTTGGCAAATAAAAATATTCCCTTTGTCGGAAGAATTTTTCACAATAATGCAGCTTTATTGTTTTTCTTTGTCTTGTCACTCGTCTTCGCGAGTGCAACTCAAGAAAAGTGCATGTTATTGCAATTTGTATGAAATTAATACCGCACTCTCAGAGCAGAAAATATAGAGCACGTAGGTACCTACCAGGAGACATGAAGTTATGAAGAGTATTTGTTTAGTTTAGAACTACAAACAGTATATTGGCCCAGCTACGCTAACAAAACCGCAAATCGATGTATAGCCGTCTGGTACACAGTTTCTATAGATCCAGAAAATCATTTTGGTCGGCAGATCTCAAAAAAAAATCTTACAGTATGACATCATTCATATATATTTTTTATATGGAATTGTAAATATTTTTTAATTTGTAAATTACTAGCTTTCCAGTTTTTCTGTGTTAAAAAAGTAGCCTATGTGTTATTCTGATATAAAAGCTATATTATTGTAAAGTTACATTAAAATCCATTCAGTAGTTTTTGCGTGAAAGAGTAACAATCATCTATACATATATCCTCACAAACTTTCGCGTTTATAATAAATTTGTAGGAATATCTACACAATTTTTGCAATCAAAGGAATGGAAAAAGGTTGTCTCTCAAGAAAACGAATCCCATGGATTTTTATCTTCTAACTAGTCTGATGTTTGATTACCTATAAATCTTTCCTCATTTTGTCTGCTTTTTCAGATCATGATGCAAAAATATCGATCTAATTCTATTATACGAGTTTAGACTGTTGTCCACTAATAGATATAAATTAAAGTCGCCATAAATAATAATGCTTATATCTTTATCACCAATTAGCAAATACTTTATCCATTTTTTTTAATACATAATTCAAAATGATGGATGCGGTGTTCTCATCTGTCTCATTACAACTAGCCGCTCAAGTACAGGCCATTTCAATAGCTCCTTTAACAGATAGGCTCACTACAAAGATCTATTATAGCTCACTCTACCGCAATGTGTATTAGGAGGAGGACTCTACCGCAGCTGCCGCATTTTGATCTTTCTCTGTTAAACGGTTAAACGAACGTTTGAATTATATATGTCGCAATGTTTCAAGTTAACGTGCAAACGATTACAAATTTATTTGCGCTTGTTGTAGGACTCATTTTTTAAAACATTGTGTTCGTAGAGCGCCAGCAATAACAACTTTGCAATACAAAGATAGCATCGTTTAATTTGCTTTCGGATTTTTTGGAATGGGTGCGCTCTTGGACAGCATATAAACTCGGTAATCATTTGCAGGCCAACTTGTAACACATATTAATTACAGAAGTAGTGCTAGCTATACGGACAATCTGCCACATTATCTGTCACATATTGTTCAGAATTCGATTACTTACAGGAAGCTAACATATTCTCTCTGTCTGACGTGCAACAGGTTTATGACACACATTCTAAGCTGTTTCTCTGGAGCAAGGTATAACCTGAATACATGAAGCAGTAATTACTCAACCAAACACATTTACACACATTAGTATCATCATCACATCCATCAATCACACGTGGCGGTCGGTACGGTAGAGCCAGGTGTACGGTGGGTCCGAACTAGTCCGAAGTGCTCGAAATCGTTGTCTAGAGCACAATATTCCGTGGTCTGTACCATGTCCTTTCAGCATAGTGGCATAATGGTGGCACAGGTAAGAAGCCAGTTACTCTCTGTATCTCTGTATTAGCGTGAAAGTACGGCTCATAGGTGTATAGTAGGTACGCGGCGACCTTCGTTAGCCGGCAGCGCAGCCATCACGGCCGCCGCGCCGCCGCGCCGCCGCGCCGCGCCCCGTCACCGCCTCTCACACCTTTGACGCACTGGACCACGGACCACGTAGGTGGACACTACGGGAAGTAATCGATTATCCGTCCTATAGTCAAAGTCAAAGTCAAATAGTGTTTATTCAAAGTAAGATTTCACAAATCATTTTTTGACGTCGAGGCGGGTTCACAATTTGGCTGCCTTCTGTGGAGAAGAACCCGCCGGAAGAAACTCCACAGGCGTTGCATCTTTTCAAAATATTATTACATAGGTAATTATTATATTATACAATTTGATTAATATAACAAAGAGTGCAGACGAAATATGAAATTAAAGGAAGGCAACCAGTCAAAGTAGAAAAACTAAACTATATAAACAACTAGCGACCCGCCCCGGCTCCGCACGGGAAAATGGTTATTGTGGATTATCCTTCAGTATATTATGCATGTATTATACATATAAACCTTCCTCTTGAATCACTCTATCTATTAAAAAAAACCGCATTAAAATCCGTTGCGTAGTTTTTAAGATTTAAGCGTACAAAGGGACATAGGGACATAGGGACATAGGGACATAGGGACGGAGAAAGCGACTTTATTTTATACTATGTAGTGATAGTGATAAAACAATCGGCAATCGACTAGAGCAGACCAGTCCCCCCAAGCAGCACCACGTTCACGGGTTTGACGTATGGGACAGCCATCGCCGGGCTCAACCATATTAGAGGGAACCCAACGACCCGGCCCACACGCCACCGCAAGTCAGGACACTTTAGTGAGCATGAATACTCAGTCAGCCAGATGTTATCACGACAATCTAATTAATGGCTTCCCAATTGCATAGTCGACCGCACTACAATGTTGCACAATTACGTAGGTTTTTACAAACAAATTTTAGTAATAATATTACGTTAGATTAAGCACAGCGTTTCTCGTGTCGAGCTGAAGTCTCTACACACCAAGCTTTCTTATCATTCAAATATTCATCCAATTCATAGTACGCATTCCTACATAGATGCCGTTTCACGTGGCATTTAAACCTTTTTTCTGGAAGATTTACAATATCATCAGGTATTTTATTATAGTAGCGTACACAGAGCCCCACGAAAGAAGTACTGACTTTAGCCAATCTATAGTTATCACGAGCTAGTTTATTTCCATTTCTAGTATTACGTTTGTGAATATCAGAATTCTTTTTAAATTCGTGGATATTTTTCCTAACGTACATAATATTTGCATAAATATATTGGCACGGAACTGTCAAGATGTCTATTTCTTTAAACAGTTCTCTAAGTGATTCCCGACAGCGAAGTTGGTATATTGCCCTAATGGCTCTTTTCTGCAAAATAAAAACTGTGTTAATATCGGATGCCCTGCCCCACATCAAGATACCATAAGACATTATACTATGAAAGTAACTGAAATAAACTAACCTAGCTGTTGCTATGTCTGTTAACTGTCTTATTTTTCTCACTGCATACGCAGCCGAGCTAAGCCTCCCCGACAGAGAAGATATATGAGGACTCCATTGCAGTTTGGCGTCAATAGTTATACCCAAGAAGACTGTACTGTCTACCAGATCAAGCCGCTCACTATTTAACACAATGTCACCCCTACAGCTATTTACATTTGGTAAGGTAAATTTAATGCATTTAGTCTTCTTTGCGTTTAATACCAGGTTGTTAGCAGTAAACCAGTTATGAACCTGTTGAAGAGTGCTATTTAACTCATTATACTGAGGTGATCTTCGGTTTAGTTTAAAAATAAGAGAAGTGTCATCCGCGAATAAAACAATGTTTGACAGATTATGTACAACACATGGCAAATCATTAATATAAACTAAGAATAAGAAAGGTCCTAATATAGAACCTTGCGGCACACCCATTGTAGCTAAAGACCCCTTTGATTTTATTTCATTTATTTGTACCTTTTGAATCCTGCCTTCTAAATAGGACTGAACTAGTTTAAGTGCATTGTTTTTGACCCCATAATGTTTTAATTTAAGCAATAGGGTTTCATGTTGAACACAATCAAATGCTTTTGAAAGGTCACAGAAGACACCTATGCAATCGCAAGAATCCTCCCATGCGTCAAAGATATGCTTTATGAGCGCAACACCTGCGTCGGTGGTAGAACGTCCTTTTGTAAATCCAAATTGCTGTTTATGAAGTAGGCAATGTTTATTAAAATGAGACAGCAATTGGTTGAGTATAATCTTTTCAAAAACTTTACTTAGGACTGGTAAAATAGATACAGGTCTAAAATTACTGGGATCACTTTTATCACCAGCTTTGAACAAGGGTATTACTTTGCTATATTTCATTAAGTCTGGGAAGACCCCTTCATCAACACATGGTATTAAAGATGGCGGCAAGATATGGAGCCAGTGTGTCAATTACTTTACTACAAGCCTTAACAGACATTCCCCATACATCTTCTGTTCCTTTTACTTTAATTTCTTTAAAAGCTTTGATAACAGTGTTTACATTTACATGTTTAAATTTAAATTCATCTTTACAAGGTTTTATGTGTTTTTCAAGTATCGAAGCAGAGACAAAAGGTGAAGAATTAAGAAGTTCTGTCGTTTTTATTGGAATATTAGAAAAAAAGTTCTCAAATTCTTGGGCTACTTCTATGTTAGTAGCAACAGGTCCCTTGACTGAATTTAGAACAATATCATTATCGCATTCTTTCATTTTTCCAGTTTCGTTATTTATAATTTTCCAAACTGCCTTTATTTTATCGTCCGCACTTTTAATCTTATTACTTATATAATTGGCTTTAGCGACTAAGCAGACCTTTTTGAAAGTTTTTGAATAATCCCTAACATAATCTTTAAATGTGTCACTATTAGTGTAGCTTTTTATTTCGTACAGCTCAAATAATTTGTCTCTGCTTTTCCTTATACCAATTGTTGCCCAATCACTAAATTTGAAAGACGTGCCAATGATTTTATTTTTAACTTGAAAGATTCTATCATACTCATCAAATACAACGGTGAAGTAATTTGTATATAATTCATTAGGATCATCAGAAAGACATTCAATATTGGGCAATTTCTCAGTCAAAACGGTATTGAATTTTTCTACACGACCAGCAGTAATCGGTCTAGTTTTTATTTCAAATTTTACAGTAGATCGATTAGCGGAGAACACTACTTCTTGACCTGAGTGGTCAGATGGTAATGAATTTAAAATTGACTTACTGGTGTAATTACAACTACAGAAAAAATTATCGACACAAGTGGATGATGTGGGTGTCACTCTGGTTGGTTCAAGAAAAACATAATCCAATTTAAATGACCGAAATAAACTCAACATTCTATCTGTATAGTTATTCTATTGGATATCTATCTTGTTTGTATATTAAAGGCTAACAAAGTAGCTATGTGTCGTTTAAATTTCCTAGACAGGTACATAGTATCCTGAGTCAAAGTAAAATTATGTATAAATTTATTAATATCAAAAAATAAAATTGCATCGCTATGATGACGCGTCTGCTGGTATAAGTATGAATTTATATTATAAATACACCTATTATGTTCCTCTGTCAAGTTAGAACAGTATGGGAAAGAGCTGACAATAACTTTACATTTAGAGGATTTATTGATCTCAACTATTTTCTGTATACTAGACTCCAATACATTCCTAGTTACACCTATGTGACTGCCAACCATAATAATAACAGTCGTGTGTTCATCATAATTTTCAGCACGTATTTTTTCTATTATGTCCACATAACTAGCATTAGGACTACAAATATTAATTACTTGTTGTGTTAAACATACTTGTTGTGTTAAATATATAAATAATATCAATGACTAGACTACCTACCAAAAATGTGTACCTACTTGCTTTTTCTTGGATGATGGATATTATCAATTCACACAATCCCAATCGAGGGACCCTAGATAAACGTTAGATAGGCGGTGAAAAGTTAGAATCTTTAAATTTATTATTTTTAGGAGCTTTGACGTTGACAAATAGTTTTTAAAAATCCTAACATCACTTACATACATAGTATAAAACAAAGTCGTTTTCTCTGTCCCTATGTCCCTATACTATATCCCTATGTATGCTTAAATCTTTAAAACTACACAGCGGATTTTGATGCTGTTTTTTAAATTAATTAATTAATTTTATTTATTTATTGTTCGGAAAACCATCAGCTTCATACAACTCATGTGCACATCTGGTTAACGTCTTATAGGCCGGGAGATGATGACAGAAATTTTTAGGTCATTTGTTACAGTATGGCGGTTTTACAGGGGTCTTAGTACGCAATGACAAAAAGAAAAATGATGGTCATAGCGCTGGTACTGGCGGCCCAATCGCGAAAAAAAAATTTGCAGATTTTCGGCAGTATGGCGACCATTTGGAGCCGTCCGAAAAGTATGGCATGGTGATTTTCGTAAATGGCTGCACGAAGATGATCAAACTGTGCAAAAATTACCCTGGTACAAATGGTTGAATTTTTATTTTTCGCGTCGGTATGGCGGGCTGTAAGTCACACCGGAGAAGTATGGCATGACACTGTAGTCTAGTTATTTTTTACGGGCTATCGGAAAATACTAAAATTTTTGTGGTAGGTACAAATCGTTTGACTTTCGTAATTTATCCGACTAGTTCACTAACGCCCACGCGATTGGGCCGCCAGTACCAGCGCTATGACTATCATTTTTCTTTTTGTCATTGCGTACTAAGACCCCTGTAAAACCGCCATACTGTAACAAATGACCTAAAAATTTCTGTCATCATCTCCCGGCCTATTATAACTAGTAATAGGTTTTCACATGTAGTAATAGATAAGAGGAAGGTTTATATGTATAAAACATGCATTAAATACTAAAGGATAACCCACATTACCCACAATAACCATTTTCCCGTGCGGAGCCGGGGCGGGTAGCTAGTTTAGAATAAAAACAAAAAAGAAGAAAGAGTAAAAAAATTGCAACATTTTTAAGTAAGTACCTAAGTATTTCTTTTTTACGTACGAGTAGCTGGACAAGGATCGATACAAAACCACCAATGATTGGTCTGTCTCCCCCCGGGGCGGCGTCGCCGCGTCGGCGGCACTCGGGCATTTTGCCTGAAAATTGGTGGAGAGGTATGAAACCAGGCGGAAACTTTTATCCCGTACCTTTTGCCGCAGGAATTTCTTGACCATCACTCACTATTCAAAACGCATCAACTTCGGGTAAATGGTGTCAACTTCACGTTCTTTACCAAAATATTCTTTTTGATTGAATAGGTAAGTACCACTAGTACCAGTTTCATTTCAGGTATCCGAAAGCCGGGCTTACACTGTTAGAGTGGATGGTCGAATTATCGCCGGAATTACTAATAAAGACCGGCTTTAATAATATAATTAATAATTATGTAATTACATTATTAGAGCCGGACTTGGTTTGAACAAAGCTTTATTAACTTCAGAAATGACGTCATTAAGAGTTCTATATAAGGGAGCCTATAATTAAATTAGAAAAAAAAAATTAAGAAATAAAACAAAGAAATAAAAAAATATATTTAGAAAAATAATAATATTAATAATTTTGAATTTTTGAATGTATTAACAGTTTTTTTTAATTTCTCGCGTACTTATCGTGGCTTGGAGCCACAGAATACCAAATAGTAGTCCCTACTGGAGCCAGGGGGGTTCCACTCGTGAGAATAGGTATGACGGGCGAAATATCGCCCCGGCCGATGAAAGGCAGGGCTAGCTACATCAGTACGCGAACAGTCGCCGGGCGCGCGTGACGCGTCGTTATTACGCGCCGCTCCGCTCGCTCAAATTACGAAAATATGACTTCACAACAATACGACAAATGCTGATGTGTTTATGGATGCAAAAATAAAAGGAAAAGGACTGGATCGGATGTCTTTTTTAGATCTCTTTTCTTGTCCTCATAATTTTCTCTGACAAACCTACAGTAACATTATGACGTATTTTCATAAACTAAAGTACTTACCTACCTACTGACGAGTAAATATAGTTTGCAAACATTATAATACGAGTAATACTATTACTTAGTAAATAGTAGTAGCATTGGTTTATTTGAACCATCATTTGTTTGAGTAAAAGGTAGGTAGGTACCTTATAGGTTAATAAATCAGATGTTTTATTTTCTCAAAGACGACAGCCCTAAAGGTGTTAGTAGAGTGGCAAAAGAGATAGCGCAACGCGAGAGAAAGAGGTGCAGCAACTTCGTTTTTTCGCCTAGCGCCGTGCGATCTGAATTTCACTCTATTATAACGGAGATAGGGTTGCAATTTATTTGAATTATGTCGCCTAGTGGAGCTTCTGTAGGGACTACTATTTGGTATTCTGTGCTGGAGCTTAGTGGGTCAGTAGGTACTAAGTGCGCGCGCGGCGGTCTTGCGTAGCGGGACTGCTGTTTCACATCACTATTACGAGTATCTGCAGCGCGCAGCTCAAAGCACGATACGATGTCCCTTGTTTTGTTTGTGAAGCTCCAATTTAACAAGTTCAAAGCACGATACGATGTCCCTTTGTATCGCTCTCTGGTACCTCATTCTGACTGTCAAAATGATATAGGGATTGAATTTTTTTTATTTTATTCGAAACCTTACATCAATGATAAAGTTATAGGTACTTATGTTAGACTAAAGGCTTTTCTCTCTCTTGATTGGAATGTTTTGCTATAAACTGTAGGTACTCTTGGTAGGCGTATAGGGGTTCGCAGTCGCTGGTGAATGTTGCAGTTTTTTACCTGGGTAACGTACGTCCTTGGAGAGAGTAAAGAGATTCTAAGCCGCGCCGGGAGCAGTCGTAAGGTAACTTTCCTAAACTAGCTGACATTCCGCGGCAACGCTCGCGTCGTTTTTCCACTATTCCCGTCGGAATTCGATATTTTTACTGCGGTAAAAAGTAGCCTATGTTACTCTTCGGCCTTCATCACCCTTCATTCTATGTCTCGCAAAAAAACAGGTCAGGTCAACAACAGCTCCGTTTCATAGTTTCAGTGTGAAAGAAGGTCAAACAGACAAACACAATATTTATAATATTAGTATGAATTTGATATGTGATTAGAAGGCGGATCTATCTGCGATGCGGAGCGAGTTGACACGGTGTCCTTTTAACACATAAACAGATGCAAGACCGGTCGGCGGGTGACGTCACCGGCCGCCGCCGCCGCCGCCGCCGCCGCCGCCGAGCGGTACAAGCACAAGCGGCCATCGAACAGCGAGCGACCATTCACTCCTCTAGCTTTCCACCTCGCCTCGCGTTAAAAGTTTTTCCCGTAGCAACGAGGAATTTTTATACGAAGTTTCATAAAAATCGGTTTAGTAGTTTGGGACGGTTACGGAGCTTTCCTATTCAATGCAAACAAACAATCAAATCTTTCCTCTTTATAAAATTTGTATATCCGTGATTTCATGTCCTAATGTAAAGCCTGATCAGAAAAATTAAAATCCTCATCGTGTTGCGGTATTTCAATGGAACTAACTTTATAATATAAAGTTGTCCAGAAACACGTCCCCCGGAGCAGGTTTTTAATTTTTATCTTCCTGGTTCAAAGGAACATCTCATCTCACACATACCTACTGTTTTGTTCGGTGGAAATGAAATAACCGCCTTTTTTGAAGCCGTACGCGGCTGTAGGTTGCTGCCAGTTTGTGACCGCTTACTTACCTATAAGTATATGTATATTATTACAGCAGCGCTTTGTAACACACTGAGGGATCCCTGGAACAGCTGTGTGTATATATTACGCTCATCGTTGAATGAAACCAAGCAAATTAATCCTAATGTCAAGTGCGAGCATGACTCGGACTCGGCATCTCAATATTAAATGCTAGTTTTTAATTAATTTTAATTGTTTAGAACCAAATAAATTATTATTAATATTCACTATTATCATCTTCAACGACCACTAAATGGAAATAAAGTGTTATTATCATCATAACAAGTGAAGGAAGGCATCATCGGTGTGACAACGAACAACCTACCTGTCAACGGACGGATTCTGTTTGAATAATCATCGGATAAAACTGGGGAGTATTGTTTTCTTTTGCAACTGTTCTAGTATTTTACACTAAATTCGTGATAAGGAATTTACCACACAACGCTTATCTTTTGTTTATTTATTACTTTTGATTAACGTAATGTACAATTGAAATTATAGACTAAATCAGAGGTTTTTATACATTTAGATACTTACTTTAGAGACATAAAGTACTAGACTCGATACACATCACCATAAATCAAACAACAACAGTAATTGCTGTAAAAATAATCACTTGGTTGTTTGTACTAATAATAGCTCTGAGTAGGTAGTCTCATTTCAATAAGTAGATACAATTTAGTCAATTAATTTAGAAGGCACCTATCACAGAGTTTTACATGCACATTTAGTTTGATTTACACTCTCAACATTGCAAATACATTTTGAACTAATCAAGTGCCAACCTAGGACCTACCTACACTATATAGGTAGGTACCTAGCTACACACATACACATAATAGCGCAACTTGAATAGGTAATTGATTGTATCTGTTACTCCATTTAGCTTACAGTAAATTTTTTATTTGATTAACATTAGTTTTAACACTATAAAAAACTAGGTATTGAATAGGAGTATGGTTTAGTTAGGTACTTATTTTATCTCTTCCCCTTTATTTAAACTACTAGCACTTACCCACTTAAAATAAAAAAATAAAAAAAAGAGTAATATTAATTATAATAAAGTAATAATAATATTATATTATACAGTTGACCTACTGACTTTTAATTTATATTTCAGTTGATCACCATGATGACCCGCAGTAAGCATGCCGAACAGAAACTTACAAAACTTCAGAAAAGCTTAACCGAGGCAGAAGACGTTAACACCAAGCTGCTGTCAGAGCTTAATAGTAAGGAAGCTGAGATCAAGCGCTTAGAGGCAAAGAATGCTCAGCTTACAAAGAGCGTGTCAACACTGCGGGTTTCTAATGATGAGGCACAAGCTGAAATATGTCAACTTGAAAGACAGGCTGAATCAATCAATGACCTGCACAATGACCTTCCCTTTACTCAAGAACGTGAGAAATTCCTTGAAGGTCAGCTCAGGGAAGCACGGAATCAACTTGATGAACTGTATATGGAGAAAGAAAACACTCAGTTATTACATGTGATCTCCTTACATGATGAGTTAGAGGCACAAAATACTAGCACTAAGTATGGGAAAATGACAAGGATTAAAAGAATAAAGAAATATTGTAAATTAAATTTATTTTTCAAAAAATCCAGGAAAAACTTAAAACTATTAAAATTATCACAAAAGCAGAAACCTAAGAGAGGTAAACTAATCTCTTTACATCAACAAAACAAGAAGCTCAAGCATAATTTTAATGCAATTTATTCTGTATTCACCAATGCTCAAGCTGAGGTGGAAGAGCTGCGGATTCAACTAGCAGAAGCAATATCTAGATATAAGGAAAGTGAGTCGAGCCTTAATGATCTCACTACTGTGACGTCAGAGTTACTTCAACTACAACAGGAGAATACTGGGCTGTTAGGTTCTCTGCTGGACAACAATGAGCTTAAAACAGTCTTGGGCTCGGCCAACGACGATAGCTTGATTTCGGAAGACGCGCAGCCTCTCTACAGCTGTACGCCACCCGAAGGTTCATTGGCCGACGACACAGATGACAGCTCGCCAGCGACCGCAACGGCGACGGCGACCGCGACCGCGCCCGCGCCGCCGCCCGCACCTCCTACCCTAGCAGATGACGTCAGTACAGCTGGAGCGCCTGAGTCTTCCGCGCGCCCAGATCCAGCCACCACACCCAGCCAGTCTGATGCAAGCGCGCCGCCGGTCCCTAAAGCGCGGCGAGGGCGCCGTGGAAGGCGGGGGAGAGGTGGGAGGGGAACTCCGATGACTCGTCCGGCTGTGACGGCGGAGCTGGCACCAACACCTGCCCACTCTGCGACCGTGCTGCCATCTCCCACGCGGCACCCGCCGCACTCGCCGCTGCCCCAGCCGGCCTTTACTACTACTGGTCAGGAATATCAGGTCTCCCCCTCTCCACTTCGTCGTAGTGTAGTGGCCAACTCTCCTCCCAAGAAAACTATTATTTTCTCAGATAAAGTAGGAGTAGGCTTAGGACCCTTGTTATATAACTGTCTAACAGAACAAGTAGTTAATATCTGCTATCCAAATGCAAGTTACAGTGACATCATAGAAAAAGTAAGTCAGCAAAACTTTGATGAGAATACAACTGTCATTATTATGGTAGGAAGTCATATAGGAGTATCTAGAAATATGTTAAACTCTGGTAAAAAACAAAAATCTAAATAAAACCTTAAAATGTAAATTTATAGTCAGCACTTTCCCATACTGTTCAAACTTGTCAAGTGAACATAATAGTTGCATTTACAATATAAATTCATATCTTTATCAGCTGACACATCATCATAGCGATGTTATTGTATTGTTTGACATAAATAAATTTATACATAACTTTACTTTGACTCGGGATACTATGTACCTGTCTAGGAAATTTAAACGACATAAAATATAGCTAATTTGTTAGCCTTTCATATACAGAACTCCGTCGTAGGAAATATGACGCAGTCATCTTTGATCACAATTAGTACAAGTACTAATAACGATTCTTTAAACTGTTAAATTCGACAAAGGAAAATCTAATTGTAAATATTGCTAGCAATAGAGCTGAGCAGAGATTTTCTTGCAGGGAGCTAGAAATAAAACAGACAAAGGGGAAGCGTAGTCGTTTAAAGGTTTTTCATCAAAACATTCAAAGTTTCTCCAGCAAGTCTTTAGTTTTTGAACTATTTTTAGAAAAACATAAATATGATGTAGTGTGTATAACCGAGCACTGGTTCTCAGAATGTAACATGTTTATTAATTTTAATAATTATTATGTTGCCAGTTCGTTCAGCCGAAAGGCAAATAAAAATCATATTGTGGGAGGTGGCTCCTTAATATTATTACGTAAAAATATCAGATTTAAAGATCGTAAAGACATTGTGGGTCTTACGGTTGAGCGAAAGGTAGAGGTATCTTGTGTCGAGCTGGATGATCATATTGTAGTGTGCGTGTACAGGCCGCCATGTATTCAAAACTTTAATATTTTTGAATCTGTGGTAGAGGACCTTTTAAAAATCATTTCCCGAAGTACAAAACAAGTAATTGTGTGTGGGGATTTTAATGTAGATATTTTGATCTCGGATAATTACACAAATAGAATATTGAGTTTATTTCGGTCTTTTAATTTAGATTATGTATTTCTAGAACCGACCAGAGTGACATCAACTTCATCCACCTGTGTCGATAATTTTTTCTGTAGCTGTAAATATTCTAGTAAGTCAATTATAAATTCATTACCATCTGACCACACAGGTCAAGAAGTAGACTTTCCCGCCATTAAATCTAATGTAAAAATTGAAATTAAAACTAGACCGATTACTACTGGTCGTGTCGAAAAATTCAATTCAGTTTTGACTGAAAAATTGCCTAATATCGATTGCGATTTTAGCAATCCTAATGAGATATATGCAAATTTTTTCTCCGTGGTGTCTGATGAATATAACAAAATATTCCAAATTCAAAATAAAAGCGTTGGCAAGTCATTTAAATTTAGTGATTGGGCAACTCCTGGTATTAGGAAAAGTAGAGATAAATTGTTTGAGCTATATGAAATGAAAAGCTACACAAATTGTGACAGATTAAATAATTATGTTAGGATGTATTCAAAAACTTTTAAGAGAGTCTGTTTAACCGCTAAAGCGAATTATATAAGTAATAAGATTAAAAGTTCTGACAATAAAATAAAGACAGTTTGGAATATTATTAACAGCGAAACAGGAAAAACTAAACAACGCGATAATGACTTGGTTTTAAATTCAGATAAAGGGCCTGTTAATTCTAACATTGATGTAGCACAAGAATTTGAGAATTTCTTTACTAATATTCCAATAAAAACAACAGAACTGCTAAATTCTTCACCTCTTGTCTCTGCTTCAATACTTGAAAACCATGTAAAAACCTGTACAGATGAATTTAAATTCAAACATGTAAATGCAAACACTATTATTAAAGCATTTAAGGAAATTAAAGTAAAGGGTACGGAAGATATATGGGGAATGTCTGTTAAGGCTTGTAGTAAAGTAATTGACACGCTGGCGCCTTATCTTGCCTCCATCTTTAACACATGTGTAGATGAAGGGGTCTTCCCAGATTTAATGAAATATAGTAAAGTAATACCCTTGTTCAAAACAGGTGATAAGAGCGATCCTAGTAATTTTAGACCGGTATCTATTCTACCAGTCCTTAGTAAAGTATTTGAAAAAATCATACTTAACCAATTGCTGTCTCATTTTAATAAACATTGCTTACTGCACAAACAGCAATTCGGATTTACAAAGGGACGTTCTACCACGGACGCAAGTGTTGCACTCATAAAGCATATCTTTGACGCATGGGAAGATTCTTACGATTGCATAGGTGTCTTCTGTGACCTTTCAAAAGCATTTGATTGTGTTCAACATGAAACCCTATTGCTCAAATTAAAACATTATGGGGTCAGAAATAGTGCACTTAAACTAGTTCAGTCCTACTTAGAGGGCAGGATTCAAAAGGTACAAATAAATGAAATGAAATCCAAGGGATCCTTAGTAAAAATGGGTGTGCCGCAAGGTTCCATATTAGGACCTTTTTTATTCTTAGTATATATTAATGATTTGCCATGCGTAGTTCAAAATTTGTCGAACATTGTATTATTTGCGGATGACACTTCTCTTATTTTTAAACTAAACCGAAGATCACCTCAATATAATGAAATAAATAGCACTCTTCAACAGGTTCATAACTGGTTTACTGCTAACAACCTGGTATTAAACGCAAAGAAGACTAAGTGCATCAAATTTACTTTACCAAATGTGAACAGCTGTAGGGGTGACATTGTGTTAAATAATGAACGGCTTGATCTGGTAGACAGTACAGTCTTCTTAGGTATAACTATTGACGCTAAACTACAATGGAGTCCTCATATATCTTCTCTGTCGGGGAGGCTTAGCTCGGCTGCGTATGCAGTGAGGAAAATCAGACAGTTATCAGACATAGCAACAGCTAGGTTGGTTTATTTCAGTTACTTTCATAGTATAATGTCTTATGGTATCTTAATGTGGGGCAGGGCATCCGATATTAACACAGTTTTTATTTTGCAGAAAAGAGCCATTAGGGCAATATACCAACTTCGCTGTCGGGAATCACTTAGAGAACTGTTTAAAGAAATAGACATCTTGACAGTTCCGTGCCAATATATTTATGCAAATATTATGTACGTTAGGAAAAATATCCACGAATTTAAAAAGAATTCTGATATTCACAAACGTAATACTAGAAATGGAAATAAACTAGCTCGTGATAACTATAGATTGGCTAAAGTCAGTACTTCTTTCGTGGGGCTCTGTGTACGCTACTATAATAAAATACCTGATGATATTGTAAATCTTCCAGAAAAAAGGTTTAAATGCCACGTGAAACGGCATCTATGTAAGAATGCGTACTATGGATTGGATGAATATTTGAATGATAAGAAAGCTTGGTGTGTAGAGACTTCAGCTCGACACGAGAAACGCTGTGCTTAATCTAAGGTAATATTATTACTAAAATTTGTTTGTAAAAACCTACGTAATTGTGCAACATTGTAGTGCGGTCGACTATGCAATTGGGAAGCCATTAATTAGATTGTCGTGATAACATCTGGCTGACTGAGTATTCATGCTCACTAAAGTGTCCTGACTTGCGGTGGCGTGTGGGCCGGGTCGTTGGGTTCCCTCTAATATGGTTGAGCCCGGCGATGGCTGTCCCATACGTCAAACCCGTGAACGTGGTGCTGCTTGGGGGGACTGGTCTGCTCTAGTCGATTGCCGATTGTTTTATTGTTTGTATAGTTTAGTTTTTCTACTTTGACTGGTTGCCTTCCTTTAATTTCATATTTCGGCTGCACTCTTTGTTATATTAATCAAATTGTATAAAATAATAATTACCTATGTAAAAATATTTTGAAAAGATGCAACGCCTGTGGAGTTTCTTCCGGCGGGTTCTTCTCCACAGAAGACAGCCAAATTGTGAACCCGCCCTGACGTCAAAAAATGATTTGTGAAATCTTACTTTGAATAAACACTATTTGACTTGACTTTGACTTTGAAATCTTAGAGAATAAATAATAATAATCCCTCCCAGAGATTTTTTTATTTATACTCTAAGCAAATCAATATTCGTTCTTTGGTATTGGATCAAAATAATAGAGGCCAAACAATATTGAATTGAATGACCTCAATCATCATCATTTCAACGATAATTTGGTTATTTGTAAAGGATTTTATTGATGAAAGGAGATTGCCGCGAAATTGTAAGAAGATCTTCTCTGTCGGGGAGGCTTAGCTCGGCTGCGTATGCAGTGAGAATAAAAAGATAATTAAAAAAATATATAAAACCGCCTTCAAGGTCCTAACCTACACTAAAAAGTTACAAATAAAATATAAATCTAGCTGAAAGCATAGCAATTTAATATGGCTATTAATATTCCTTATTTACATAAATTGTAACATCATATAAACATGTGTAGACATTGTTATACTCTTCACCTTGGAGTCGGTGCCAGTTGAGGCTAGCTATTTAATCGGAACCACATCTGATATCAAAAGTTCAGATCGATGAATATAAAAAATTTAAAGAACGCGGTCAGAGTACTAGGTACTGAGCCCACTATAGATGACTGCTAGCAGTAGAAGTCTTTTGGTCGAAATGATGGTGATTAGCTGGCACCGACTCCAAGATAAAGTGTATAACAATGTCTACACATGTTTATATGATGTTACAATTTATGTAAATAAGGAATATTAATAGCCATATTAAATTGCTATGCTTTCAGCTAGATTTATATTTTATTTGTAACTTTTTAGTGTAGGTTAGGACCTTGAAGGCGGTTTTATATATTATTTTAATTATCTATTTATTTTACCCTTTTTAGTGGAAATTTACGATTTACGATATTTAATTAAGTTCTATAAATAAGTCCAGTAGCCATGTGATAAAATGTACAAAAATAATCGATAAATATACGTTACGCTTCATAACACATCACATCACTATTTTGAAATTCAGTAACCATTAAGTTTCTTGTTTTTTACATGCCAAATAAAGACAAATAAATGTCGTACTTTATTGATATTTTGTTTTTAGTTGGGCAAGTCATAACATGAATGTCTCTATCTTTTTCTAACGTACCGTATTCAAAGATGTGCGATAGAGTTAAAAGAAAAACCCCACCTCCCGCTTCCCCCTACCCTCCCACCCCTATGAGCGGCCGCGTTGGTTTCGATACAAAATAGGCATGATTATTACTACTCCATATGGGCGCGTAAAATTTTTTCTTCCTTCATGGTTTTAGTCTTCTACTCCGCCATCAGATATAATCCAAATTTATATGAAACCATTTTGAGTACATCTTCTATCTATAGAACAAAAAATTATTGAAATCTATTAATAAGAAGCCGAGATATTGCCAAAATAATTTACCGATCGGGTTAACGGCATCGTCAATTGAGGAGTTATTTCCTCATATCTTCAAATTTAATTATCCGATCTTAGCGAAATTTTTATGGGACCACCCTGCAAGTAAACCTGGTCGATTAAAAAAAGAATTTTGAAAATCGGTTCACAATTGGCGGAGATATCTTATAACAAACACACAAAAAAAAAAAAAACATACGCGTCGAATTGAGAACCTCCTCCTTTTTTGAAGTCGGTTAAAAATAAGACAGTTGTCAAGCTAGATTAGTTTATTTCAGTTACTTTCACAGTATAGTGACTTATGGTATCTTGATATGGGGCAGGGCTACCGATATTAACACAGTTTTTATTTTGCAGAAAAGAACTAGGTATTAGAACAATATACCAACTTCGCTGTCGGGAATCACTTAGAGAACTGTTTAAAGAAATAGACATCTTGACAGTTCCATGTCAATATATTTATGCAAATATTATGTACGTTAGGAAAAATATTCACGAATTTAAAAAGAATTCTGATATTCACAATCGGAATACTAGAAATAGAAATAAACTAGCTCGTGATAACCGTAGATTGGCTAAAGTCAGTACTTCTTTTGTGGGGCTCTGTGTACGCTACTATAATAAAATACCTGATGATATTGTGAATCTTCCAGAAAAAAGGTTTAAATGCCACGTGAAGAAATATCTATGTAAGAAACCTACTATGGATTGGATGAATATTTAAACGATAAGAAAGCTTGGTGTGTGGATACTCCAGCTCGACACGGGAAACACAGTGCTTAATAAAATTTGTCTGTAAAAACTACGTAATTGTGCAACATTGTAGTGCGAATCGACTATGCAATTGGGAAGCCATTAATTAGATTGTCGTGACAACATCTGGCTGACTGAGTATTCTTGCTCACTAAAGTTAGGGACTACTATTTGGTATTCTGTGCTAAAGTGTCCTGACTGCGGTGGCGTATGGGCCGGGTCGTTGGGTTCCCTGATCCCTCTAATATGGTTGAGCCCGACGATGGCTGACCCATGCGTCAAACCCGTGAACGTGGTGCTGCTTGGGGGGACTGGTCTACTTTATCGATTGCCGGTTGTTTTTTTTTTGGTCATATAATTTAGTTTTTCTACTTAGACTGGTTGCCTTCCTCTAATTGCATACTTCGTTTGCACTCTTTGTTATATTAATCAAATTGTATAAGGAGTTTCTTCCGGCGGGTTCTTCTCCACAGAAGAAGACAGCTAAATTGTGAAACCGCCTCGACGTCGAAAAGTGATTGTGAAATCTTACTTCGAATAAAACATACTTAAGTATTTCATTTTCATTTTCAAAGATTATTTTGGAATTCCACGTGCCATATTTTCTTGTCTAAATGTAAAAAGGTGGATTTAAATTACGCTCATTGTGCGTTACTAAAACTATGCTAGCCTCGTTTTTAGAAAAAGAACGTGTCTTTATGTACCTATGTTTGTGAATGTATAAACTACATATTATTATCTAGCTAGGTACCTACTACGAGTACATAAAGCCTAACACACAACAGTCAAATACAATGTAGAAGAACTACTGTGGAAATGTGGAAAATATTTTTGACCCCTCCAAAAATAGGTGGGTGTTTTGTGATTTTGACATGTGTGTCAGTTTGTCAATGTGGTTGTGGTTTTTAATTTTTATCCAAAGACGTTAGAATAGTTTTTACTTTTTATCATTGAAAAAATATTAACAGATGCAAATCGCTTGGGTCGTATTTTTGGCTATAAATTCCAAGGATTTTGGGTGGATCAAAATGGAAGTAGCAAAAAATGTAGAAGAAAAGACGAATAGGATCCTTTTTTTGGATTTTTGATAGATGTAAAAAATCGGGTTTTTGGGGGTTGTTTGTTTACATATCTAGAAATAAAAACAAGCTTATCTAAAAGAATAAATTTTCAGCATTTTGAAGACCATCGCATCTGAGTGATTTCGATTGATCTAAAAGCAGGCGACGATCTAACCACTTGTCAAATTATACAGCAGTAGTGGTAGCACTGGTAGGTACTGTGGTGTGCATGTGTCCTTCATGCACGCCGTTTCATGCTGGCAGCCTCTTTTTCGTTTGAGGCTTTATAAAGATGTAAAGTAATATCAGTTTGAATTTGGTTGATGTTTAGAGATGGCCGTAGCCCGTGCTACGAGCCTGACGCCATTCTTATAATTTTCTAAAGCATTTGCATTTGTAATGTTTCGTTATTAAGTCTCTAATATATAATACCTAATTTAAATGCATACGTTGTTTTCCTTGTCCTCCACCATTAGGGCCGGTTCGTACATGGTGGAGGCGCCGGGTATACTGCAAGACATTTTATTTCTGTCGTCGTCAACGTAGACTTCGCCTTCTGGCTCGAAACGTTCTCTAACTCTGTGATTGAACGTAGTTTCGTCAGACCAGTTTATATCTTCATCTTTTTCATCGGTATATTTAACATCTTTTAGTTTTTTCAAAATTTCTTCCGGCAAAGAACTTTCCAGCATAGTTTTTTCAACCTCAGCGTTTTCTTGTTTAGTCGCATCGCGTTTTTCAACCTCAGTTATTCTGTTCGTTTGTTTCGACTCCGCCATAGGCAACTCTTCTCTGGGCGAATTGTTTTCTGACTTTATTTCTTCCAAAAGTTTAACTCTAGAGGCCACACTTGATAGATTTTCCTCTAAATCCGACAGTAAGCATTCATAATATATTTCAGTGTAGCCTGTCACTTCAAAGTCCATTTCGTTATAGTCAATAATGTTCTTAAAAGCTGGACCACGTATAATTTCGCCGGAGACTCTATCTATCAGAAAAGAGGTAATTTCGACTTGGTCGACTGTTTTTTGAGCGTATATTTTCCACTGGTCGGTTTTAAGGGTAGGGTTAAAGTACTGAAGCAGTTTGAACGTGTCTTGGGCCGTAGCAGGCCAGCAAGACTGCGGTATCTTCAGAATGGCCAGACACAGCCTTTTCAATTTAGACTTAAGTAAAATCAAGTTCACACGCATACGTTCTTGCAAACCAGGACTTATGCGCACCATCCAGTCTCTCGTATCGAAATCCTTACAAATACAAACAATAGCTCCCCTGTTTAAATAATAGTCAAGAAATGTGGGCGATCTCTTTAGCAAACCAGCTTTGAGTTGCATATCCATGACTTCCGTCATGCACCGTTGGAATATTTCCATTTGCCGGAGTTTCATCTTGGACTTGGGGTACCCCGCTAGGGCTACTACGATCTTTAGCTGGTCGTCTACTACATCCATATAGTCGGAGTTCCTGAGCTGTATGAGTCTGTTAGTCTCATCAGCCTCCTCTTCGCCCTCGCTGTAAAAGTCGCTATACTTCAACTCGCACGTGTCATCGCTCTTATGTTTGTAAACCTTCGAGCGTAACACCTCCAAAGACTTCTTGGGGGTGTCAATTTTCTTCGGCACCTCGAACTTACTGTACTCCGACTTTTTGCTGGTCAAATCTGTCGTTTTAGTTTGAATTTGGTTGATGTTTAGAGATGGCCGTAGCCCGTGCTACGAGCCTGACGCCATTCTTATAATTTTCTAAAGCATTTGCATTTGTAATGTTTCGTTATTAAGTCTCTAATATATAATACCTAATTTAAATGCATACGTTGTTTTCCTTGTCCTCCACCATTAGGGCCGGTTCGTACATGGTGGAGGCGCCTTAGGCGCGTTTTACAGTGTAGCTGGACGTGGATCCCGAGGACACTAGAGCTTGGCCTGGTGTGTGGGCAAGGAGCCCTATAAGAAGAAGTTATACCAGAGAAATAACCGCTACGCAACGCTATACCCCTGAAATTCGAAGATGAAATATGAAGATGAAATACGAAGATGATGGCAGCCATGACGAGGAGCGTTGGTGCCCAGAAGATGTTTGCCGCACGTTGTTGCAGTTGTTGCAGATGCATTTGTGATAATAATGCCTAAAGGATGCGTTGAGAAAGATAAGTGCTAATTTTATTAATAAAGTGTTCTCGACGAAGTGTCCTGGATGAAGTTAGCGAGCTTCGTGTGATTTGCTACGAAAGGCAAACGTGTCGATGTTTTTCCCGATGCGATATTTGAAGATGCGTTTTAGAAGAGTGCGAAGTGGAGAGACGACGGAAGAGTCGCCGTTTTTGCCTACCTAGTTTGCAGGATTAGAGTAGAAAGTGTATTATTGTGTAAATAATTTTGCAAATTTTCCCTTATTTTTAATTCAATTTCTTATTATTTTCGTAATTTGACGTAGTCATAGTGATAGGTTCGTTGCTCGGCAAATAGTATTTTTGTTTGTGTCATGAACAAAATGACTCGTGACAATTTTGACGGAACTATGTCAAACAATTTGTAAACATTGAAATATATGAATTGTTGATTAATTTTTACGCTAAAATATATAAAATATAGTAAATATAGGTTAGTTTCAATTCTTTATTGTCTTGTTAGGTTTGGTTAGGATGTACGAGTGTTTTCCTGTATTAATGCTTTAAAATGTTTCAGATATGAAAAACTTGATAACAATTGTGATGACGAATTTATTATGATGATCATTTCTGATGTGATGACCCTTCGAGAAAGCTGGACGACTTAAATCTAGATGACCATACGGTATGAAGAAAGAAAAACGTGCGCGTTTAACTAGAATTTGGGTAGTTTTTTTTGGGGTTAATTGGGTTGATGCTTAGTTAGGTGTGTTCCGTGACGGAATATTTACTGTCACTCCACATCAAGCACATAGTGCTGTGGAGGAACTTTGGTTGGGTTCATGACTTTGAGTACTCTCGTTACCGGTACCGCAGCTAGGTGAATTCCCACTAATCTTTTCAGAGGATAGGTTGGAGCTGAAGAAAGAAAATAGCTCCCATTCCCATGTCTTGCCCAAAGCTAGGTTTTGATATTGGTGATAGCCGTGCGCGTTTACTATAAATTCATTTTATTATTTTCTGGTAATTTTGTAGTTCATTGGTCGTCCAACTTTTTCAAATTTATTTCTTTAACCTTTCTTAATTGATTATTTGGTGACTATTGAATTATTAATAACTAGTTAATATTATTTTATTCATAGTATCCGACACAGATAGGTTTAGTAAACTTTTTCAAAATTTTATTGAATGTCTATTTGGATTAACTGTAGACAGACATGCTTAGCTGTGTTGATTCTTTTTTGATGGTTTTTGATCAACTTGGTTGGATAACAATAAAACACCAACTAGCTGGTAGCAGCAGTCAGTTTTTGACATGTCTGTGACTTTGTGATGTTTTGTCCATCCTTAGGCAGGTAGCTTAGCTTAGGACGGACATTTGTAACGAAATATCGTAAAAAAATATATTTTTGCAATGGTATTGCGAATATATATTTTTTTTAGCTGTACCGGGCGGGATGTGGTGTGCATGTGTCCTTCATGCACGCCGTTTCATGCTGGCAGCCTCTTTTTCGTTTGAGGCTTTATAAAGATGTAAAGTAATATCAGTTTGAATTTGGTTGATGTTTAGAGATGGCCGTAGCCCGTGCTACGAGCCTGACGCCATTCTTATAATTTTCTAAAGCATTTGCATTTGTAATGTTTCGTTATTAAGTCTCTAATATATAATACCTAATTTAAATGCATACGTTGTTTTCCTTGTCCTCCACCATTAGGGCCGGTTCGTACAGTACTGACCTCTGCTGAACACAAACACGATTGTTTCGAATGACTTTTGTACATTATGGGCCTACTTATAGTTAAAAAAAAACGTATCTTTCTTCAATTTTTTAATAGGAATGGCATTTAGTTTTGTAACAAAGTAACTGCGCACGCGGCGGAGACTTTCTCTCGGCTCTAGTGGAAGGTCAATAGTTGTGGCGAATATTGGACAGCCCGTTCTTTTATCGCCGGATCATTATTAATTTCGGAACCGTACGGTTTTTACACTGTCGGTCACCGACGAATAAAATACCGTTCTTTGTGTTTCTACGCAAAGCTATTTATGGTTAAAGGCTCCTGTCTCTTGTAAACAATCTAATAAAAAAATAAGTCTAAATTTTGAAATTTGAACTTTGCCTATATTATTGAGTCTTAGAGTATATATTTTATTTATACTCTAAGTATTGCAGTAAGTGTTGCTGTAGTAGGTACTTGTACTACCGTACAACAGTACTTATACATCCTTGTTGGTATATATTTATTTCATTAATTTGTCATTTGTTTCACGATTTGGAGGCACGTCATCATGTCATCAGGTCATGAATTTCACGCGAGAAAATTTTCATGCGCTGATTTTGTATGACTTCCGTTGTCATCTATACAATCACTCGATTGACCTTTCACGATGAAGCCTCATTTCGTGCCACTGTTTACAACCTGGTTTAATGAATTTAAACGTGGTCATACTAAACTCATCGATAATCTGCGTGTACAGCCGTTTACGGCGACGACTGAATGAAGATAACATAAGTGTTGTGCGCGGCGGCGTATGATAGAGACTGACAAAAGAGTGATTTATCAGCAGATTCGGACAAGCTCAGGCATCGTTATGAGTCAAGTGAAAAATCCTCCATGAACATTTAGGAGACAGGAAGCTTTGTGCCCGGTGGATACCTCATGATTTGACCGAAGCCCAAAAACTCCGTCGTGTTGATTGGTGCCGTGAAATGCTTCAAAGATTTAACAGAGTGACTCAAATGCTGTATTCGACATACTTACGGGTGACGAAAGCTGGATTTACTGTTATGATCCGGAAAGCAAAAGACAGTCTGCTCAGTGGGTGTTTCCTTCCGAGGAGTTGCCAACTGAAGTGAAGAGAGGTCGAAGTGTGGGAAAAATTATGGTGGTTTCGTTCTTTGGAAGGACAGGTCGTACGCGACAGTTGTTTTAGAAGATCAAAAAACAGTTATCCCGCCAAATAGCCCACACCTCGCACCTTGCCATTTTTATTTATTCTTGAAAATAAAAGAAAAACTTCGAGGAAAATGTTTAATAGTGTAATGTTATGGACGCAAAGGAAGCAGTGGCTGCTTATCAAAAGGCCGTCGAAGAGACCCATAACACACCCATAAGGACGAGTGGGCAAAGTGCTTTTCCCAGTGGTTCCATCGGATGCAGCGATGTATTGATGTGAATGAATAGACATTATTTTGAAACTTTTAACTTGTTAGTTTGCTCAGTTTTTGAATTTCTAAGAACTTTCAGTTTGACCCTCGTATAATACCTATGTTCTTTGGATTTAAAATCCGGTACGGTACGGTTTAGAAGAGTTGTTGAAATAAATAATATGATAATATCATAAAATATTATATTTTTAAGTAAAAAGTGTTACAGCAGCGGCTCGTGGCTGTGCTGTGTGTCGCTTAATGTTGCTGAGTTCTCGTGACCCGTGCGCTTTGAGCAGATGTTCGTAAACTACTGAACTACAATAATCCGCGGCTTCTACATGTAAAAAGTGGAGCGCAAAGTAAGCATACTAGAATAGTACGTTAATGAACCTCACGTGCCCTAAACAAACTAAGATAGACCTCCGGACGCTTAAAATAGATTTTCACCGGTGGGGATACAGCTCGGACCACGACGACGCTTGTCTGTGTGGTGTCTCCCCACAAACGATGGCCCACCTACTGACCTGCCCAGCGTGCCCCAACACCTGCACACGCGAAGACCTTTACAATGCCACGGATAATGCTGTTTCCGTGGCGGAGTTCTCACCCAATCGACACGAAAGAAGAAGAAGAAGAGGGTAATAAAAAGGATGCACCCACTGGGCCCCAAGACCACCTGTTGAATTTAGATATTCCTCTAAAAATAAAAGTATGTACTTACTTGATTGGAAAAAGCGCTTTAGTTGAAACACGATAAAAGATGTACCTAAATATGTACGCTTCAGCAAATTAATATTCAGACCACAAAAATCTACTGGTTTGCATTTTGGTGAGATATCTGTCATAAATTATACTTATTCTTGTTAGAAATTATTTCTGCAATTAGAAGTGACCTTAGTACTCTTTCGAATTTTATTCTATTTGGATTTATTTGTATCATTTTCGCTCAATTGTTTATAAGTGAAGTGTAATAAACAGACTGATATAATAGACAGAGTAGCTTTAGCATTTATATTATTATAACAATAAATAATAATAAAATTTCTTGATATAGGTACTCGTTCATTCATACTCGTACTTCTTTCTCGTGGCGACCTCATTCCGTAGTTCAGAATTATTGCTAGCCTCTTGTAATGTCTAGCAATATTCTGCTTTAGCACAAAGATAGAATAAACCTTGGGAAAGAACATAGACTACGATTTACCATGGGAAAAATTTCTCATTCCCACGGGAAAAACTATTAACGCGGGCGGAGCCGCGGTGGGAAGCTAGTTATTTATATATATGTATTATTATATTTTGGGAAAATTGTTGCATGATCCTGATGAGGAAACTTCCATTAGACAGAACTATATGTTGCACTGCACAAAGATGACACATGTTTGCAATTCTCTTTGCGTAAGCTGGGAGCAGGTTGGCTCATAATGGCATATTCTGTAAATAGCCCGCTTGGACATTTAGCAAAACGTGTTTACACTTCATTGATGAGGCTCTTATGTTCAGCATTGGACTGCCGCAGTCTGTTCACAAAATGTTATTTGTGTTAGTTTTCATATAGATTTCCGCCCCGCGGCTCCGACCGCGTTGAGAGGTTTACCCGTGGGAAAGAAGTATTCTGATGTATAAGCTATATTATCGTAAAGTTTCATTAAAATCCGTCCAGTAGTTCTAGAGATTTGCGTGTCCAAACAGACAGACGGTAATTTTTTTCAAAGCTTGTTATTTTGTGTTCAGCAATCAGTTTTTTGTATGAGACGTGGTCGCTAACGATGGGCCTCATAAGAAAGCTCAAAGTCACCCAAAGAGCGATGGAGAGGACTATGCTTGGAGTTTCCTTGCGTGATCGAATCAGGAATGATTAGATCCGCAGGCGAACCAGAGTCACCGACATAGCCCGAAGAATCACTAAACTTAAGTGGCAATGGGCTGTGCACATTGCGCGTAGAACCGACGGCCGTTAGGGCAGAAAGGTTCTTGAATGGCGACCGCGCGCCGGAAGACGTAGTGTGGGCAGGCCCCCCACGAGGTGGACCGACGATCTGGTGAGGGTCGCGGGAAGCCGCTGGATGCGGGCAGCGCAGGACCGATCATTGTGGAGATCCTTGGGCTGAGATGATGATGATGATGATGAATCAGTTTAAAAAAAAACAAATCAATGATCCCGATCGTCTATATAGGACATTTTCTCACATTTTTGATATCATTCTACGTTTCCATAATATTGAGGGTCAAAGTCATTAACTCGTGAAAAAAGTACTTTATTTCACTATTTCTCCCATACTTTTTTTTCGAGAAAGGAAAATCGCGCTTAGATTTCGTAATTCTGAGTGTTGCACCTTACAGTTCCGACAGCTAAGCGATACGCGTCTTTTGAGATTTTATTTAATATCATGATCTTCACAACTCTCCAAACTCCAAGATAAAGGGGATCGCACTTTTTCGTGAAATCGGAGCCTACACTAGGATACTGGAGCAAAAAATGTATTTCCTTACTCTTGGAGCGAACGAAGAGACATCTTTCTTCTGTGCTTGTAATGTCGAATCAAAACTAATCTTATATTTTTTAGTTATTAGTCTGTTAGAGTTTCGAACTCCGGCGCGAATGTGCCGCAAGCGAGGTGCGATGTGGTCCGCTGTCGTTAGTGGGCCAGAGCGGTTGAGTATCTAGAGAAAGTCACCACGCGATCGACTCGCACGCCGCCGCCGCCGCGCCGCCTGGTGGTACCATACATAGGTCTGGCTAGTTTTCCACTACCTACTAACTATTGCTCTCGAACAAAATTATGCCAAAGACGAAATCACAGTAAAGGATTCTTGACAAGAGAGTTTTAGTTTCAATGACTACTCTTAATGCTTTCTTTTCTTATCCCCTAGTACTGGTGAAACGATCTGTAGTTATTATTTCGGGCCGGAAAGGGTTAAACTTACCCTGACGTAGGGTGAAAGTTAATGTTAGTAGGGCTCTCACACAAAACTGCGCTATATGTACAATTTGAATGCGATGCGAAATTTTGCATTACGTTATCGTGCGATAAGCGCAAGTCTGCGCAAGAGTCGGGCTCGGGAGACCATAAGGCTGTGTTCAGACGTGCGCGTTTGCTGCGCGTACGCGGTTTTGTGGAAATGTATGAAAATAAACTTTATGTAATTAGCATAGAACCTCAAACTGCTTTAGCGTTTGGGAAAACACGCGACGCGCGCTGAATCCGCGCGGCGGCGGCCGCGCTCTTAGCCACTCTCATAGAATTTCAACTGGACGCGCGGCGGACGCGCGGCGGCCGCGCGCGTCGTCTGAACGCGCCCTAATACTTGCAAGTGAATCACCCGTAATTGACGCGTTTTTAAGAATAGGGAGTAAATTTTTACACGGATCGCAAAAAGATTGTTGCACTGCTGTAATTACTAAATAAATATATGTATAACTATGTGAAAAAGAAGATTTTGTGTTCATCCATTTATTTATTACCATTATGAATCCCGACCCTCCAGGAACAGGCATGCGGATCAGATCGGAAGTTCTTGCATTTGTGCGAGCTCGCAGATAGATCGAGGCAATGCGAATTCGCAGTTACCTTATGTTATGATGTGTGCCCATTGCCCATAGATAGATAGTCGACATCACAGTAACTTTTAAATTTCTTTACCGGTGTAGAGGAAATCTCATTAAGTCATAGAAGTATATTATAACAAAAATTTAATAATCTGTGAACAAATACTCCTGGACCATGTTTTACAAGTAAGTAAGTCACCCTCACCAGAGCCTTGGTCCAGCATCACACCGTATGTTATAGTGAAGCAACTGACAATAGTTTCGTATTGACGATTAAGGACAAATAAATAGCTCAATGGTGTCAATGCAAACTGTCGAGGCACGCTCAATTCAACGCAACAAAAAAACTGCTTCGTGACTTCTCATGAAGCTTTGTGAGTAGGCCTTGGAGGGGATCAGAAAATTCTATACCAATATAGAGTACCAAGGCGGCTAAATGGAAACCACTAGTTCAACTTGCGTTTAAACCAGTCACACGCAGGGTTTCCTAGAGCAAACAAATACTATTACTTAAATAATAGCTAGCTCAGACAGACAGCTCTGTTTAAATGGGCAGTACAAAAACATGTTCGGAAACATGAAGGAAGAAAAATTTTACGCGCCCTTTTTCCTTCACGTTCGTAACATTTATCTGAAAAATATTAAGCATACTCTTTATGCGAAAAGTGAATTCTCAGCAGCTCCGCTGCTAGCCCTAGAGTTGGCGCGCTATGAGCATTTTGCCGCCTTTGCAAAAAAAACGTTAATAAATTGTAAAAGAATTGGCCCGTTAGTCTTGCGCTTTTTAGTAGCTGCCTCCATTTTCGTTCGCAATACGTGCTGAAAAGCAGGACGCCATCAGTGCGCGGGGGACCGCTTGAGGAGAAGATTTTTACTACCAGGTGTCGCCAAGCGGCAAATTGTTTAGCACGCGCCTACTGACGTAAGTAAAAATTTTCTCTTGTTTTCTTTGCAAATTGAAACGAAGACTATATTTTATTGTGAATTTCTTGTTAAAACTTAAAACGCTTTTAATTTCAGGATCAATGATGAATATGGCCGGTATAAACATTCAAATTATTCATGAAACCAATACTGAACACTTGGTACTCCGCCGACAGCATTTGATAAACATTGTCATGCTCCTAGTCAAGCAATATAATGACCAAAAGGTCTTCTATCGACATATTAAATATTCCTTTAAATAACCAAATTGCTCGCTATGTACATATAGCAAAATCATCATCTTCAAAGAAGATGGGAGAATGCAGTACTGTACCTATATATCCAACAAATATAAGAATAAGCGCATGAAAAAGGGTCTTGCAGATACTCAAAGTTACTGTGCAGTGAACATTGCACACACCTCTGTCAAGATTGTTTGGATAAAGCATATCCTGTACATTTAGAAGACATAGTTTTGCTTTGCCTGAAGGAGGAAAATGTCTACTAAAATATTACTTTTTCTAAAATCTTTTGTAAACCAAAGTTCATAAAAAATAATTTAGTCAAATATTAAAATTATCATTACTTATTTGTATATTACTTACATCCTGAGAAAATAAATTACATAATTCAATGCTGTATTCTTACTTAACATGGCCAATGAAAATGGGCGGCAAATTGCTCCCTACGCGCCCACTGATGTTTTGCGGAAACACGCGCCCATTCTAGGACTAGCACCACAGAATACCAAATAGGCACTAGGTTTTTTTTTTAATGTTTTGTTCCGTGGCTTCGTTAAAATTATTACAAGACTACGGCCAAGCCAAAAGCATTGTAAGAATCGCCCTGCAAATAACTCTCGCGACTTTTTAAGTTATTAAGCGTTATTATAATACCTACGCTGAGGGCGAACCTTTTGAAATAATCTCTCTGTGACTCGTCGTCTGTAAAAGTCAGCGATTATAATGACAGTTTTGAGTGTCAAAATTAATTAATTTGGGTTATAGAATTACTAAGTGAGCGACTGACTGCGAGCGACGAGAAATCAACAGAACAACAACTTACAAAAATTAATTTGAGTTACTTAAAATACAATATGAGCACCTTTATAATATTTGAGCGACCTAATATTTGTTTGAGTGTCAACGTTACTTCCTGCATTTTTTTCAAAATTTGGCAGATGTATTTTTTATACTGAGCGTAATTTTATCTTAAATGAAGTGTTTCGAATACAAAAACAACTTTGAAAAAATTAAAACTCCGGCGGTCCCCGGCCGCTGCCGCGGCACGCTCGCTCCGCTCGCTCGGCTTCTTCCGATCTGTTATTGACATCAGTCTAACCTAACCTAACCAACCGATTTGATTCTAGGTAGATTTGTTTTTTTTTAGCGGGGGACTGTGCCCCCCGTCCCCCCGCTTCGTTTAACGCCCTGACTACTATTATCAAAGCCAGTGACCTTCGTGTTGCCAGTTGCCTTTTCTGTATTTCCAGTCGCTCACTTGGTAATGTAGTCGCTCACTTGGTAATTTAGTCGCTCACTTGGTAATTTTAATATCTGAAATGGATTATTTACCGCTCCAGTTATTAAAACAGTATGTCATCGTCAGTCGCAAAGTTGTTTTTTTATTCGCTCGTTTTATAATTCCCCTTATAATTATGTCGCGTTGCAATTTACGGAAGCAGACAAGCAGGGGTAGCACGAGGCTTTGCGCGTCACAAGACATTATGTTTGTCGTGCCTTTATTTTTATGTTGTATGATTTATTTATTTTTATTTGACGAATCAAGCTTCACCGGATTTGTAGGTTTAAGTTTCTCAAAACCTTTTGATAGTTAATGTAAGATATAGTTTATAAATCTTTTTTCAGTGTTCATACTGATCTCATTTCATTTTAGGTCACTCAAATTTTTGTAGCAATCTGTTCAGCCGAGTGGGCCGTACATTCACACTATTTCAGACAGAAAGAAGCGGATGGAAGATGAAGTTAGTTTTGCATTCATAATATTATCCAAGTGGGTTTCAAGTTATTTGCTTAAACTACTTGACGTATAATAAGTAATTAGTTACCTACCTACTTACAAAATTACAATCTATTGTGCTATAATGACACCCTTTGGAAATTTTTATTACTTATTAATACCTAATGATATTATAACTTATTTATAAGTTTAACAATTAGAGCTAAGTATCATTCGTAATTTTAACATCCACTTTGCTTAAGTCCGATATCTCGAATAGGTACCGGCCGAATAGCAGAACATATTTAAAAAGTTGCGCAGATCAAACTTGTGATATTTCGCATGAATTTTAAAAGGAAGCAGTTTGCATTGTTCCACTTACCTTGGGCCAGAGCCGGCGCGAGGGCGCTCCAAATAATAACGTACAAACTTAGCAACATTTTGCAACTGTCTTTTGCCACAACAGAGTATTTTAAACCACTAATACTTCAACATAATTCACTGTAACCACACTCACATATTTCGAAGTTTGTAACGCGCGAAAGTAAAAGTTTGGAAGGCGGTCGCGGGCGCGGTCGCGGGCGCGAGCGCGGGTCTGTCGGTCGGCGTGCGCGTGAGTCGGTCCTCAGGCGAGAATGGCGCGCCACATGCGGCATGGCGGTCGCCCCACCACCACCACGAGACATGCCGCCTTTCACCCGTCACCGCACCCGTAGCCCCAAACACTGTGAGTTGACCAAGGCTGCTCGACGATTGACATTCAACAAAAACGCCGTGGATACTGTCTATTTACAAGTGTGCTGGATTTGTGAAAAGAGCAATAGCTTGATATTAATTTCTGCCGGGCCTGATGATTATGAGTTTCCGCGTAACGAGACAGGTGAACTTTTGAATAATTTAATTTACTTAGGTACCTATTTATTTTTGTTCGGAACACCATCCATCGCAGCCTCATTCATTTGCACATCTGATTAAATTCTTATAACTAACTAGCGGCCCGCCCCGGCTTCGCTCGGGTATATGATTTATTTTAATTTAATGTTTTTTAAAATTTTTGTTCTTTTTTTTTCTCTTACCTTTTAAATCTTCCCTGGACTTTCATGAATATTTCAAGACCAAAATTAGCCAAATCGGTTCAGCCGTTCTCGAGTTTTAAGCAGACTAACGAACAAACAGCAATTAATTTTTATTTATAGGTATATAGATAAATAGGTTTTCTCACGTAGAAATTAAGTAACAACTTTCAGACTAAGATCCTCTAAGCACAGACGCCATTAAATAAAGCTTTAACAATAGGCAAAAATTAAAATTTAACATTGCAAAAATTTTATGAAAAAGAGAGAGAAAAGAAAAGGTTCCAGGTTAGCTTAATACTCTTTGAAATATTCGCAATTTATAATCGTCTAGCTGGAGCTACACTCGTGTCAAACAGGCTAATCCCCAATAGGTTGCTTTTCTAAAAAGTCTACTTGAACGACAAATAAAACTATTTCGACTCGGGCCTACATCCCTAATTAAATATTCTCGCTGCAACACTTGATCCTTAAGTTGATAATCATATTGGATGATGGATTATATTTTTGAGAATATGACAATGTGTAAGTATAAAAAAAGTTATTTTTTTTTTCTAAACTTTCTTATGTACTTATATTATTATAAACTTGCTATATTGTTATTGAATTGGGCTTATTCCACAAATCCCCTGCCAAAATCCCCTGCGGCTTTTGTCGCATTTTGTGGAATTTTGCAGCACTTTTGTTCACAAATCCCCTGCCGATGCTAATTGTAAATTAAGGGGATTTGTGAACAAAAGTGCTGCAAAATTTCACAAATCCCCTGAGCCAATTAAAAATTAAAAGTATAAGTAAATTAAAAGTATCCTTAGTTCTGCTTTGGGTTTATTCATCATCATCATCATTATCATCATCATCATCATTTCAGCCGAAAGACGTCCACCGCTGGACAAAGGCCTCCCCCAAAGATCACCACGCACGACGATCGGTTTTGCGCTGCCCGCATCCAGTGGCTTCCCGCGACCCTCACCAGATCGTCGGTCCACCTTGTGGGGGGGCTGCCCACGCTACGTCTTCCGGCGCGCGGTCGCTATTCAAGAACCTTTTTGCCCCAACGGCCGTCGGTTCTACGCGCAATGTGCCCAGCCCACTGCCACTTAAGTTTAGTGATTCTTCGGGCTATGTCGGTGACTCTGGTTCGCATACGTATCTCATCATTTCTGATTCGATCACGCAAGGAAACTCCATGCATAGCCTTCCATACATTGGTCAAAGACTTTTGACTTGAGATACTGCGGTATTTGGGACGAAAATATATTGCGCAGCTTCCCGAACGCTGCCCAGCCGAGTTGGATTCGACGATTGACCTCCTTCTCGAAGTTAGATCTACCTAATTGGACTGTTTCTCCCAGGTAGACGTAATGATCTAGAACTTCGAGAGATGAGTCCCCAACTTTTATTGTAGTGTGTACTACATGGGCGTTCGACATGACTTTTGTCTTCTCCATGTTCATCTTAAGACCCACTTGTTGGGAGACTGTTAAGGTCATCGAGTGAGAGATGTACTCGCCATTGATATTGATGCCATGTCCTTCCCAGTTCAGAAGCTTAAAGCCATCCTACATATAATTGGGTTTATTATGATTTATTAATTACATTTTTATAATGATGATGTTCCTATTTATAATATTAGATTAGATCATTAGGTAGTTAACGGTTCATGCACTCGGTTCTACCTTCAAACCCTACATAATGTACTTCATATTAGATAATTAATAAAAGAATAGTTTTATTTAATTACTAATTATTAGATAAAAAATGTACTTATAAATTTTATATGTCATTTAAATTATCAACTTTTCATTAATAACGTGCATAAGAATTATCTTTAGGGATTAAGATTGCGATCGTATATTAAAAGCAAAATTATGTTAAGTACTACTTTGTGTTAAGGGTGAGTTTTATAGTATAATAGTATAATAATGTTTGTGTGGTCACCCACAAGGTAGGCCGATGAGGCGGGCAGAATGAGCAAAGCGCGCGGCCGGTCACTGAGGAGATGTTTGTGTAGTCATGGTCACCCACAAGGCAGACCGATGAGGCGGGCAGAATGAGCAGAGCGTGCGCGGCCGGTCACTGAGGAGATTTTTGTGTACTCATGGTCACCCACAAGGCAGACCGATGAGGCGGGCAGAATGAGCAGAGCGCGCGCTGCCGGTGTTTGGGAGACTTTTGTCCAGCAGTGGATGTCTTTCGGCTTAGTGATGATAACGACGCTTATTGCCATTATTTTAATTTGAATATGAATGTATCTTTTATACTTTGTGACTATGTAAAAGCACAAGCTAGGAGTGTAATCAATATGTTTCATTTTTACTATATTTCTAACTACTTAGGATATCAAATACTTACTTTACGTACCTACTTAAGTTTTTAAATATAATATGTTTGATTTAAAACTCATTGTTATTTAATTATGAAAAACTTGAGTAGAAAATGTATTTCGTTTTAAATGTGGCTGTATAGTTATTTATTAGTTGTTAGCACTGTGGTCTCTCCTTTAGGTGAATGTGGTATATAGCTGTGTTTATTATTTTTTATTATGTATCACACCATTTGATACTGTTAATTATGTAGAAACCTTTTATTGGCTGTGTTTACTTTATCTAGAAGAAATGCTGTAACACAATTGTAAGCTGTTGGTGACACGAAACCATGAACACGACTCGTTTTATATAATGCCGACGACCTGGCGCTGGCTTCGCAAGTAAAGTCTTTTGAACAAATCGAAGCCCACCTAAGTACAGCGCTTGAGGCTCTCACCAACTACTACGGGCAAAATGCCCTCAAGCCCAACCCGGAAAAACCCAATCTTGCGCTTTTCACCTACGTAATAGACAGGCCAACTGCCCTCTTAACATCTCGTGGCAAGGAGTGATAATTGCCCATACCCCAAACCCAAAATACTTGGGTGTCACACTAGACAGGGCCTTAACGTACAGAGCTCACTGCGAAAGCGTTTAGAAAAAAGTATGTACTCGGAATAATCTGCTCCGCAAACTCACGAACACCAAATGGGGAGCTGCTCCAAATGTTTTGCGGACGACTGGACTCGCCCTCTGCTACCCACTCGCTGGTATCCTCCTCTACCCGAAATTCGCAGGCAATTAAGTGGCGGGCTCAGTCAAAGTATCAAAAATGGAAAAAGACCCTCGGCACGCCGCATGAAGCCAGACTCTGTCTGTGGAAGGAGAAGGCGTCCACGTCTTCGTTTATCACACCAGCAGAGCGTCTCCCCTCCCGGTTACGGGCTGCCGTGGCCTACATGGAAATCACAAATAGGTTACGGACACAGATGGGTCGCTGCAAAGACAATTTGAGCCGGTGGGGATACATAAGCAACAATGACAACTAGTGTCAGTGCGTCGCCTCCCCTCAGACCATGGGCCATCTACTGCAATGCCCTGCGTGCCCCAACAGCTGCACATTCGAGGAACTCTTGACGGCTCCGAGGCTGCGGTCCAGGTAGCAGAGTTTTGAGCGGGGAAAATATAGTTAACTATAGTTATACCTAACATCGACTCTACAGAAGAAGAAGAAGAGCTGTTGGTTTCTCTTATAAACATAAAAAAAAATAGATTAATTAACTTTCAGATATGCTACATTATTCAAAAGACACGAGTTGATTTATTACACGCTTTATATTAGCTTCACTTGTAAGTAACTATGTATGTAAGAAAATCTTGGAATCTTAATTTGACCCACTTCCTGGTCTTCGATTAGGATGAAATTTTGCACACGCTTTGAGTTCTGATGACAATACATGACTAGCTAAGAAACGTCATTACAAATCCAATATGGCGGCCTCCCCATTATATGTGCGGCCTCCCCATTATATGTATGTAAAAAATCTTGGAATCTTAATTTGACCCACTTCCCGGTCTTTGATTAGGATGAAATTTTGCACACGCTCTGAGTTTTGATGACAATACATGACTAGCTAAGAAACGTCATTACAAATCCAATATGGCGGCCTCCCCATTATATGTATGTAAAAGATCTTGGAATCTTAATTTGACCCACTTCCCGGTCTTCGATTAGGATGAAATTTTGCACACGCTCTGAGTTTTGATGACAATACATGACTAGCTAAGAAACGTCATTGCAAATCCAATATGGCGGCTTCCCTAAGATGGCGAACTGGCTGTTCGAAATCCACCCCCATGATATGGGTATCAAATGAAAGGGTTTGCTGTCAGAAATACGAAAAAAAAAGTCACGTGACCTAAATCCAATATGGCGGACAGGAAGCGTGTTTTTTAGTTTTTTAAACTATGTATTATTTATTTATGTGAAAATTTTATTATTTCATTTTCAAATGGTCCTATAAAAAATGTAGGATACAAAGGAAAAACATTATGATTTACAAATCTTTATTAACGCTTCACAATTATTATTATTTTTTAAATACATGAAGAATAAAATTACATAGGTACCTACACATTTAACATTAAATATTAAAGTGCGGTTATGGTTAAAAGTGACGCCGAAGAAGAAGAAAATAATAGTACCTACTAACTACCTACCTAAACTAATATCAAACACATTTATTGAGAGTCTGGATTAAAAAAAAATCAAGGTGGTTTTTATTATATATCCTAAATACATTTTTTTCTTTTTAATTACAACTACTTTTAAAACAAATTAATAACGTGCATTAGAATGTGCAAATACAATGATCCTTACCTAAAGTTTGCGATTTTATTTAAACAGATTAAGATAAACAGTTACTTAAGAACATTTTGTTATGAATTGTTTCAAGTTAACATTTATTTATTTTGTCTATTAAATTAAGAAATATATTTTTTTACATATTTCATTATTTTTTGAGCTAGTTTTGTCCCTCTGCAGGAGGATGCAAAGGACTCTATCAAGTAAAAATTTATAATATAACCTCCTTTTTATAATGACAAAATACACCTTTTTGAACTTTGAAAGATACTTTGCGTAGAATAAAATAGAATAGAGTACCTATACTTTATTTATACTTATTTAAAGCCCGACTAAAAAAATAAGAAACCACGCCATATTGCGGAATTTCAATGGAACTAATTTTATAAGGAAAATTGTTGCCATAGTCGTAAAAATATACACGTGGCGCCCCCAGAGTAGGTTCCTTATTTCTTTGGTCAGGCTTTAACGAATAACATAATTATATTTTTACGAAAAGAAACTATTAGGTACGTACATTTCTATATCTTAATTATAATTTAATATCCTATTTGTGCGTTAACATTCATACATTAAAATACAACATAAAGTACCTACCTATACTTTATTTATATTTACTTAAAGCCCGACCAAAAAAATAAGAAACCTCGCCATTTTGCGGAATTTCATTGGAACTAATTTTATGAGGAAAATTGTTGCCATAGTCGTAAAAATATACACGTGGCGCTCCCAGAGCAGGTTTCTTATTTCTTTAGTCAGGCTTTAACGAATAACATATAATTATATTTTTAAGAAAAGAAACTATTACATAATATAGTTCTTACCTAAATAAAAGACAACAATTTGTTAAGTTAGATAGGGTTGGGTAGGGTATGCAGCAATACAAAAGAGCCATTATTTGGAGTGCCTCAGGGTACTTGGACCGACGCTATTTTTGATATACATAAATGACTTGTGTCTAACAAGGGTAGCGTCGGCCAAGATAATCACTTTTGCGGACGACACGGCAATTGTATTTCAGGAGAAATGTTGGGTTAAGGTTAAAGCGATAGCTGAAGATGGTATGAAAGCTATTTGAGTGGCTTGAAGACAATCTAATGACTCTAAATGTCTCTAAGACAAAACACATTTGCTTTCACATATCGGCGAGAACACAACCAAACGCGGCTTTAGACAGATTGAAAATCCATAATACTTCGTGTCAAGATTGTTTCAACTGCCAATGTCAGGAAATTGAGCGTGCGGACCGCATCAAGTACCTTGGCGTAATAATTGACCAGCACCTTAAATGGAATTTGCATGCAGAATCTCTCACAAACCGAATTAGGAAATTGCTTCATATCTTCAAGAAATTGCGTAATGTTGCTGGTAGTGAGCTTATTAAAGTTGTATATTTTGCATTATGTCAATCTATCACAACATACTGTATAGTAGTTTGGGGCTCGGCAGCGAAATGCTATTTACTAAAAATTGAGCGTGCACAAAGAGCAGCTCTGAAAGTTGCCTTTAATAAGGAATTTCGTTACAGCACGGAGTTATTGTATCAGGAAAATTAACTTTTAACAGTCAGACAGCTGTACATCCAAAAAGTAATCCTTTCATTCCACACAAATTCTAATTATACAAAATTGTCACGACCAGTACATTTGGCTAAACTCCGTAACATTCCCGAAAGGTTAAACCCCTGGTTCGTACCTAAAACTAGAACTGCCTTTGCAAAAAGATTCTATTATCACATGGCCCCTTTTATCTACACACTTGTTCATAGGAAACTTGATATTACATGCAAAACTAAATTTGTATTGAAAAAAATATTATTCCGTTGGCTACGAGATCTTAACTACCATGAAACCGAAAATATCTTGTTTTTTAGTATCTATAAAGAGTAATTTATACATATTATATACACACATAAATAATACTAGTAAGTAGGTTAGCATTAGTATCACCAAACTAATCTATACTATCATAGTTTATGAATCTACACTAATTAATAGCATGATATTATTTATTTGTCTAAGTTCCTCGTTTATCTTATTTTTTTACGTATACTATGACATGCAGTACCAGTACTAACATTGATTGGAATATAAAACACCAGTTTACCAACATATTTTGCTGTCGTCGAAATCCATTATTCATAGTAAATCTATACTATCTTTTGTTCACCAACTGAATATATTCTTTGTATTGGCATTTTAGAAATGATTTGTAAGCTACCCTCCAAGAAAATATTTACGAAAAATATAATAAATTATAATTAGCTGTGTTTAAAATGTTATGTGATGTTGTTTTTAAGTGAGGTTGTGTTTCAGTCTATAACTTTATGTTGCAGTATATAATTTGCATTGTGTTATTTACAATATTGGTTGTGTTGTTATTGCTACTGATGCGACGGATTGGAAGACCTGGTCACCCATAGTACAGGGTATCCTAGTTTGGGGACCAGGCACTCTAAATCTGCGTAAGTAGTCAAATGTACATACTTTACTTCAGTAACTTTATAATATTATGTAACTACTGCGCAAACTAGGTGTAAAGTTGTTACAAATAAACGTATTATTATTTATTTTTTTATTTATTCTACATCTTAATTATAATTAAATATCCTATTTGTGCGTTAGTTAACATTCATAAATTAAGATACAACATAGAAGATCAAAATTTCACGAATGGAAACTACAATACTAAATTACAAATATGTAAAGCCCGACCAAAGAAATAAGAAACCTCGCCATATTGCGGAATTTTAATGGAACTAATTTTATAAGGGAAATTGTTGCCATTTTCGTAAAAATATACACGTGGCGCCCCCAGAGCAGGTTTCATATTTCTTTAGGCTTTAGGTACCTACTTTAGCCAGCACAACTGGTGGCAACCGTAATTATTATTATGCTATGGCTGGACTATCGACGGATGGTCTCTACATTGAATAATAAAATCTTAACTACATAACAATTGAGAAATTTTAATACAAGTAATTATCATAATATACTCGTAGATAAACATAATAAACGAAATATTTATTTAAAGCAGATTCCCAGGGCATGCTTGTTGTTGGTCGACAAAGGATATTGGGTTAATTTTGGTTATTATGTTGCGTCATGATAATTCGATAAGGTCAAAACTTCTAAAGGTTGTTTATATATATTATTGTTTAAAAACCGGCCAAGTGCGAGTCGGACTCGCGCACCGAGGGTTCCGTACAAACCTGCAAGGTTTACAAAGTTCGTTCATTACGACAATCGAGTCATAACTATGGTAATCTTATTGCAAAATGAAATTCATAACATTACAATGGGGAAAGATGGAGGAGCATAAATTTAAGACAAAGATCTCTTTATCGTTTAAGTAATCCTTTATTTTATATTAACACATATCATTTATCTATAATATAACTGAAACACTTATACTAGCCTTGCAGCAGACTTGCGAAAGTTCTTTTATTAAAGTTATTTATTTACTAAGTCTTTGCCGTTTGAAAAATGTTGCCCTCCCCATACATAGTATAATAACTCGCGGTCATTGCTGTAACTACAATTATGTTTACAATCACAATTTTTAATTTTTTTGGTGGTATAACTACTTAAAATTTTAAGCTTTTCGGAATTTTTCTGTTACCTGTGCTGTAAGCTATTGTTTCTTACCAAATTTCGAGATTCTATGTCAACGGGAAGTGGTCTTTAGGTTTTAATTCCCTTGCGTGTATTGCGAGTTTCAAAATATGCGGTATCAATGGTTGTACTTTTGCGTTTTGCGTTTTTGCGTTGACTTAGAATTTTTTTTTTTTCACGGGTTAAAGGCAATTAGATCTAAGTATTTGATATGAATTTCATCTTGATAGCTCTACGCGTTCATGAGGAAAAAAGTAATAAGTTTATATTTATTAAAAAAGATGGAGGAGCATAAATTTAAGACAAAGATCTCTTTATCGTTTAAGTAACTAAGTACTAAGTAAGTATTTCAACTTGATAGCTCTACGCGTTCATGAGGAAAAAAGTAATAAGTTTATATTTATTAAAAAATATATATTTTGTAATGTAAATAAAAATTTAAGGTTTTCGGAATTTTCCCTTTATGTGTGCTATAAAACGATGCTTCATGCCAAATTTCAAGATTCTAGGTCGACTGGAAGTACCCTTTAGGTTTTGATTCCCTTGCGAGTACTTGCGAGTTTCAAAATATGCAGCTTAAATTGCTGTTTCTTTTGATTGCGTTGACATAGAAGTTTGATTTTGTTACAGCTTAAAGGTATTATAGACCTGAGTATTTGGTATGAATTTCAATTTAATACCTCTACGCGTTTATGAGGAAATGGGTAGTAAGGTTAAAATTAGTAAAAAAAAATATATTATGTGATGTAACTAAAATTTTATGGTTTTCGTAATTTTTCCTTTATCTATGCTATAAGACGTTGCTTCGTACCAAATTTCAAGATTCTGAGTTCACGGGAAGCACCCTGTAGGTTTTGATTCCCTTGCAAGTGTCGAAAATTTGCGGCATAAACGGCTGTATCTTTTGATTGCGTTGGCTTAGAAGTTTGATTTTTTCACAGCTTCAAGGGACAGTAGACCTGAGTAATTGATATAAATTTCAGCTTCATACCTCCACGCGTTCCTGAGAAAAAGGGTCTTGACAGACGGACGGACAGACGGACAACAAAGTGATCCTATAAGGGTTCCGTTTTTTCCTTTTGAGGTACGGAACCCTAAAAAGCAAAAGCTTTAACGCGGTATAATAAAAACAGAAGGAGAATAAAAGAGAAGAACCTTTTTATATACCTATAGACGAGTACATGATACTCGTTCACATCTAATTGCTGTTTAAACAATAATTACTCATAGATGCAATGATTTCATCCCACACTTTGTTCTCGGGGTTGGTTTTCATACGTGCCGCTGCAGCGTTTATAAAGGGGACAACGGGAACTAACCATATTAATGATGAAACTTTATAGCACAAAGGAAAAAATAATAATACAAGAGTAAACCAGACCAAAGTAAAGTAATGTACACAAAAATGAAACAAACATACAAAATTACACTACGGCAGAGGCAATAAAACAAGACAGAAGAACATCTACCGGTACACCGCCGCTTTGACAGAACCTGGGACGTTTATATGCTATAGGTCTCGATATCGTCATCGAGGGTAAAGTCAGGCGCTTGTTGCGGGGAGAAAGCCTGGGCCGCCCCCCGCGCCAACCCCCGCGCCACCCGCGGCGCCACCCCCGCCCCCGGCACCGCCCCCGCCCCCCGTAACACGCCCTGCGCCAGCTCCGCCTGGTAGTAGGCAAGCACCCGCGCGCGTCGTCGCTGCCGGCGCCGCACAGCACGCGGTGGCAGCAGCGTGCGGCAGCACAAGTACCGGTAGAAATTGCGGTACACGTCTCGAAAGGTTACGTTACAAAATGAATATATCAAACAGGTGAACGGCAGCCGCACCGTTCCCATAAAAGCGGTGTACCCGAAGACTATATCGGTAGCTGCATAATCTATAATAGTAAACATAAAATGAGGAAACCAAGCAACTCCGTATAATATGTAAGTGGCGCAAAAGATTCCTGCCAGACCGTATTCTGCCTCGAACATTGTAGTCCGCCTCCAGTTCACCCTTCTGTACGCGCCGCCTGACTCGTAGAGCTTCTTGGTTCCGATGAACATCGCCGTGAACCCAAACCCGAACGGACATATGAAAAAAAGAAATGCCATCGTGGCTCTGTATGTATGATTGCCGCTGTATTGTCGGTGACAGAAGTCGTAGTTCAGTTTGGCGATGACATCCAGCATGGCGAGCGCGATGCCTGCCGCCACCACCACGCACACCACCACGTCCCCGCGCAGCCTGCTCAGCGGGTTGAACCGGTGGGCTTCGGGGCTGGTGAACCGGAACAAGAAGTTCACTCCGGCCAGCTACAACAATATACCACTTATGCATAATTAAGTAAATAGCAAGAACGTTAGAAATCTATACAATAATAAAACTAAAAAATCGGCGTGTCTGTACATACATTTGTTTTTCAAAAAACTGACTGTAGGTGATAACTGTGATAAGACAAAGGTAGGTAGTTTATCTAAACACAAAAATACATGATAAAAATATTCGTCTGTCAGTCTGTCTGATTTATACCTACGCTAATCTCTGGAACTACAGGACGGATTTAAATGAAAATTTTCAATAATATAACTTTGATTGACTTTGACTTTATTTTATTTATCTGCCCTATTGCACGGTATAGTAATTGAGAGGTACCTAATTGAATTATCAATTACAGTAATTCAACTAGTAATTTCTGTGCTGATGATACAATAAATGATGATGATGTGTCTATCTGGGAATGTGTCTCATTGAAACCAAATCAGAATAACACATAGGCTACTTTATTATAAAATTCTCGTGTCACAGTGTTCGATTCCATACTCCTCCGAAACGGCTAGACCGATTCTCATGAAATTTTGTGAGCGTATTCAGTAGGTCTGAGAATCGGCCAACATCTATTTTTCATCCCCAAAAAAAAAAAAAAAAAAAAAGGAACGCGGGCGTAGCCGTGGGCGGACAGCTAGTACCACTATAAAATAGTTCTTTCTTCTTTCTTCCGCGGGGAGTTCGGTTGTCTGTCAGTGAGTGATGTTAAGTTGCAATATATTTTTTTGCTGATTCTCTTGCAACGTGTTATTTAACGTGTCGAAGATTTTATTATGCTCCTTTTATAAATGTAGCCTATGCAAAGAGGGTGGAAACTTCGCTTTTATTCCCACTTCTCTGAACCCATGTCAAAGAAGTAAAAGTATTAATTTTTAACTTTAAATTATTAATAACTAGCTTCCCGCCGCGGCTCCGCACGCGTTAATAGTTTTTCCCGTGGGAATGAGGGATTTTCCCGCGGTAAAAGTTAGCCTATGCTCTTCCGCAAGGTCTATTCTATCTTTATGCCAACTCCGCCCGCTTTAACGATTGTTCCCGTGGGAATGAGAAAATTTCCCGCGGTAAATTGTAGCCTATGTTCTTTACTAAGGTCTATTATAACTTTGTGCCAAGTTTCACTAAAATCGGTTCAGTACTTTCGAAGCATTTTCAATTATTAGGAATATTTTACGTATTTTTTTCACACCTTGGGTTATATTATTGAAGTTTTAGTAAGGATCCCTAATTTTTTTGAAAATAAAATATAGCCTATGTTACTCAGGGTGAATGTAGCTTCCCAACAGTAAAAGAATTTTTGAAATCGGTTCCGTAGTTTCGGAGCCTATTCGATGCAAACAAACAAACCAACAATCAAACCTTTCCTCTTTATAATATTAGTATTAGACAATCACTTACGAGTATGTCGGTTACATTTTCTTTTCTGACGAGTTTAAAAATTACTGTTTTCTGTGGTAAAGAAGGCGTTGCATATTATTAAAATATTTTATAATCATAATAAATTATTTTTATTTAAAAATTTTTGCATTATAAGGAATTAAAAAGGGGGTTAAATAATGACCACCATAAAATGCTTTGGTACCCTTAGTTCTTTTACCTAAAATATATATACTTCACACACCAGGAAAATAAAGTCTAATTAGTATTTTTGGAATTTAAAGAATATAATTTTAAACATGCTGCAAATGCAAATAATATTAGGTCCTTACCTATGAAATTGCCGTTCAGTATCAATACAATACAAATACAATACAAATATGCTTTATTGACACCCAAGGAAAATACAGAAATTTAAATACATTAAATTCATGATAAAGAAGTCAACAGGCGGCCTTATTGCTAAGGTAGCAATCTCTTCCAGGCAACCTTAGGGTAAGGAGAGTAAAAAGAAAAGATCTATGCGGGTCGGTGGCAAGATAGCATTATATACTACGTATAATAAACTAATTGCAAATAGAACATACTTAGAATACATAAAGTACTACACAAAATAAATAAATAACTATATCTTGATAAAATACTATATACTTAAAATAAACTAATACTAATACATGCATAATATCACAAAGTAAAAGAAAGGAAAATATTAATTAGGAAGAGGATAGGGTGGTAAGATAGTGCGCTTTGACACGGGCCTTAAAAGAATCGATCGACGGCGCGCGTCTGACCGATTCAGGGAGGCTGTTCCACTAGGCGAATAGCCCGGACTGTGAAGGAATTGGAAAAGAATTGTGTGGAAGGAGAAGGAGATGTAAGGGAAAGGTTTACACATGAACGGAGATTTCGGTTAAGGGTATCGGATCGGAATACAAATAGGTTTTTGAGATAGGGAGGGGAATTGGGGTTGAAAAGGACAGAATAAAGAAGGGAAAGGATGTGTGTATCAAAAAAGTGAAACAAGTTTTTTTTAATGAAATTATTATTTAATCAATCTAAGTATGCGCCGTTGTTATCGATACACTTCCGCCATTTTATAGGCAGATCATTGATACCTTTGGAAAAAAAATCCTGGGAGCGAGAGTCTATGAACTGTTTGAAGGCGGTTTTGACTGCCTCATCAGATTTGAAATTTTTTCCTTGTAAAAAGTTATCCAAATTTTGAAAAAAGTGGTAATCGGTTGGGGCAAGATCTGCGTCACCCACCATACTCTCCAGATTTTGCCCCAACCGATTACCACTTTTTTCAAAATTTGGATAACTTTTTACAAGGAAAAATTTTCAAATCTGATGAGGCAGTCAAAACCGCCTTCAAACAGTTCATAGACTCTCGCTCCCAGAATTTTTTTTCCAAAGGTATCAATGATCTGCCTATAAAATGGCGGAAGTGTATCGATAACAACGGCGCATACTTCGATTGATTAAATAATAATTTCATTAAAAAAAACTTGTTTCACTTTTTTGATACTGAACGGCAATTTCATAGGTAAGGACCTAATATATTTATGCTGCAGAAACGGGCTGTTCGTGCAATTTATAAATTAAGACCTAGAGTGTCACTTAGGGATAAATTTAAAGAAATAGATATTTTAACATTAGTATCGGAGTATTTAAGTTAACGGAAATGTATGAAATACGTCATTGTACCTATACAATTCCTAGGAAATGTATACAATGCCTAAATTCGCCCGGAAATGTATGAAATAAATTATATTAGACACATTTCCTAAATGGCAATCGGAAATGTAATACATTCAAGATGTAAATGGATATGCGGGGAAAGCGGAGCAAGGGGAGGCTGTTACAACAGAAGTATATAATAGTACTACTCGTACAGAACGGATATTTACCTTCCCGCACCAAAATAAGTTCCCCGCCCGATATCCCTCCACTCACTGCATCCCGTAGGGGCCGCCAAACTCCGCCGGATGGTGTTGCATGGTATTCAATGAAGCATAAAGACTATTTTTCTTTGATTTTCATTTACGTCTGGTGGTTGTCTGTTACAAAAATTAGAACCACGTTGGTTCTTTGGAGTGAGCAAACATTCAGTGCCTATATACCGGCCATAAATAAGAATAAATAGTTCAATACAAGCAAGCCCTAATAATCTTATATTTATGCTATCTGGGTGGCTTTATTTACATAGTTACATAGTTAAAAAGGCTTTAGTTTTTACATTATGGTGTATTATTTACTTAAACGATACACTGTTTACTTATCAAATTAAAGTCTGAGCTTCACAAGCTTTATTTATAGTTTATGTGCTAGATACGTTGTAAAAAATAATTAATAGCTGATTTTTAAAGTTTAATGAACAAAAAGCCTTACAAAGCTATTATATTTTACCGTATTACTGTTGCATTATTCCAACGAGAGCCTTGGGAAAACATTCTAATTGTCATATGTCAGTTTAACAATGATTCTCAGTTTAACAGCGAGCTTAGTTCAATTTATTCACAGAAAGCATTAGTTTTATACATTTCCATGTACAAGTTCGGAATTTTATACAATTCCTAGGAATTTCATACATTTCCTAGGATATGTGTGAATTAAATAATCTTTGAAACATTATTTCATACATTTCCTAACGAGCTCCGGAATTGTATACATTTCCTAGGAATTGTATACAATTCCTGGATTTCATACATTTCCTGTAACATATATACCACAATATATTACATGTAAAAAAATATATAACTAAATTTGCAAAGAATAGTGATCGACATACTCTTAATACCTACTAGAAATAAAGACAAATTGGCATCTCACATTTGTCGATTGCAGAAAATAAAACATTGTTGTAAGGGACTGTACACGCTTTTACAATCTGATTCCTACTCTTGTATAAAATTTACGACTAGAGAAGTTTAAAGTCGAAGTTAAGCAAAAAATTATTTAAAAAGCAAGATTACAAAATATCAGATTATTTAGAAGACAGATGTCCATGGGAATGAGGTTGCTTGAGTTGGCTATTAATATAATTTAATTTACTAAATATATTGTACCTATAACATTACATATTAAAAAAATTCAATTTTTAAAAGATGCGACGCTTCACGCTTGTGGAGTTTATTCGGCGAGCTCTTCTGCACAAAAGACCGCACATTTTGCTTTGCTGAACTCGCCACTAAATGTAAATTTATTTGACTTAACTAAGAGATCTAAAGTGTCCAACAGTTAAAATAAATGATTTCATTTCATTTTATTTGGAAAACCAACAGCTATTACATTTGAAATAATAATTAACTTAAATAACAGAAAGCCAATTACAGGTCTTCACTGATAGCACCTACTTATTTAACAGCTACTTTACGAGCGCAATTCGCAACAGATCAACACGTTCAAGTTAAAAAAAAAAGATGTACATTGTTGTTAATAATTTGGTGTTCATTAACTATTTTTGGGTAAACAATGATTTTTTTGGAGTCAAATTTGCTTAAGAAGGATGGCAAGATGTGTTATAATTTTACATTAAATGGTGTTTTAATTTTGGTGATCATTTACTGCTTTTGGGTAAACAATAATTTATTTGGATTAATTTTGCTTGAATATATAGCGAGATGTTAAAACATTAGTTATAATTTTCTTTAAAATGCGGGTTTAATTTTGGTGTTCATTTACTAGTTTTGTCTGTTTTATGTTACAATATTTGGTGGTAAGTTAAACATAAGCCATTGAAAAGGCCTGTTTCTTAAGCAAAACAATCTCATTTTTTAATCTTTTCTTTTATTATAATAAGGTTTCTTAAATCAAACCTTGAACTTCTTTAGTGATTGATTTTGAATATCACTTGTTATATAAACGTATCAGACTCGGATGCAAATGTTTAAATATTGATTTGCTTATTGTTCTCTCTCAGTGACATTTTAGGCTTATTGCACAAATAGCCCCGCTTCCGCAGCGTAAATACCTATTTCATTTGCATTTGTAGCATTATAGTAGGTACATAATAATAAGTTTATTGCAAAAAGGGACACTCAAATACCTACAAACAAAGTACCTAATAAAACAACATCTTAAGCTTATTAGAGAAATTATGGATCATAAGATGTCAGAGTACTTACGAAGTAAAACATGCTCATTATGTAATTAGAAAGCATAATCATCATGTAGATGAATTCACAAGTTGCTCGGTAGAACCAGTCGCCTTTGACCTGCATGATGGCCAGCAAGGGCAGCACGCCCAGGCTGATGACCAGGTCCGCGGCGCCCGTGCTCGCCAGGTAGATGTTCCCTGACACACAAAATAAAGCCCTTCATAAATCATCAACACCATCATTTCAGCTGATTGACACTAACCCTAGACATTGACTTAGTACTGCTACATACTGCTTGAGCTAGTCTATAAATGTCTGTGTGTGCGAGAGAGACGTTTGTACAAAGTGATCCATCTGTGAGAAGCGCCACGCAGCCTTTTTTCTAATTTGTGCTATTAACGTCCACTGTCGGGAAAAACCCTTCATATTATGGACCTCTACAACGATCAGGAGGTGAGATTTGAGGTTTATTTGCATTTGCAGTCCGGGGCTGACAATAATTTCCTTTGTTCGCTCAAGGGCAGCAAATGTAGAAGTACAGAACAGACGTATACTTAGAATAAAGCTTACTATTTTTATTAATTTTTTTGTTTTTCCTATAGTTATAAAGTATAGGCAGGCGCAGGTAGGCCCTACAGCTACCAAGAAGTTGTCACTTTCTCTCTTCGATAAAAGGCGCAGTAGAGCGCGCCGTCAAAAACAAAGAAAAACCACAGGAAAAACTTCTCGTGTCGGGGTGTCCACAACGATTGGGCTACTATACAAGGTATGTTCTCGTGTCGGGGTGTCCACAACGATTGGGCTACTATACATACAAGGTATTTGAAGGTATGTTCTCGTGTCGGGGTGTCCACAACGATTGGGCTACTATACAAGGTATGTTTTCGACTAGTCCTTGTTTATTAAATCTATTGTTCAGGTGTAAGAGCCTGTCTGTGGCTTTCAAAATTCTGCTCTTCCGTACAATTATCTTACTAGTACAAAAAATATGGAGAACTTGCTCACCTGGGCGTCTAAGAGTCTTCTCAGTGAAGAAAGCGGTTACAAAAAATACGTCGTGTAATGAGCAATAAAAACTCAAAATCAAAATTCCAGCCATTTTGGACATCCTCAACCAATCATGGTTTGGGCCCATTTGATAGACGTCGTTCTCGCCGAAGTCGACGAATGGCGGCGGCGTGGGGACGGCGGCGGCGGGCGGGGTGGTGGGGAGAGGAGCTTTCTTGCGCTCGTAATAAGTTTCCACGCCGTATACTATATTTGGATCTTTTGCGACTTCTTTCTCATAAATTTCACCTGCATCAAAACAAAAGGTTAATTATTTTCAAGGCAACTAAAAACTGAAAAAAAGTAATTCAAAAAATTAGTTATATCGACTTTAAAATGAAAATATAAAAAGAACCAAATCGAAAGTAAGCATGAAACAAATTAGGTACATAATATGTAGCTTTTATTTGAGGTCGGTGCCGTGTGCCAAGTCGTAAACATCAAAATACCTATATCCTATAGGCATAGAACACTTTCAGTAGGTACTACCTATTTTGTTACTTAGTGTTTGGAATTCTTATATTATTATTTTAATTATTACTATTACATTTTGGTAAATTCTATTCGTGACTAGTTTTCTATTCTATTCTAGTTTGCTAGCAACGTTAACACAAATTACATGCGCATGCGAAGAATAAGACGAAAGCCGTCGACCCCAAATTCAGAGCAGACTTGAGCCCGTCAATAAGGACTAGCCGCGATTAGACTACACAATTTGTTGGACACTTTTTCAGTTAGGTTCCTTAGTAAGGACAAGTGTAATTGCAGTTAGCATCCTAATTATCGGAGCCTTACTGCAATTACACTTACTCCAATTTGTAGAACGCCAATTTGTCGGTGGCTAACAATTGTGTAGTCTAATCGCGGCTATAATATTATAATATTACTAGCTGTCCCGCCCGCGGCTACGCTCGCGTTGGTTTTCGACTTTTCCCTGTACCATTTCTATCTCTGTAATAAAACTTAATTAAAACTTTTTGCCCACTCTACCATTTTCCCGTGGGAATAAAGTTTTTTCCCCCGGTAAAAGGTAGCCTTTATCCATGCCCAAAATCTTTCATATCCCTGTACCAAGTTTCATCGAAAATTTCCGCCCGCCCTTCCAATTTTTCCGTGGGAATAAAGCATTTTACCGCACTATAAGTTAGCCTTAATCCATCCCTAAGATCTATTCTATATCTGTACCAAGTTTCACCAAAACTTCCAACGCGACTTTCCTTTTTCCCGTGGGAATAAGGTATTTTCCCGCGGTAAGAGTTAGTCTATATTCAACTCTTAGGTTAAATATATCTCTGTACAAATCTTCATCAAAACTTTTCATCTGTACTATTATTTTTCCCTTGGGAAAAATAATTTTCCCGCGGTGAAAATCCTTTATAAAAGGCTTTTTTTTAAAAAGGCTTTATACATACATCACTAGGGTCTATTTTATCTCTGTACCAAGTTTCATTAAAAAAAACTCGGGCTGCCACTTTTCCCGTAGGAATGAGCAGTTTTCCCGCGGTAAAAGGTAGCTTATATGCATCTCCAAAGTCTATTCTATCATACCCCAAGCTCAGATTGGTGATATCAAGTTTCATCAAGTTTCCGCCCCACGGCTCTACTCGCGCTTACAGTCATTCCCGTGGGAATGAGGTATTTTCCCGAGGTAAAAAGTGGTATATGTCTGTCCCCAAGGTCTATTCTATCTCCATACCAAGTTTCATAAAAATCGGTTCACTGATTTTGGCGTGAAAGCGTAACAGACAGACAGACAGAGTTACTTTCGCATTTATAATTATTAAGTAGGGATGAACATGGGATGAACCAATAAACGTTTGGTAACGTTTATAATAAATTATGAACCAATAAACGTTAGGTAACGTAAAGTTATCTTAATCCCTGGCATTTGACTGGCACCGACCTCAAAATAAAAGCTGTTTAATTTTTTTTATGCGTGCTTTCGATTTTATCTTCTAATATAAAATACACTTTATTTCAAAAATTTGAGTTTTGAAGTCGATATAATTTATTGAATTACTTTTTAATTCGTTGTTTTTAGTTTTTCAACAACTAAATGCCTGTCCTATTTGAGGACTTTGGTCAGGCTCTTTGTATTGACAAGGATTCAAATAAGGCGTTACACGTAATAATCTATATCTCCAAAACTAGTAGACCGATTTTGATAAAATTGGTTGAAGTAAACGTAAGCTAATAGAGAAGAAATGAGCGAAATCCGTCAAATAATTTCAAACTTATGGGTAAATCTTACACGTTTATGATCAATATCTAAAAAACTTCTGGACCAATTTTGATACAATTGGCACCATTCTCTCGTCAAAAGGACACGTCAAAATTTGTTATAGAAGGTGGTTTTAAATTATTTCAAAAAATGAACGGGTATTCTACGCATATAGGATAAAAGGGTATATTATTACGATTATCAGGATCACTTGAAAAAAAATAATGGATCCTCCGTTTTTTTTTATAAATTGATTTGAATATTGTATGGTAGAAAAATAAACGAAAGATCTGGCAATACAATTATGCCTCTGGCAGTCCTTTCAAACCAATTTTTTCGCGTTGCGTGGTTGCATTGATTGAATGCTTTTTAAGAAAGAGATAGGCATAACATAACAACGATCTGTTGTCTCTTTCTAACTTTTTATTAGGATTTGATCGATTTAAAAAATGACATAAATACATAAGTTATAAATAACTATACTATAAATAATTTACTAAATACATAAGTTATAAATAACTATAACTTTGTTTAAACTTGTTTTTATTTACATTATTTACTTAATTGTTTAGGCATTAAAAAAATCAACAGTAACTAACTAATATTTTTCAAAATCAGTATAATTTCTAGGAAACAAATTATTAGTAGCAATAATAACGAGAGCGTCGGTGGCCAAGTGGGTAGGGCCGTTGGCTTCCATTCGAAAGTTCGCGGGTTTGTACCTCGGCAGTCGGCACGTACCAATGTGTTTTAGATTTTCGAATTCATATCTACGTTTATTCGACGCTCTTACGGTGGAGGAAAACATCTTGAGGAAACCTGCACACATCTGCGAAGTAATTCAACTGTTGTGTGTGAAGTGGACCAACCCGCACTGGGCCAGCGTGGCCATCTTAGGCCTATACACCCTGATTTCAGGGTAGACTCGAGCCCCTCGGTGGGGAAATTTATGAGCTGTTGATGATGATGAGAACCCAACGACCTTATTTTGGGACGAAAGTTTTCTGCTTCGTGTAGTATTTGACTAAAAATTGTTTACGAAAAAATTTGCGCGTACTGACAAAATATAGCATTTCAATAACCCTTTACAGTAAAATGCATCATTCGTAGTGCAATGATTGCGCGGATAAACAAGGATTTAATTACCTACTTTTAGCTAGGACCCCGTTCCACACAGTTAACACGTGAAAAAAGCCAGTTTATTTGTTCTATCTGTCAAAACTGCCAATGAGAAGTTCGGATACGTTCAAGGGTTGCAATTTTTTATAGGTGAATTGGAGTTGGCGGGACTATTTGAAGTGTGAAATGGGTTACAATATTATGTCATAATTTTAGAATGCTGGGCCGCAAATTTTTCTTTTAGATAAACATCTTGGGCCGGAGCAGCCAAGTATTTTTTTCTAAAAATAGGACGCTTGGGCCTTACGAGGTTAATTATTTTAATTATTTACTGCAAAAAAGTACTAAAAATAAAAAGAGTGTTGGTTAAAACCAGAGAGGTTGGAAGAGCCCGCTTCGCGAAGCGGGCTCTTAAAAAACAATCTTGGCTGGAAGATTTTAATACAAAAAAGATTACATTAGAATAATAGCTCGTGGAAATTCAATGATCGTTCGTTTCATTGTAACTTTTTATCTTCAATAAGTTTGCAATTTTTACGAAAACGGAGGATCGATAAAATAATTTGATTAGTTATCCTGAAACCCACTTACATAAGCTTTCTAAGTAGGTATACTACTTATCCGTTCAATTTTTGACCGAATAAAAAACCACTTTTATATACGTCTCCTTTGGGAAGGTTTTTTGGCCATAATTTTTAAGGGTCTTGGTCTTTTTTTATTAAAAATATATTTTTAAGATCAGCTTTGAGAGCTCTATTTTATGGTAAAGATCTTTTTTTTTCCAAAATGCATTTTTAAAAAGAAAAAAAAGTTAGAACCCTACCCTTTTTTAATAATGGTTCGGTGAAAAATGGTTCACATACAGTTAGCCCTTTTAGTATTGTGTAATATTTTGTGTTAAAAGATCTAAATTAACTTGAGACTTAAAAGTTTTGTTTTAAGAGATCTAAATTAACTTGAGATTGTGGGATGTTTTTGTGAAAAATGGTTTAACTCAAATTAGAGCTATTTTTAACAATATACGTCACATAGTTGAATCCTATGGTAACCTTTATGATATAAGAGGAAATACATCAATAACCGTATAGTTCTAGCAAATACGTACATAATATGCAAAGAATTTAAGATTTTTGTACTTCTACAGGATGTTTGGAAGCTGGGTGCAAAGCTTTAACGTGTTGTTAGTATAGACCATTTAGAACCATATTAGACCATACTAAGCTTTCATGACGCATAATTTTATTTTTTACCGAATATTGACCATTTTGGTTGAAAACACCCAAAAGTTTGCAATTACCTGCAAATAATGGCTAATCTGGAAGAAGAAAGAAGTAGAACAAAGACACCTAGTATCTTATTGTTTGTTGTGTTGTATTGTGTTCTGTCAAATAATTAATGTCTAGGTATGTCTGGGTGCCGAGTGCGAGTTTTGCAACCAAAGTAAACGCGCTCGATAGCGAGAGCGTAAACGCGATTTTGTATGGAATTGAAACTACGCCATCTGTAGACAGTTCGCTGAACTAAAATTTCTCCATACTAAATGCTCGTTTACGTTGTAGTTATCGAGCGCGTTTCGTGAGTAAAAAACTCGCACTCGGCACTCTGTCTACAGGAAGTCATAGTGATATCTGCAAGAAGTGCTACTTTCGGGACTTGAAATCTTTATCAAAATACAAAAAGAGTCGGCAAGTTGTAGATTTCTGAAAGCATAAAACTATGTTTGATCTGGAATATAACACCAAACTAGACCTGTGAAACACACATCAACCCAGAAGAATATCTCCTACACACGGTGATGAACTAGGATGATGATGATTCAGAACTGGGATGATGGACTATGCTTAATGACCTTAGATCATGTGAAAGTGGATATTTACAGGTAAAAATGGATAAAAAATATAAAGCCATTCTCAATAAGAAAAAGATTGTTACTACATTCAAGTCCTTCACGATGTTTTTCAATATCAACGCGCTAGGCCGTGGTCCGAGGCTCCCTCGAGCCGCCCCTAGACGCGTTGGTAGGTATATGACTTTTTTGGGGTAGAGTCTTCCACTCCCCCGCAAGTCCGGTGAAGCTTGATTCGTCGTACCTTTTCGACACAAGCATAGGTCAATTAAAAAAAAAAAAAAAAATACGACATTCAAGATGGTGCTATTTGGATTTCGTTTACGCAACATATCGGTCACATTTGAAGACCTGATAGATATTGTTGGTGGTATGCTTGGAAAACCTTTCTTAATTATCTTTATGACATCATATTAAGGAACGAGAGAAGATCTTAGTCCGATTATCGATCATAAAGTTAAACCTATATTTACTGTTATTTCCGTTAATCATTTAGAGAGTTGTTAAACTTTATAAATCTTCAGCACAGATAAAATATATCGTAACGTAATGTTTTTCACGAAGACCATGTTTATTTCAAAGGTTTGTAAGTACTACGCCAAGCAAGAACCTAAGGATTATAAGTAAACACAACAAATGAGTGGTAATTAAAGTGATGAGTAATTCGGCATCAAACCTAAGAGCGTATAGTGTAGAAATTTGCAGGTCAGATCAGATCTACATCAGTTGATATTCAATAGAAAAGATTTCATTTTGTCTTTTTTAACAAGTATTTATTGTCCTGTCATGTTTTGGTATCAAAAAAGCTATAATTGTATAGTATTTTAAATGTAAAAAGATCTGATTCGGCATAATTACCTCGACAGACGGTTTTAAGTACAGTTGGATCTTTTTTCACAAGCTTTAGTTTTGAAATTTTCAAGGTTTCAAATGATTAAGAACTATTTATTAAAAAAATAAAGGGTTTAATACGTATTAAACCCAAATTCACTAAGTAAATTAAATTTTCCGATTGTTTAAGAGAAGTTAAATTCATTTTCACAATTTTTTATGCTATTTAAACCACTAATCACAAGTTGTAACTCCGTTATCTTTTGACTTAGAAGAGCGTGGATTAGACCCATCGATAGGTAATTTTCAGGAGAGTCCAAATCACAAATAAACGCAAAGGGGTCTAATTCAACTTGGATCGTTTTTCACCGGACCCACAGAATTGTGGAAAGACTTTCTTTTTTGGCAAAAAGTGTATTTTCCCACTATTTATTGCGCAACTTAATACTTTATAAATAAATAATATTTAATTTAATGAAGATTAAATTATTATTATTATTATGTTGCGCCACATTTCACAATAATTCGCAACTGGACTTCTCGTACGTTATCCAGGTAGGCATTGATTCAATTCTGGGCTCACAATGCTGAAATAGGGGTAAAAACAGATGACTGTCATGGCAACATTAAACGCTTAATTTCCTGAAAAAGAAATGAAATGAATACGGCTGAAAGGACTTGGATCCAGGCCAGAAAAAAATAAAAATAATTTGTCTTTGGTGTACTGTCCAAACATCGGCGATGCATGGAACATGGACTTAGTAACATAGTTACACTGGTAATTCGTCCAAGGCAAGGAACGAGTGTAACTATGGTACCTAATACGTCCATGCAGCGATGTTATAAGTACTGTTGTACGGTAGTATTAATAACATCCTAAACATCACACTACCTGCGTATGTCACATGACCGAATTATGGAAGTTGCCGCCCGCCACATTTGCGCGCATAAACGTAGGTGTGACGAAATAATTTACCCCAGGCCAGGAAAGAGTAAGTAAGTGATTTCATTAGTGATTATTTTGTGATTATGTTATCTATTTATGTGTTAACTTACTAAAATATTGTTGAGCTATGTGTACAAAATGTTAAATTAACTACTCCTAGTTAGTGTTATTTTTCCTGTTTTTAAACCCCGACGAAAAAGAGGGGTGTTAGAAGTTTGACGTGTGTGTGTGTCTGTCTGTCTGTGGCATCGTAGCTCCTAAACGGATGCGCCGATTTTGATCTAGTTTTTTTGTTTGCAAGGTGTCACAATCGAGAGTGTTCAGCTATGATCCAAGAAAATATCTTCAGCCATTTGAAGATTATCAGCTCTTTTCTAGTTGTTGAAAGGATCAAGTAACGGTTTTGTGTCGGGGGTTATTAAATTTTGTAATTTAGTGTTATTTTGGATACTGAACTTGTCGACTATCGTGTCCATATGACCATGCTAAGCTTTAGACATGTAAATATTTTTAGTATTAATTATTTTCAGATGCTTCGATTTCGATCAGTTTTGGGTAATGCGACTTTGAATGATGTCCTTGATGCGCTTTGTGATGATGGTGATGTAGATGGAGACTATCCGATGCAGGGGTTTATTTTCATAGCTCCTCCGGACCCTGCAGTTTTGACGGATGAAGATTCGGTTGACGAAGATAATGGAGGCAGAGCTTAGAATTTGAACGCTTGACAGCTAACGGCTGATGCAGAGGATTTGAGCATCGACTGGTTCAGGAAAACGCTCAGCGTTTCGACGATCTATGTGGTAGAGGGGCAAGGACGTGCCAAGCAGCAAATTAGGCTGTATACAAGCTGCATTTAAGTTTCTGTTTATAGGTACTTCAAGCATTTACAGCAGCCTATATTAGGCTGTAGAGGGGTTTATACAGACATTATAACACCAAAAAGGGCCCCAAATTAATCAGCTTTTACCGTTATTAGAGCTGTACAGTGGCTGTACAATCAGCTGAAAAGCTTTATAAAGTCTGCAGTAAGGTGTAGAATGAAACTTAAATTCTTTATAGAGATGTTGTAAGGTGTACATGGAAAATTTAATTCTACATAGAGCTGTTGTAAGGTGTACAAGTAAACTTCAATTCTCTATAAAGATGTTGTAAGGTGTAGAAGGAAACTTTAACTTTACAAATATTATTTACAAAAGACTTTGTAACGATATTAGTCTTTGGAAATAATTTAGGAAGAGTAAAAACAAAAACTTTACGCAATAATATTAATATTTGTAATGGCGCGATAAATATAATATGAAGATTGAAACAAATGTCGGATTATGTTGATATTATGTTTGTAGGTATGAATAGAAGTAAATTTAAGTGCGGTGAAATATTTATTGTGAATACAGTATACTTTTATGGAATATTATTGACGCGCCTGCGAAATATCTTCATATAGCGAAGAAGATAATTCAATTAAACACAAACAAGTACCTTTTGAGGTTATTATTTTTGAGGTTACAAACAAAACTGATATTTAAATACTACATTTAAAGAGAAACTTCAACTATAAGTCTAGGTAATAATGTTTTGTTAGTGTGATATTCTATCATATAATCACGAATATCCTTAAATCGTGATAATCAAATATTAAAAATGGACGCAACTTATTAAGCAGCTTGAAGGATATTTGAATAGTATTTTAAGTTAAATAGCTGTACAATGTGATTCGTAGATTATTTCAATCAGCTATTGGCTTGTTATTAGAGTTTTAACGTAATATTTTAATGATTCAAGCTGTATTATAGTTTTTTTAACACCATATTAACTCGATTTCGAGATAATATGCGTAGCGAGCGACGGGAATAATAAAGCTGTACTGTAGGTGTTATTTATTATTGCAGTTTTACAACGCTCTCCTCTACATAACTCATAACACTTTAAGTTCGACAAGAGTGTAGAATTACTCTCAAAGAATAGGTTTTTGAACGGTTTTCGAAAAGAGCATTGTACAGAAAAAGGTTTTTAGTGATACTATATTAACGCTTTAAGCAGAAATATGGTAGAAATCACAAGCTCTAAGCAGCCTTTGTACAGCTTTGACGACAAAAAATTGCTTGAAGTGTAATCGAATACTTAAAATGTTATATTAGTGTTTTTTTATCCTGTCTAAATTCCTAAAGAATTTGCTTACCCCTTAATACAGTCTTTATACAGTTTGAGCTGTATAATAACTCTCAAATGGTCTTTATTAAACCTAAAGCGTCTTCTGAAACTCTTGTACATCTCTTATAAAATTTCTAAGTTTCTAATAGGCTGCTATATTGACGTCGAAAACACTAGTTTGCTGCTTGGGGGATAAATGGCGAACTAGAACCCTTTTTGGGATCATTTCCAGAGGCATCAACTGATAGCGCTTTAGTAACAAATCTGCTGTTGATTTATTTCAGATTTTTACACGCTTTATATTAGCTTCACTTGTAAGTAACTATGTATGTAAGAAAATCTTGGAATCTTAATTTGACCCACTTCACGGTCTTCGATTAGGATGAAATTTTGCACACGCTTTGAGTTCTGATGACAATACATGACTAGCTAAGAAACGTCATTACAAATCCAATATGGCGGCCTCCCCATTATATGTATGTAAAAAATCTTCAAATCTTAATTTGACCCACTTCCCCGTCTTTGATTAGGATGAAATTTTGCACACGCTCTGAGTTTTGATGACAATACATGACTAGCTAAGAAACGTCATTACAAATCCAATATGGCGGCTTCCCCATCATATGTATGTAAAAAATCTTGGAATCTTAATTTGACCCACTTCCCGGGTTTCGATTAGGATGAAATTTTGCACACGCTCTGAGTTTTGATGACAATACATGACTAGCTAAGAAACGTCATTACAAATCCAATATGGCGGCTTCTCTAAGATGGCGAACTGGCTGTTCGAAATCCACCTCCATGATATGGGTATCAAATGGAAGGGTTTGCTGTCAAGAATACGAAAAAAAATACACGTGACTTAAATCCAATATGGCGGACAGAAAGCGTGTTTTTTAAACTTTTTATTATTTATTCAATATGTTCGTGCAACTGTAGAGGCGGCCAACATACCTATAAAATTAGCTCACGGATAATGTAAATATTATTATTTTTCACGTAAAATGTTGTTACTTATTTTCCATAAAAATAAAATTCAAATACGATTATACTCACAAATTTTGTTTGAAATTTATATCTTTACATGATCCGTGTCTGTACTAACTTATTATTTAATAACTTACATTAATTTTCATTGTTTTATATGGTGATAATTAATGTTTTTTATCCTTGGCCTAGCTAAAACAAAGTTGGTACCACGGTACTTCAGCCTGGCTGCATCCACTTCCGACTCGAACATCTCCCGGCGCCCTGCACAATCATCATCATCTCATCCGACTCGTACTATTCCCTGCGCCCGGCAACACTTCATCATCATCCGACTCTTTCACCTCGCTGCTCTCACTTATACATCATTGTCTGTTTTCATCTTCTTCAAGGTTTTCGGTGCTGTTCTTCTCTTTCGCGACAGTGGACTGTTATAACTTGCTTCTTATCATGCCATACGGCAGCACTGGCAGGGTCGCCATGTAGAGGCGGGGCCTGGGAGCGTCGAAAAAAAAGACGTGTTGCGCGTCAGATGAACGTTTATTGACTACTCTAACTTACATACTACCTTATATTATGTATACTATATTATATGGGCAAGGTGAGCCACATACTACACAACAAACAAATTGTTACGCCTTGTGGAAAAGTTGTGTTGAACCAAAATTTACTGCAGGAGAAATGTGTTTCTTTATCGCTATAGGTACTAATTTTGAGTGGTTATTCGCCTAATGCTAACAGACGACGGCTGTGGAGCACGGAGATCGATACTAGAAATGAGCTTGTTTGTAACGCTATACGTCGGAAATTCGAAGAGATAGGTATACCTAATGCGTTTCATGCACTGTGTTGACAATAATAATATGTCTTTGATAGCAGGGATAAAATGTGGAAGTTACGCCCATTCGTGAATAAAGGTAAAAGCCAATTTTATGAAACATTACGTACTTGAACAAAATCTATCTTTTGATGAAACGATGGTACTTATAGTATTACGGAAAACATCCCTGTAAACAATTTTATCAGAGGAAAACCCATTCGCTTCGGCTATAAGCTGTGGAGTTTGTGCACTCCAAGTGGTTATCATACAAATATTATAAAAAGGAAAGATTTGTATTTTTGTGTGTTCATGTGTGTGTGTGTGTTTATGTTTGTAATGAATAAACTCAAAAAATACTGTGCCGAATTCAAAAATTCTTTCACTATTAGAAAGCTACATTCACCCTGAGTAACATAGGCTACCTTTTATGGGTAACTAGCGACCCGCCCCGGCTCCGCACGGGAAAATGGTTATTGTGGGTTATCCTTCAGTATATTATGCATGTATTATACATATAAACCTTCCTCTTGAATCACTCTATCTATTACAAAAAACCGCATCAAAATCCGTTGCGTAGTTTTAAAGATTTAAGCGTACAAAGGGACATAGGGACATAGGGACATAGGGACATAGGGACATAGGGACGGAGAAAGCGACTTTATTTTATACTATGTAGTGATAGTGATAGTGATAGTGATGCTACATTGAATGATGTCCTTGATGCGCTTTGTGACGATGGTGATTTATATATTATTTATTTATTACAAAGGATCGCCAACAGTACACGTCATATTGATACAATGTAGTAATGACAGGCGACCACAACACTCATTAAACAGTAGGTAGTAGTGTTATCGATCGATCATGCAAGATCACCAATAATAGGCCGGGAGATGCTGACAGAAATTTTTAGGTCATTTGTTACAGTATGACGGTTTTACAGGGGTCTTAGTACGTAATGACGAAAAGATTAATGATGGTCATAGCGCTGGTACTGGCGGCCCAATCACGTGGGCGTTATGGGAACTTGTCGGATAATTTACGGAAGTCAGATGATTTGTTACACAAAAATTTTAGTATTTTCCGATAGCCCGTAAAAAATAACTAGACGGTAGTGTCATGCCATACTTTTCCGGTGCGGCTTACAGGCCGCCATACCGACGCGAATGCGTTAATAAAAAATTAAAAATTCAACCATTTGTTACAGGCTAATTTTTGCACAGTTGATCATCGTCGTGCAGCCATTTACGAAAATCACCATGCCATACTTTTCGGACGGTTCCAAATGGTCGCCATACCGCCGAAAATCTGCATATTTTTTTTATTTCGCCTTACGATTTGTACCACCTTCAAATTTTTTTTCAACAGCTCCTGAATGATGATAAATAGAAGTGTGATAATGCCATACCTGTGGGAGGCGGCGAATGAGTATAATTTTGTTTTTAAATGTAAGATTTTGTTCGTATTTTGAACGATTTGTAACAGTGTGTTGCCCCTTTTTCCCTCTATTAGAAGTATGGCAAATATAATAATGGTCACATTATATCATATATTTTCCAAAAATCCAAATGCCATACTCGTACAAATCGTCAAATTTGATTGTAACCATGGGGCGGACGACTGTGTGACTGAAGCCAAGACGCAAAAAATAAATTTAAAAAATTGACGATTTGTACGAGTATGGCATTTGGATTTTTGGAAAATATATGATGTAATGTGACCATTATTATATTTGCCATACTTCTAATAGAGGGAAAAAGGGGCAACACACTGTTACAAATCGTTCAAAATACGAACAAAATCTTACATTTAAAAACAAAATTATACCCATTCGCCGCCTCCCACAGGTATGGCATTATCACACTTCTATTTATCATCATTCAGGATCTGTTGAAAAAAAATTTGAAGGTGGTACAAATCGTAAGGCGAAATAAAAAAAATATGCAGATTTTCGGCGGTATGGCGACCATTTGGAACCGTCCGAAAAGTATGGCATGGTGATTTTCGTAAATGGCTGCACGACGATGATCAACTGTGCAAAAATTAGCCTGTAACAAATGGTTGAATTTTTAATTTTTTATTAACGCATTCGCGTCGGTATGGCGGCCTGTAAGCCGCACCGGAAAAGTATGGCATGACACTACCGTCTAGTTATTTTTTACGGGCTATCGGAAAATACTAAAATTTTTGTGTAACAAATCATCTGACTTCCGTAAATTATCCGACAAGTTCCCATAACGGCCACGTGATTGGGCCGCCAGTACCAGCGCTATGACCATCATTAATCTTTTCGTCATTACGTACTAAGACCCCTGTAAAACCGCCATACTGTAACAAATGACCTAAAAATTTCTGTCAGCATCTCCCGGCCTATAAAGTAAGGAGTGCTTATTTAAAGCCTTTGAACACAAATTTAGAAACAAAATTAATAAAAATGAATTTAATAACAGAAGCCGCACTATCAAAGTAGGCAACTATTATAATGAATAGGTATGTATGGATTTGAAACTTTAGGCAATCAGATCATTAACTTACTTTTGAAAAATTACAAAATTATCACCGAAAACATCTAAATCAGCGCTTATAACATTATATGTGGTACACATACGGAAAATTGGCGAATGTTTCCCCTAAATTTGTTTTGAAAGACGGGCGCGCGAATATTGTTTTGATAAATGATGTGACTGATGAAGATGGAGACTATCCGATGCCGGAGTTTATTTTCATAGCTCCTCCGGACTTTGCACTTTTGACGGATGAGGATTCGGGAGATTTTACCACGGGAAAATGTGTAATTCCCACGGGAAAAATTGTTAACGTGGGCGGAGCCGCGGCAGAAAGCTAGTCTTATATCATTTGATATAGCTCCGCCCCCGCTCGCTCCTCCGACACCACCTGCGCACAACACATTACTACATTAAGGCAAAGATCTGAGCATAAATGCTGAATATGAAAAGCATTTCGGAAAATGTGCGGCTCCTTTATTGAAGCTGATGGATGAAATGCCTAGTGAAAAAAAAACCCTTTTTCAATTTGTTCTTTGATAATCTCTCTCTTCACAAGCTAAACTTGCTCAAAGCCCGCCATATTGGATTTAGAATGACGTCACAAACCATATCGTGCATTGTCATCCAAACTAAACGTGTATAATAATATGTCGCAGTCATCTGGTTAAATTAGCCAACTAACTGGACGTCTAGGCCGTTCATTGGACGCCGGCACCTAATTGGATTCCTAGGCCGATAGTTAACTGAACTAGAATCACTCAACGTTTAACAACTTGACGTATTGAAAGTCAGCCCTTTCAAGATGACTGACCAAGACTCGGCCAAGTGATTCAAATTTAGTTCAGTTTTTAACCACTGCGGCGCTAATAGTCATCAAAACAAATATGGCGTCAATAGCGTAAACCGAAGCGCGATTTTCCTTGCTCTTAGGAATAAATCGTGAATGTTATGTGCTACTTTGTTTGATAAAGACGCATATTATAGTGTCTTTTATTTTGGGATCTCAAACAAAACCTATAAGGGTTCCGTTTTTTGCCATTTGGCTACGGAACCCTAAAAAGGGTAGTCCAAACTATATCCGATCAAAGCCAAGTAGGCTCTTGTAGTCTAAGCAGGGTATGTTTAGTAAAGATTTATTTTTAAATGGTGTTAGCTACTACCTATACATACATGATGTGGGTCGAGTTCGAGTCGGCGTGTCTTGTAGAGGTATATTTAGTAGTAGTCACTTTTTAGGGTTCCGTAGCCAAATGGCAAAAAACGGAACCCTTATAGATTCGTCATGTCTGTCTGTCTGTCTGTCTGTCTGTCTGTCCGTCCGTATGTCACAGCCACTTTATTCCGAAACTATAATACCTATACTGTTGAAACTTGGTAAGTAGATGTATTCTGTGAACCGCATTAAGATTTTCTTAGAAAAATAGAAGAAAAAAACAATAAATTTAGGCGGTCCCCATACATAGAACTGAAACTAAAAAAAAAATTTTAATCAAACCCATACGTGTGTGGTATCTATGGATAGGTCTTCCAAAATGATGTTTAGGTTCCTAATATCATTTTTTTCTAAACTGAATAGTTTGCGCGAGAGACGCTTCCAAAGTGGAAAAATGGGTGTCCCCCCCCCTCTAACTCCTAAAATAAGAGAATTATAAAACTAATAAAAATATATGATGTGCATTACCATAAAAACTTCCAACGAAAATTGGTTTGAACGAGATCTAGTAAGTAGTTTTTTTTATACGTCATAAATCGTACACCGCAATTTACCTTTCACTATTATTAAAACATCGACCAAAGTCACAACGAACTACAAAAACTTTTATATTATGTTACTGGCTGCTACGGAACCCTTCATGGGCGATTCCGACTCGCAATTGGCCGCTTTTTTTAAAGTTGTTCCTCTTAACTTTACCCGAAGATAGACAACTAGAAGTTACTGGCGTCTCCAAAAGGTATATTTTGTAAACACACACCGGTGCCCTTAGCCCCTTCTGCCCTATTTAACTATACATACAGTAATTTGAGAGCGTTGGAAAAACTAGGTACAGTAATTCAAAATACAAGTACCTACCTAATTAAATAACAAAAATAATTAATTACGCCCAACACTGGTATAGAGACGCTCTCCTGAAGAAACTTTTCTCGGAAACAAAAAGTACATTGAAAGTCACTCTTATACAAAATTGTCATTTTAATAGCACAGTTTGTATGGAGAAGTATTTTTTATACATACATATATACCGTCACGCCTCTTTCCCGGAGGGGTAGGCAGAGACCACTTCCTTCCACTTGCTACGATCCAGACACACTTCTTTCTTTCGCCTCATCCACATTCATTAATCTCCTCATGCATGCTCGTTGGTTTAGAGTAGGTACTCCTGACCCGACCTTTTGTCAGAACGTCCCCGATTTGATTTTGGAAAATTTTCCACTCTCGCCTTATAAATCTGTTTAATCCATCTCTCTTTACTCATTCTCTTCACGTGACTAAACCAATTTAGCATTCCCTTCTCAATTCTCGTCACAACATCTTCTTTTACTCCACATTTTTCCCCACACTTTTCCTAATCCTACTCGTATCACACAATTTTACGCCAATCACACCTCTCAAACTCTCAATGCTCTCATTTCTACAGCACATAATATATTCTACTTTCATGTTTTTCCTGCCATACCCAGCTTTTCCATACGAGAGAGTCGGAAGCAGTACGCCCCTATGAACAGCCAGACGTGCCTTTTTAGACACCTTCTGTCTGACTGTTCATAAAAGCGCACAGCGCCCCGTTCACCATGTTAGCAGCATCCACTCTCTTTTCAATGTCACTTTCATGTTTTCCATCCCTAGTAAACAACGATCCCAAATATACGAACGAACTCATTCACTTGCTGTAATTGTTCACCTTTTATCCTAATATCAAACATTTCAAACACCAATACTTTCGTCTTACTTCCATTTACTTTCATTCCCTTTGTCTCCAATGCTTCATTAAGATGCAAGTAGCGTGGTAGCACTTGATCATCAGCGTAGAGAAGACATTTCACTAGTAGCTCATTCATTTTTAGAATAGAATAGAAATCATTTATTTGCTTGAAACATGGTTGATAAGTTGACATAAAAATATTACAGAAGCCATGATGTTTCACTGTCGTTATACAGCGTGCAAAATTATAAATGTCAATCAATTAAACTATGTAAATATAAATTTTGTGAACAATCAGTAATCTTAAGTCATACTTAGTCCTCCTAAATTCCTTCATTTAGGTCATAAAATATTTTTTTCACATAATTAAATTTATCTACAAATAGCATTAGGTACATTACAATTTATGGCTAAGAAATTCTTTGACTGGAAAAATAAAAAATGCATTAACCAATCATATAAACATCTTTTAAATTTACTAAATGGCAATTGTTTTATTTCTTCAGGTATTTTGTTGTAGATTGTAATTACACATGTAAAGAGTTATTTTTAATTTTGTTTTGTTTTTGGAATGGTATCTACAACTAGTTTATTCGGATATCTTTTAGATTTTGTATTTACCTGAGAAGACAATAGGAATAACGTGGGATTTTGTTTTACAAATTTACAGACTTCAACAGACTACACGGTAATCGTAGTATCTTCAATTCCTTGAAAAGTGGCTTACAGGAGTCATCTGGTTTAACATTGCAAATTACATTTATTCTGGGCGATGAAATCTTTGCCAGTATCAATCCTATTACCCCACACTATTAGACCGTAGGTACCTCAAACTAGACTCTATATAAGAATAATAGGCCATGAGAGCAGTCTTGCGAGTAGCAACTTTACATATTTATGTAAAGCAAATCGGAAACTATTTACTTTATTACAAACTTTTGCAGCATGCTTTTTTTTCAATTCAAATTGCAAACCAAGTCCACCCCCAAATATGTTACCGTATCAACTCTTCTAATAACGTTACTTTTATGACAAATATAAAAAAAAAAGATTTTTCATTTCACATTCACGACGTCACCAAGTTCACCAACCTCCCTTTCGTGATAGCTTAATGATTGGTTAGGGTCAGCAAATAATATACATTTATGTCCTATAATATTAGGCAAATTATTTATCTATACTTAATCCACAATCACTCTCTTTCAGATCCATCAAAAATGTATTCATGAACAAGTTGAATAGCCACGATAACGGACGCTACACATCCCTGTCTAACACCCTTTGCGATGCTAAACCAGTCAGTGTACGCCCCATTGATTCTTACACAAGCACTAGAATCATTGTAAAGAGATTGCAGTGCTCGTATAAGATCATTGCTAACACCATGCCATGATAATGCTGACCACAATTCATTCCTCACCACTCTATCGTAGGCCTTTTCCAAATCAACGAACGCGCAATAAACTTTCTGGCTTTTAGCCAAGAAATTTTCCGCTATGCATCGCAAGAAAAAGACTCCCATTCCCTTTCTAAATCCCGCTTGCACATCCCATATTTTTCCATCCGTTTCTTTCATAACTCTCTCAATCAATACTTTCGCATAGGTACAGTTTTCCCACAACGCTGAGGAGGCTTATTCCTCAACATTGTGACCCTTTTCCTTTATACAACGGTACGATTACTTACACCCTTACACCAGTCTCCTGGCACTCGGCCGTTCCTCCAACACAAGTACAACTGACTCGCAACCACTCCCTGCCCAGCTTTTAGCATTTCAACGGAAATCCTATCATATCCTGCAGCCTTACCTAATTTCATACTTTTCAACGCTTTCACAATTTTATTCATCCATTTTTTATAATTTCATATTAATAGTTCTTTTGGAAAATTGACCAAAACCATGAATTGAGCATGTCCTATGATATGAGTATTTGGTGAACTGCCACTCGCATGCTCTATCTATACAGTACCTAGTTGTTTACTTACCATAACCACATAATTACGAGATCAATATCATGATTTTTGCATGGTCCAAGAAAACAAGGTCTTGCAAATAGACCACGTGACTGACACAAGTCTACGTCATTTCTACGTCATTTTGCATATTCATCCTTGTCGAATGCTTGTAATATACAAGGATGAACAGCGCAAAATGACGTAGGGTTGTGTCAGTCACGTGGTCTATTTGCAAGACCTTGTTTTCTTGGACCATGTGATTTTTGAATTTCGCATAGGTAACACGTTACAAAAATACACTTGGCAAGTTAGAAATTCGCTGGACAAGTTTCTATATCTAAATACAGAAAGAAACGTAAAAACATCGCAGCGCAGAAAAAGTAATTGTCAGTTACACCAAGTAAGTATTTATAATAATTAAATGACGGTAAAATACCTACTATTTTTAAGTGGAAACGAATATGATTTTGAGATTTAGTTAATCCCGGACAGGATTGTAACTTGCATCTTCTTGGCAAGCCGCGCCGATTCACACAGCCGCTAGGTGCTTGTGAAGGAACTAAGTATGTCTTCTCCACACAGAGGTGCGAGGTCTCGGTAGACCTGCTAAAAGTGCCCAGTAAATGGCCGGAGGATATCGAGGTGTTTTTTAAGTAGGTACTTGCATCGATTTACAAAATAGCATATTCAGTAACTAACAAATCCTGTTTCATAAACAAAACATTCTGATACAACCACCTGTTGCTCGCAAAACACCAAACAAAAGTTGAGTTAAACTAACTAACTAGTTAGTAAAAATTTTGAAGGTTCCGCTAAACTATTCCATGCTATCCGCACAAAGTGTATTCTATCACAAATAACACAATTTTACCGATCATCAAAAGGTTCAAAATAAAAACTTTAAAAACTACAAAACGGTCTAGGGATATTTCATACTCAATCAAATAACTCAAAAAGTCTTTTACACATTAATCTGTTCGTCCAATGGTCCAATGTACCTACTGTTCACGGATGAACCCAGGTACGGCTTCCATCCAGATCATCAAAGGCCGCGTGTTTGGAGGGTTGCTGGGCGATGGAGCCGACTCCAGAACTCCCAGCAAGTCCACCCATACCAAGGAGGAACAATTGAAGGATTGGGCAGGAATCCACCTTGGAGGACGGACGGACCTCGTTTGGGTGCGGGGCAATATGATGGCAGAAGGTTATCGCCAACAGGTGCTGCGTGCGGCCCATAATCTTGCCCCACAGAACACAAATGGGGAAAGATTTCCTGAGTACCTAAGTAAACGTTTATTTAAAAGAATGGTAGAGTATTCAATAACGTTTTTTTTTTAATATATGACTTCGTATAAAATTATTAACACATTAATAGTAATTCGCATAATTAAAAAATCCCTAGACCTTGTTGATGTGTATATTAAGTACTTACGATTTAATTTCATTTGCGCCGTCTCTGTAGTGTTTATCACAAAAACAGACGGAAAAATAAAAATAAAAAGGAGAACACTACTTAATCGAGGTGCCATCGCGACGGTATTTGGCGCTCGAGTGAGGTCTTTGATGTTACAAGTCGGCGGGATGCATCCCTTTGCACTGGAGAAGTTCCTGCGCGCATGCGCCTTTGGCAATGTCAAGGGCGGCTTTGGGAATAAGGCTCCGGCTAGCCGCCCGGCAGTTCCTAACATAACAACCCGTCCTGCAGCATACATTGAGCAGGCCTGGAATAATCTTTAACTGCTCGCCTTTTACAATACACAATGTACGCAGCAGATATACCGCCTTGTCGAGGAAAGAGCAGCATTCTAGAAAGCGTTTTCTTTTCGATTTACATTATCCATCTTTGCTACGCTAAACATTTTATTTCGCAGTTTCGCATTTGTTTAAATTGGACTTTGTAATAGGCACGTCGTCGCTTTAGTTGTCGCGTCCGAATAAAGGTCGATGAAGAAGCGGAATTCAGCCCGTCTCTCTTTGTTAGTCGCGACAGAAGATAACACTGTGTTTTTAGAAGCTAGGTCTTCGAGCGAAAACTGGCCAATCAGAACGCGAGTTGGGGCAGCGGAAATCTAGGAGGTGGGCTTATGTACAAAAATTCAGTTAGCAGGTGAAACGTCTTGACTTATTTACGAGTAGTACTTACGTCTTATAATTTGGTCAATTTGTAGTGACAAGACAAAGTTTTAATAAGCTAGCTTGATTTAATTACATATAGTGTTAAAACCGAATCTCAGGTGTGCGCACAAAATTCCGTGACAAAGCATTGCAAAAACCGATATTTTTATGTTTTTTTCGGTTTATTGCTTAATACTAGAAATCTAGAATTTTAGTATAAGGTCTGTTTGTAGGAATTAAAGTAGGGATACTGAGGACACTTGATCCCTGTGGGACACATGGTACATTCAAGTTTTAAAACTACCACTAAAGTTACGTATTATTACACTAGCAAAATTATTACCAGAGAAGAGGTGGGAGACGCCGCTTAAAGCGAAGCGGCGGCTCCCACTTCTCTGATTATTACCTAGTCTAGTCTATGGTACCGTCAAACTTCTGTCACTGTCATACTATTATCTATTATGTATCAAATATTTAACGTTTTAAAATCAGAGAGGTAGGAGCCGCGCTTCGAAGCGACTCCCATCTCTCTGTTTTGAAATACTCGACTAGTGAAGTTTCATGGCTGACAAAAACATTTCGGTGAGATTTTGCACATTCTATTTTAATAATAAAACATATAGATTCAAGTTTATTACGATTTCATTAAGTAAAACAATCATTTAGCGCCATGTTTCAGTAAAAATATATAAAGATGTCTTTATTTGAGATAAACCTAAGAAACATTTTATAACCTATATAATTTGGGAGACTTGATACATTTATTTAAGGGACAGTTGATCCTGGGATCAAGTGTCCCTAAGAGGACATCTCTCCCACACTTTTTAGAAAGCGAACTCGCGAATTTATCTAATGTTTAGATAGGTAACTTTATGTTAGTTTGTGGATTATTAACGCCAGATTTTCATATTTCAGCACAAAATGCCTCGAGTGTATAAAACCAAGCCAGGTTAAAAAAAAAGAACTCCAGTAAAGAAGCTCTTAGGTTCGTAGTTTAGAGTAAAAAATTATAAACAACACTTTTCTAGCTCATAATTTTCTTAAAATCGTAGACTTAAGTAATTGGTATAAGTTTCACTAAGTTTCACTCAGTTTAAATAAGTAAATACCTACAGACCAATCGCGATTTTTCCCGCGGTATCCAAGATATATGAAAAGGCAATGGTGATCCGTATCAACAACTTTTTAGAAAAATTCCGACTTTTAGATGAAAACCAGTACGGTTTCAGGAAAAAACGTTCTACGACATTAGCAGTATATACGTTCATTCAAAAAATCATGGATATTATAAGAAACAAATCGCATGCGGTCGGATTATTGCTGGATATGTCTAAAGCGTATGATAAGGTAAAATATTCGGTGTTGCTGGATAAGATGTATAACTTGGGTATAAGAGGACGGGCTCATGATTGGTTGCGATCGTACTTATTGGACAGGCAACAATAATGTACAAATAGAATATACTGACGACGGTGAGATTAAAAGTATCAAATCAGATATCATCATCTCAGTCGAAAGACGTCCACTGCTGGACAAAGATATACTTAAAACTAATTGTTCCATCCCCCAGGGGAGCGTCCTAGGGTGCACCCTATTTTTGGCGTATATAAATAGCTTTCCAATAGTGTGTAACTCAGTATTTCCGGTTCTCTTTGCTGATGATGTCTCGTTAATATTTGAATGCCGAAGTACTGAAAATATCAACCAAATTACTGAAAATTTCAAAATTATTAAAAATTGGTTGACAGACCATACTCGTTACTCGTTAACAGCTCATATATATGTCCCCACCGAGGGGCTCGAGCCTACCCTGATACCAGGGTGACAGACCATAACTTGGAAATAAATAATGCTAAAACTAATATTATACAATTTAGACCATACCAAAGAGCACCCTTAAATCTAAACACTATAGCTAAAAATCTAGACATAAAAGAAACTAATACACACTACTTGGATTTAATATAGATTCATTTTTAAACTGGAAATCCCACATAGAAAAATTGAAAAATAAATTATCCCAATTCATATTTGCACTTTAGCGTTTTAAAAAGAAATACAAATACGCATCATCAGCTTATTATGCCTATATGCATATTATGCCCATGCAAGTATCCCAGATCTTTTTGGAATCATATACGCAAAAAAAGGTCAAAAAGGAGTAAGAATGTCGTAAGCAAGGATGGCACTGTGTTAGGAGAGGATGAGTGCGCTGCCGCTTTTGCAGAATACTTTCAATCGATTTATGAAACCCAAGCCCCGCGTTAGATGCGGCAGCGGCATCAAGATCGGCTGTTTGTTCTGTTGACTGTGTGCGAGTACCTCAACTTACTCTGAAAGACGTACCTACTTGTAGCCTTAAAACGTCTAAAGCCAAAGAGTTCGGTTGGGCCAGATGGCATTCCACCTTACGCTATAAGAGACTGTTCGGTAATCTTTGCTGGGCCTTTACTGTACCTATTCAACTTATGTCTATCTACGGGCACCTATTCAGAGTTATGGAAAATAACAAGAGTTACGCCAGTGCCTAAAGGTGAATCAGGTACAGATATTTACCGGTGGTTATACCCTCAACATTTGCGAAGGTTTTTGAGAACGTCCTACACGAAACTGTCTTCCAGCAACTTGTCCCGCGTCTTTCTGATTCCCAGCATGGGTTTCGACCCGGACGGGGCACACACACGAACCTCATGTGTTTCACGCAATATGCAAAAACAGAAATGGACGCTCGGATTGGGGGACAGGTGGATGTGGTATACCTACCTGGACTTCAGGAAGGCCTTCGATACGGTCAATAATGACATTCTTTTGGATAAACCGGCTTCGTTTGGTTTCACTGCATCACTTCTAGACTTTTTTTGCCAGTTAATAATAATAATAATAATAATAATAAAAACGTTTATTTAGAAGTACAGTACACACATAATGAAAATAACAGATTTTTTATAATTAAAACAAAGCAACAGTAAGTACCGCACCCCCCTAACTCAGCATAATACTGTGGCGCTAATCGCGTCACAGCGCTGTTATTCTGTTAGTACCCTAGCAGTAGTGCGAGTGCGCCTTATAAAATTGGCCATACAATTATTTTCTCCTATCGGGGGGTAGGTTATTTAGCGCCTTAGGGCATGGCGGCAACTCAATGTTTGCCATACGCGTCATGCTAACTGCTACAATGCATATCCATCGTTTTCTTAAGCGATTTGTGGCGGTATGCAAATATACGGCTATTCACCTTCTTAATATTGATAGGTATACCTCTCACTGGCTCAGTAAATTTAGGTAAAACTGAGATAGAAAAAACTTTCTTAACTGTTTTTCTTAATGTTTTGAATAAGATACCACTATTTTGCTTTGTGAATTAGACGCGTATTTTTCTAAGCTATACAACGGTATAAAAAACAGTTTTGAGATTTTTTTGAGATACCGCCTTTGCGCTTAGTAGGTTAGGTACTTACGGCAGTATATTCTTAGAATGCACACAGAACAAAACATTTTCATTTTGACTACCCTGTACATAATACGTAAGGACCCGAATGCTAAACAATATTTTTCTCTTTACGTTTAGTAAAGAGCCATACTTATTTGGAAAACGAAGATTAGACCTTGGGAATTTGGTGAAAAAGCGGCGCGCGCGCGTCTCGCGACTCGCGACAGTACGTTTGGTCGAGGGGAATTGGGACTCAAAGAAATTACAACCTTATTCTGCATGAGATAACGTTCATATTGAAACGTTACCAAGAAAAAAATATTAATTAATGAATAATTGCTGACATTATTCGCTTAATTTGTTTCTTATAGTACTAGTTAAATTTATACGGAATAAATTAACAACTTTTGGAGTAGTTATATGTTTTGGTTCTCTAAAAACTGCAAATATTCGGAACTGTTGAATTCTGCAAAGAGAATCTGCTTAATTTTCAACAGTTTATTAGCACACACAATAAACTTTTCAGAATAAACTGTTAAAATATAGTTATCTATAATCTCTGGTCAGATAAGCCAAAAAATCTGTAACTTACTGAAGATCCTATAAAAATGATAATTCTGAATGATTAATTAGATTAATTTTAATTTCTTTAACTGGAATGCAAGCAGGTATATTATAATATAGGCACTTTTACAAAGTTAGTTATTATGCTGTTCCACTGAAATCAAAAGGTTCTCTATCTATTGTATTCCCTAAAATTTGTTATCCTACTTTTTATTTTCCTTAGCATTTTAGTCCTAAATATCGATTGTCCTAATGATCCTAGTCTTATTTTTTTAACTCCTACTGTTCATTGCCCTATTTTTTTTCATCCTAATGATGGTAAGTCCTAATGTCCATAGTTATAATCCTTTATATTCCTAAAATGTATAGTCCTAAATAAATAAAAAAAAAACTTAGCAAAAACAAGTTAGCAAATTATACACGACAACTTTTGGCGTTATTTTGGCCAGCCACAAAGATAAAACTGTATTGTAGGAAGAAATAATTGGTTTACTAAAATACAAAATTACAAAATAGTATGTGTCAGTCAGTCGTGTCAGTCTCGCTCGCAGGTCTCGCTGTTAAAATTTTGGTTGGTTGCTCATAATGTCGAATAATAACTATTATCAAGTGTTCAAAACAATTAAAGGACAATTATAATTATAGTTCAATGTGAACGGTAATGTACCTATACGAGAAAAATAGAACTCATACATAACGGTAATGTCTACTGGGCGTGTGAACTGAGATATAATAAGATTTTTCTTACCTACTATTCAAACGTAGGTACCGAGGATTTTTTAGATTTTTTTTTTTTTTTTATTGAAGGGTCCACAAAACTGGATACTACGACTGGATACAAGAACCTAGTTAGGAAAGTTTGTACAGAAAAACATGGCATAGATTATAGAAGGTATCCTACTCGATGTGGACACAGCATGCGTAAATTACAAATATAAAATTATAATAAGAGAGGAGAATCAAAATTAGGAATTTCAAACTTTAGTGACATTAATATTAGGACTAAAGAATATTAGGACAAGTATTACGGTAGGATAATCAATATTTAGGATGATCGAACATTAGGACAATCGAATATTAGGAAAATGATGTTCGGATAATCGACTTTAGGACTATAAACATTAGGAAATACAACAGGCTCCCATTTTAACTATAACTAACTGTATTTTATGCCATAAAGAAAGAAGTTTATAGTTATCGAATTATTTCCATTTTTAGCTAATTTTATTGGCCTTTCCATAAGTTGTAACATGATATAAACATGTGTAGACACTAGAAATACCCTTCACCTTGGAGTCTGGAGTACACCACTCTGAAAATTACCTGGTCGATTAAAAAATGAATCATCAGAATCGGTTCATAAACGACGAAGATAACTGCGAACTACATAAAATGAAAGCATTTATATACGGGCGAATTGAGAAACCTCCTCCTTTTTTGAAGTCGGTATAAAAAATTTGAGAGTATTTTGAAAAGCAATATACTTATTACGGTATTTTGGTTATAACATGTTGTTTTTTTTAGTGTGACCTATGTGTAGGTACATATAATATTACTCGTAGCTTGTGTAAATGTTGGTAGCAAGGAAATGGTTCATTATCTTCAGCAGATGTACTCACGACGATATTAGTCAGCGTTAATACGTTAATTGGATGTGGATTTATTATTTTTAGCAAAGGTTTATTCCGCGATAGAGTAATTATTAAACGATAACCATTTTATTAAACCGACCGACTTCTTAACATTAGGCTGTATGACTCAGTGATTTTGCCTTTTCCTCCCATAGGAAAAAGTCGTAGAAAAAGGACACGTCAAAGTATTTCTGAGTATTTGTATGAGAATACGGCTGAAAGGACTTGGATCCAGGCCAGAAAAAAAAAGAGTATGGAAAAAAGAAAGAAAAACAAAAAGGAGTTTTACCACAGTATAAATATAGTAATGTACTACGTACATTACAGTAGGATAACTTCGCGGTTTTCTGGGATTGAACGAATGAATGAATGACATGCTGTAGGGTTGAACACTGCTTGTTTTTCTTGACCACTTGTTAAGTTTGCAAATAATTACTTAAAGTAAAGCCTGGCAAAATAAATAATAACCTGCTCTGGGGGCGTCACATTTATATTTTTATGACTATGGCAACTATTTCTCTTATAAAATTAGTTCCGTTAAAATTCAGAAATATGGCGAGGTTTTCTATTTTTTTGGTTGGCCTTTATTAAAACGATTTAATTTGAATATAACAGCATTGAAAGAGACTATATTTTAATCCCCCGTGCTTTATAGAAGAGAAATATATACCTACTGAGTCCGATTACTTTAATAATAGCTCAAGGTCACGAACGACTACCTGTACTACAAGAGAAGTAGGTAGAAACATTCTTATTTACCAGTAACTACGTTTAAAAAAACCTCAAAACACTAATATACAAATTGTAAAGAATAATCTTAATAATAATCTTAATCTACTTACCTCATTGACACACTTGGTAATTTAAAATATTAATTTCTTGATTACTTAATTTAAACATCCATACACGGAACAATATCTCATGTTATTTGGCATTGCTTTTATTATTTGTTTCTCTAAATGACGCAAAAAAAAAATATTTTGATTTTACGCCCGTTCGGGAGAGTGGCACAGCCCTGGCTGTTGCAGCCCGAAGTACCCCGAGATTTCGAAGCGCGCCAAAATGACACTTTTGTATGGAGTTACACTACGGTATACGGTGGTTTTACGCGGGAATCGAGAGGAAATGGCGGGTTAATTATTTCGTCCTTTTTAAAATTAGTTTTTCATGGTAATTGTGGTGTTAATATGGTGGAATTAGTGCGATAATGTGCCGTTAAAGAAGAACTATTCAATGAAAGTGAGAAATAATGAGTGGTTAGCTGTTTCTGGTTTGATACCCCGCGTTAAACTTCAGTATCATTGGAATGTAAGAACCACCCTTGCATTCCAATGATCCCGTAACAAGAAATGAAACTACTGAAGACGTTTATAGACGACGAAATGAAACTGAAGAAATAATGACTGAAGATAAAGACATTAAACTTGGATAATGCAAGAAACGACTAAAGACTAGGCTGTATGGGCTTAGATCCCTTAAGGGAGAAAGAAATTAAAAAAAAAAAGAAAAAAGAAAAACAAAAAAAAACTTCTTCGACCATGAATATCTTCAAAAAAATATTGCAATACATGCAAAACAAAATACTTAAGTACACCACAAGCAGTGCAAATTGTTAGTTTATTCTAAACTCATTAAATTAAACATAATACTTAGAACAAAAGATGATAACCTATTCTAAAATTATGCCTGGGCTCCCTGACCAGTGTGTTGTGTGTTACTGCTGGAGTCGTTCTACACCTAGACAGTTGTGGCTGTAACTAAAACATGAAATTAGTCGGACCTCGCCGCTTCGTTTATTGGCCTTGGTGATAAATCGAACCGGACGCGACAATACCCAGGCATCGAGCCCGTCAGCTATTTAGATATCTCAGTGCTAGCAAAATCGGGAGAGGTCACGACCTTTTCCTGGACAGTTGACTGGCTGATCCGTACTCGCGGTCAGAGAGTCTAGTTCGTCGCTTCACAGATAGGTATGTAACTAATTCCGAGTATAATCGTGTCGTTCAGGTTCTAAAAGATTTGATGTCCATCCAGTGCTTGTTAAGTATCATCATATTATAATGCAAAAAGATAAAGATATTTATTTGCTTAAAACATGGTAGTCATAACAGTTGGTAAAGATTTCAAACAGAAACAGTCATGTTTTGCTGTTTAGGAAATTAAAATTACTCACATTACCCTGTATGTACATTTTTGAATTGTGCTTATTTGTCAAGAGTAATACAGATTTATTTACCAAAAGAATGGATGCATACCCCTTCCTAACCAGACATCCTAATAGATTAGTAGCTCTCCCTGGTACTACAACTTGTTTCAGGAAAAGCAGTTATAGTATGGCAGTTAAACTGTTTAATAAATTGCCAGAGACATTCATGACTCTTCCTTTAGGAAAATTTAAAAGCGCCTTGTACACATTGTTAGCGGAGAAATGCTTTTATAACGTTGAAGATTATTTAAAAATGTAATTTAATCTATACAATATTGCTCAGAATGTCATAATTTATACTAATTTATTGTTATTTTTTATTGATTTATTATTATTCTAAGTTATTCTTCTTTGTAGTTTATAAATTTGCACACCAAATGAACTTTGGTTAAATGTGTGATACGATTTAAAATTATTGTAACAACTTATAATACCACATTTACAGCAAATAAAGATTTGATTGATTGATTGATTGATTGCTTACAATACATTAATTGTTATTTTTTATAAATACACATATTTCAAGTATATACAGAGAAGCCAAGGGTAATAAACCAAGTTTCTTGAAAAGTGGTTTGCATGACTCATAAGGAGGGATTCCACATATTGCTCTAATGCATTTTTTCTGGGCTACAAATGCTCTACTAATATGGGTACTATTTCCCCAGAAAATAAGCCCATATCTTAGAATAGATTCAATGTAAGCATGATACGACATTAAGGCAGTTTTTTGGTTAGTAACATTTTTTATTCGTCGAAGAGCATATACGAATTTATTCCCTTTATTGCACACAGTTTCTACATGAGTTTTCCAATTAATATCTTGGTCTAGTGTGAGTCCTAGAAATTTAATGTTTTCTTTTTGTTCTATTTTTATATTTTCATAATTAATATGCATTTTAAAGTTAGAATTAGAATTACTGGAATGATTGTACTGTATATAGCTTGTTTTTTCCAAATTAATTTTTAATTTGTTGTTTTTTAACCACGTCACTAAATTGTTAACTGTGCCTTTTATTGCATTTTCATGATCTTTGATTGCTTGTTTGGTTTTCTTAGTACAGATAACAACAGAAATGTCATCGGCAAACAGTACACAGTGATAGTTAGTTACTTCAGTTATATCGTTGATGTACAGTAGAAAGAGTATTGGTCCTAATACGCTTCCTTGTGGAACACCATATTTCATCGGCCTATATTCAGAATTATGTGATACTATATATTTAATTAATTCCTTTCATCGCTTTTGGTTATTGCAACACATATAACCACCTATAAGCAAGACCTCTAATACCCATTGCCTCCAGTTTACTTAACAGTATTTCATATAAAACAGAATCAAATGCTTTAGTTAAATCTAGAAATAGTCCTGTGGTCAAATTTTTATCGTTCACATTAGTTAATATCGACTTCATTAGTGAGAAAGTGGCAAGGGTTGTGGATTTATTTTTCTGAAAGGCATATTGTTCTTTGTTGAGTACTTGGAATTTTTCACAAAAATTTATCAATCTTAAAAGCATACATTTTCAAAGATTTTTGATAAGAGTAAGACATTTAAAATTATATCTTATAAAATTCATCGTAGCATTATTGAATTGATATAGAGCTATACTGGCTATATGGCATGTTACAGTAATGATATTCAATTTATTCAAAGTTTGGGTGGAGTTTTAACAGTATGTTAAGTAGAAGTTAAGGAGTAAGACCATATACAGTAGACCGTACTGGACTACAGGGAAAGCTTAACATGCGCACTGCGAATCTTTCTCTCATTCTAGGGACAGAGCGGTGCAAAGTATAAAGTGTGTTAAAAATGTTAGTGTCCTCTTGACTGCTATTGTATTGTGCCTCATGATAGGGAAATAAAATTCTTATACCTAACCTAAATAAAATAATTTATTACCTAATTTACTTTAGCTTGATAATTTACTTACTGGTTTATTCAATACTAGTTTTGCTGTGGCTCCACCTGCTCGGGAATGAGAATAGGTAATTTTTTACACCTTAAGTTAACATATTGGAGTTTTAGTAAAGATCTGTAATTTAAAAAAATATATAGCATATATATGTTACCCGGGAATAGTGTAGCTTCCTAAAACTGAAATAAAAAACTATTATTTTGTAGATTTGGAGCCTATTCAATGCAAACAAATAAACAATCAAATCTTTCCTCTTTATAATATTACTATTAGCTTAGCTGTTCAAATCAAATCATTTATTTTAACTTTGTTAGGTCAAATAAAATTACATTTAGTGGCGAGTTTAGCAAAACAAATGCAGTCTTTTTATAGAGAAGAGCTCGCCATAGAAACTCCACAAGATCGCATTTTTTAAACTTTATTTTTTAAAATATTTAATGTTATAAATTTTAATAAATAACATATTAAAATAAATTAAATGCCAACCCAAGCAACATTATTCCCATGGACATCTGCCTTGTACTTTTTAATAATATATTAATAATTTATTTATTTTAAACAGAGGTCAGAATACATTTACATAATGTTTGAAGTTAGTTAAGGAAGGTAACAGAAAGGTGAACAGGTTCTTGATACCTAAGTCTTGTTAGAACATTTTAGTTTCAATATGTTAGTTCTTAGTATTTTTAAGTCTCTTATTAGAGTTCCGTAGCCAAATGGCAAAAAACAGAACCCTTATCCGAAACTATAATAGCTATACAGTTGAAACTTGGTATGTAGATGTAATCTGTGAACCGCATTAAGATTTTCATACATCATCATTATCTCAGCCGAAAGACGTCCACTGCTGGACAAAGGTAGGGACTACTATTTGGTATTCTGTGACAAAGGCCTCCCCCAAGGATCTCCACAATGCTCGGTCCTGCGCTGCCCGCATCCAGCGGCTTCCCGCGACCCTCACCAGATCGTCGGTCCACCTCGTGGGGGGCCTGCCCACAGTACGTCTTCCGGCGCGCGGTCGCCATTCGAGAAGCTTTTTGCCCCAACGGCCGTCGGTTCTACGCGCAATGTGCCCAGCCCACTGCCACTTAAGTTTAGCGATTCTTCGGGCTATGTCGGTGACTCTGGTTCGCCTACGGATCTCATCATTTGTGATTCGATCACGCAAGGAAACTCCAAGCATAGCCCTCTCCATCGCTCTTTGGGTGACTTTAAGCCTTCTTATGAGGCCCATTGTAAGCGACCACGTCTCGGATCCATAAGTCATCACTGGCAACACACATTGGTCAAAGACTTTTGACTTGAGACACTGCGGTATTTGGGACGAAAAGATATTGCGCAGCTTCCCGAACGCTGCCCAGCCGAGTTGGATTCGACGATTGACCTCCTTCTCGAAGTTAGATCTACCTAGCTGGACTGTTTGTCCCAGGTAGACGTAATGATCTACAACTTTGAGAGATGAGTCCCCAACTTTTATTGGAGTGGGTACTACATGGGCGTTCGACATGACTTTTGTCTTCTCCATGTTCATCTTAAGACCCACTTGTTGGGAGACTCTGTTAAGGTCATCGAGCATTGTGCCGAGGTCCTCCAAGGTCTCAGCCATGACTACGATATAATCGGCAAACCGAAGGTGAGAGATGTACTCGCCATTGATATTGATGCCATGTCCTTCCCAGATCAGAAGCTTAAAGACATCCTCCAATGCAGCGATGAACAGTTTCGGAGAAATAACGTCTCCCTGTCTCACACCCCGCTGCAGTTGGATTGGTCTGGAGTTCTGATCCTGGAGCCGGACAGACATGGTAGCGTTCTCATACAAACACTTGAGTACCTCAATATATCGGTAGTCGATTTGGCACCTTTGAAGAGACCGCAGCACTGCCCAAGTCTCAATCGAATCGAAGACCTTCTCATAGTCCACGAACGCTAAGCATAGTGGCTGGTTATACTCCTCGGTCTTCTGTATAACCTGCCGCAGCGTGTGGATGTGATCTATGGTACTAAAGCCCTTTCGGAAACCGGCTTGTTCGGGAGGCTGGAAGTCGTCGAACATGCGCGCGAGACGATTCGTGATGGGTCTGTAGTTCTTCAAAAGGGTTTTATCACCCTTTTTAAAGAAGAGGACCACCACGCTTCTAAGCCACGCCTGTGGCGTTGTACCTTCGAGGATGACGGAATTGAACAGCTTCTGAAGGGCTTTCAAGACCGGTGTACCACCTGCCTTCAGAAGCTCAGCAGTTATTCCGTCATCACCCGGCGCCTTATTGTTCTTTAACTGTTTGAGAGCCATCCTAATCTCGTACAGGCTGACGTCCGGGATGTCTTCGGTGTAGTGTCGGGTTAGCCTAGCTCTGGGGTCAGTTGCAGCTTGGCTGACAGGTGTCCGTGTTGTCGTGTACAGCTGTCCATAGAACCCCTCGATTTCCTCCAGTAGCTCAGGCTTAGAAGACACGGTTCTACCGTCCGAAGTCTTCAGCTTCGTCAGTTGGCTTTGCCCCATAGACAGATCTCTTGCGAACACTTTAGAGCTTTTGTTACGCTCGATGGCCTCCTTAATACGATCCGTATTAAATTGGCGAATGTCGCGGGTCAGAGACTTTGAGATCTGTCTATTGAGCCGCCGGTAGCAGGAAGCATCATCTGCGGACTGCAGAACCATTTTCCGTCTTTCTTCCATAAGCCTGAGCGTGAAGTCCGAAATCTTTTTAGTTCTATTTGAGCGACGGGTCTTGTAGAACTTTGACCCCGCTGTACGGACAGCTTCCACGAACCTGTCATTGTATTCGTCCACTCCCTCGCAATCTGCTAGGCATTCGAACCGGTTTTGCAGTTCGAGCTGAAAGTGTTCGGGGTTCTGAATTTGGATTGGCAATGGACGGAGCGTAGACTTCATCAAGCGAGCTCTTTCGAGTCTGACATTGATATTCAATGAGCCTCTAACCAGTCGGTGATCGCTCCCAGTATTTACTGAGTTGATCACAGAGACATCATTGAATATTTGTCTCCTCGTCGACAAGATGAAGTCTATCTCATTTTTGGTCTTGCCGTTGGGACTAACCCAGGTCCATTTGCGGTGTTCCGACTTCTTAAAGAAGGAATTCATCATGTAGAGTCCTTCCTTCTCCATGAAGTCCACCAGCAACTGGCCCCGGGGATTTCGGTCTCCGACTCCAAATAACCCCACTCTCAGCTCATTCCCGATTCGTTTGCCCAGCTTCGCGTTGAAATCCCCCATGACAACAGTGAAGTGAGACTCGGAAGTATGTATGGCTGTTGAGATGTCCTCATACATTTCCTCGACCTCAATATCGGGGTGTGCCGAAGTAGGCGCGTATACCTGTATGACCTTCAACGAATACCTTTTGGTAATTCTGAGTATAACGTATACTACCCTTGCCGACACACTCTCGACCTTGATCACGTTGTTCACAAGGGACTTGTGGACCAAAAACCCGACACCACCTTGGGACAGATCTTCGCCCTCCCGGAAAAAGAGCAGGTTGCCAGATTTAAGGATTATCGAGTCCTCTCCCTCTCTTCGGACTTCAGATAATCCTAGGATGTCCCACTTAATCCTGCTCATTTCTTCCTCCAGTTCGAGGATCTTTTCATCGGTCCGCAGTGTGCGATTGTTGTATGTTGCCAGGGCCAAACGTCGTCGGTGTTGGTAACAACGAGCCGCCCGGGGATTCTTAGCACCCCATTTTCATACAAAAATAGAAAAGAAAACAATAAATTTTGGGGTACCATACTTAAAACTGAAACTAAAAAATTTTTTTCATCAAACCAATACGTGTGTGTTTTCTATAGATAGGTCTTCAAAAATGATTTTTGGGTTTCTGACATAATTTTTTTCTAACTGAATAGTTTTCGCGACAGACGTTTTCAAAGTGGTAAAATGTGTGTCCCCCCCCCTAACTTTTAAAATAAGAGAATGATAATCCTAAAAAAAATATATGACGTTTGAACGAGATCTAGTAAGTAGTTTATTTTTAATACGTCATAAATCTGCAATTTACCTTTAACTATTATTAAAACATCGATCAAAGGTACAATGATCTACAAGAACTTTTATACTATGTTACTTGCTGCTACGGAACCCTTCATGGGCGAGTCTGACTCGCACTTGGCCGCTTTTGTTAGAATGGTTTAGGTACTTTTTAATCTGTTATGCTATAAATGTTTTTCTTTTAATAAATAAATCTGTCTTCTAAATAATCTGATATCTTGTAGGTAATACCCTTAATAATAAATAATGATATATTGTATTGTCATCACATGACTTGAAAATAGCTACAAAAGTCTCAGTTTATATGGCAGTAGTGCTGCCTAACATCCTGTACTCCTCTGAGACATGGACTGTATATGCTCGCCACATACGCATGTTGGATCGATTCCACCTCAGATGCCTACGCAAGATCCTAAATATCCGATGGTCTGATCGCATACGAAACACTGAAGTGCTGCGCAGAGCTGGTGTAGGTGGCATGGAGTCGTACCTGATGCGGCGTCAGCTGCGGTGGTGCGGTCACGTGTCTCGGATGGATGAAGAGAGAGTTGCAAAGCGCATCTTCTACTGTGAACTTGAGGAGGGCAAGCGTAAGCATGGCGGACAACTCCTCAGGTACAAAGATGTGCTGAAGCGCCACTTGAAAAGGAGTGATATAGCACCTAATCAGTGGGAGCAGCTGGCTGTCAGGCGACCAGAGTGGAGAGCGTTAGTTAAGTCCAAGGTAGTTGACTTTGAATCTCAGAGGCGCTCTGACCTGGACTCAAAACGCAATCAGTTGAAAGCCCGTCCACCTGCGGCGATCAACTATAACTACATTAATGGTGTACTCACGTGCCCGTATTGTGCAAGGTCTTTCACACACAAAATAGGCTTCATAAGTCACATACGGGCACATGATCGCCAGAATCAGAGCTGAAGCAGTCGCCGTGGCCGAAATCGGTCAAGGGAGTATTATTATATTGTAGCAGTATGATATGGTTTTGCCAAGAGTTAGTGACTTTCTTATTAATTTTGGTGGGCAAGGCGCTAGTATGATTTTGTACTTGGTGCTCTAGTTATAATGTGGAAAGTACTATGTACTTTGTTACTTAAAGGATTTTATTCAGCACAATACAAGTAATATTTACAACCCTTATGTTCTTAAAACGAACATGCCAGTGTTCAGTGGCTCCATCAATATAGATCCCGATTTCGACCCAATGCAATACCAAAGTTAAATTTTAGACCACTACTCTTGAAAATCTGCCTGCTAAGAGTTGACAAATAATATGTCTGATTTCATTTAGTTCACTCAATGTCTGCCCAATATGAAACCAAGGTGGCGCTATTGTGTATTTACGTTTTTTTTGTTCCTGGAACATGTGAATTACTAGCTTTCCGCCCCGCCTGCGTTAACAGGTGGGAATAAACTATTATCCTGCGGTTAAAATAGCCTTATGTGTTATTCTGATGTATAAGATATATTGTTGTAAAGTTTCATTAAATCCAAAAGTTTTTGTGTGAAAGAGTAACAAACATCCATACATCCATCCTCAGAAACTTTCGCGTTTATGGTATTAGTAGAATAGTATAAATGAATAGAGCCAATTCACATTATCATATTTGCGAGAATAATATCCCAACGATTTATGAGATATTTAAATTTTAAAAGGAGTTTTGTTTGTGAGGAACCTTTCCACACTTCATCTCTGTTATATTAATACATACCTAATGTAATTTCTTTGTTTGTTTACCCAAGGAAGTTATTAGGGCACTTATTGACTTAAACATTGCAATAAAATATATTTTGTTTGCAGATCCTGAAAAAAATACCAAATTTAGTAAAAATTGATTTTGTGTTATACTAATTAAAATGGATGTATTGATTGTAAGTAAAATCAATAAAATGTTAATAGTTATACTAGTATTTGTCACTTAGAAAAATATCTAGTTGATCCTTCATAGGTATTTACAAGATAGATTCTATCTAATTTATGGAAAAATGAATGATAATGTCCTACCTATATAAAAATATTTTTGTTTATTTATTTTTATTCATTAATCATAGTATTATTATTGTGTTTAATTTAGTGCGTCTTTGTCACTATTGGGTCTCTCAGTGACTAGTAAGTTGGTAGAATCTTTGTATTATGTAGTTTCATGATTTGTGCAACTTTGTTGAAAACAAATACATAACAAATATAGGTACTTTCGAAGCGCGCTGTTGTAGCTGCAGTTTATAAGCCATTCTGTTCTATTCTTTGTTTTCTGTTTGATCTCCCGCTACGACATTATCATAAATGTAAACTTGTCCAATTTGCGCATTGTTGAAATGGGGAAAATGTATTTGGCTTGCTCGAAACTAATAATGTTGTGTGAACATGTCATTGTAACTATTCCAGGCGAGGAGTCACAACACGTACCTCCTACCAACAACAGGCAAAGATTTCGTCGACATGGACACTCAAACGGTGCACATGGTATCGAATGCGCTGAGCACGATCACTATCATGTCGTGTCTCTTCCTCAAAGTTCCGCAGATCATACACGTGCGACAGAAACAGTCCGCGGAAGGGATCAATATACAAGCCATGTTGATGGAAATCACCGGGTAAGTATCAGGGAAGCAGAAAAAAGTGGGAGCGTCGGAGGACAAGTGGCTAGGGGCATTGTTTTCCATTCGGGGAACACGGGGAATTCATATTGAACGTTTGTTCGTGAAGAAAAACATCGCGAGGAAACCTGCTCGCACACATCTGCGAATATATTCAAAGATTGTCTGTTTGTGACCAACCTGCACTGGGCCAGAGTGATCATCTCAAGTCTATATCATTCATTACCCTGAATCGATTCAGGGTAGGGTGTGTGTATGTTTGTAATGAATAAACTTAAAACCTACTGAACCGATTTCAAAAATTCTTTCACCATTAGAAAGCTACATGCACCCTGAGTAACATAGGCTACCTTTTATCGCGGCAACTGCCTCATTCCCACGGGAAAAATCTGTTAACGCGGGCGGAGCCGCGGCGGAAAACTGGTCTATGTATACTATAATATTATAAAGAGGAAAAGTTTGTTTATTTGCATCAAATAGGCTCCGAAACTACTGATCCGATTCCAAAAATTCTTTCACTGTTGAAAAGCTACATGATCCCTGAGTAACATATAATTTTATTTTCAAAAAAATTAGGGATCCTTACTAAAACCACAGAATAAATAGTAGCCTTAAAACTTCAATAATGTAAAGGTGTAAAAAAAATACCCAAAATATTCCTTATCATTGCATAGGCTCCGAAACTACTGAACCGATTTTGATGAAACTTGGTACGAAGATAGAATAGACCTTGGGGACGGACATAGGCTACTTTTTACTGCGGGAAAATACCTCATTCCCACGGGAAAGACTGCAAGCGCGGACGGAAACTTGGTATTTGTACCAATCTGAGCTTGGGGTATGATAGAATAGACCTTGGAAATTAATATAGGCTACCTTTTACCGTGGGTAAACTCTTTATTCCCACGGGAAAAATGGCAGCGCGGGTGCATCTGATGAAACTTTCTACAGAGATAGAATAGATCCTGGGGATGTATAGACGATACCTCATCACCACTGGAAAAATAGTAGCGCGGGCGGAAAACTTAGATGAAACTTGGTACAGGAATATAAAAGATTATGGGGTGATAAAGGTCTTTTACTGCAGGAAAATCCTTTATTCCCTCGGGAAAAGTAGTAGGGTAGGCCAGAAGCTTTGATGAAACTTGGTACAGAGATAGGATAGACCTTGGGGAAGGTAACAGACTACCTGTAACCGCGGAACAATAGCTTATCCACACGGGAAAATGGTAGGTAGTTCGGGAGAACATTTTTGGTGAAACTTGATACCTACAGAGATAAAGTAATTTAGATTTTGAGGTGAAAAATTATTTATTTTGCTGCCACAAAATAAAACAATCTCCGATATAGTTTACAGGGGAAGCTATGAATCTACAAATAAAAGAAAAATAATAAAAATCAATAAAAAAAGTAAAAAAAAACATAGTTAAAAAAAACATTGAATTAAAAAAATATATATACCCGAGCGTAGCCGCGGGGGAAGCTAGTAAATAATAAAGTATGTTATTTTTGTTTTCAGGTTTAGCATTGTAACATTGTACAACTTCACCAATAAGTATGGTTTGATGACGTATCTCGAGTACCCTATCATATTGCTGCAAATCTACGTGCTCTTGTATTACGTGTTGTGGTAAGTGTTCGATAAATTTACTAATTGATCGTATATTAGATTTATATTGACACCTTTATGACATTTTAGACTTTAAACATTGTGAATTTGCAATATTTGCATGCTATTGTGTATTTAGCAAAACATGACTGTACATTATATTACTTTTAAGACCTTTGTACCCCTTCCTATTCACCGTCCACCTCTCGACACCACCTGGGTGAACGGTCGAAAGTTTTTTTTACCATGTTTAAAGCAAATAAATAAATTATTATTATTATATGGATAGTCCCTTATTCAACGTATATATAACGGTACAAAATCCAACCAAAGCGTTCAGTTTGACTTGTTATTGTTACTTATTATGAACTTTTTGCAACACGGAGTAAGCATTTGATGCATAAGCAAGGTTAATCCTAAGATATGTAAGAATTTAATGTGCTGGTTAATGCTGACAGACAGATTTCGTGAAAGGCAATGATTTTTTGAAGCGACATATTTATTTAGGCTGTCGTGGCCTTTTATTGCATAAATGTGATTTAATCGTTGGCCCTCTTTTTAATGTAAACGACGTCCTCTGCTGCAAATGGGCTCCTCCAAAGATGTCCACAACTGTCGATCCTGCGTTGTCCACATTCAGCGGCTTCCTTGCGGAACGCGGCCGCCATAAAAAAAGGAGTTATTAGTAGTTGTGTTGCTTTTAGTATGCCTGAAGATCTCATATTTCCTGATTCGTTTACAAGGAAAATTCCAAGCATAGCCCTTCATCGTATTTAGGGTGTCCTTATGAGGTTTATCGTGTCATAAAGAAGTCAACATTGTTATTATTATTAAAGTTTGATGATATTACCGCACCTGTGTACAGGTATAAGGATTTGTTGACATCTCGCTTGGTGCCGAGCGTGGCGGTCCTGTACGCTGCCGCTGTGGTGTTGTTCGCGACGCAAACCTTGCCCAAACATCTGCTGGGATACGTACTGGTGAGCCACAAGCCCAATATATTCCACATTTCTTATTTATTAATTTGTAAAAAAAATAATAATTTTGTTTGCGTACATTTCACCGATAGTTATATTTGAATTCAATTCAATTTCTTATTGTATGGTATATATGAGTTCAAAGGTGACACTACCTATTGATAACCGTCTATTTCATACGTGATGACGTCATTATGACGAGGCTAATTTCTTCCACTGAGGTCAAGCCACAGAAGTTTATAATAGCAGAGAATAGTAGTAACGGTTAGGGGAAACATTAATTTGCCAAGAAGGATATCTTCATATTCTTTGAGAAAAGATAAAAGTTTAGAGGCTGCGGTCCAGGTAGTAGAGTTCTGGGCGGGGAAAATATGAATAACTAACTAATTACCATCGACTCGACAGAAGAAGAAGTAGGTATTTCCATTTCCTAGAAAAAGACGAATGTGACTTACGAAAATATCTCGTCGAGTATTATGATCTATTCGGATTATTGTAAGATTGTTTATTGTTCTAATAGTTTATTATGTACACTAGCCAGCACATGCGGCTACACAAAATAAAATAAAAGCACTCTCAAGGTTGTTAAGTCCAGCCGCAAGTGCTGGCTAATGTACATTACTCGAGTTTGGATTAAAAGCAATGTGCGTAAAGCCGGCACTACACACTCGACAAAACCCGAGAGCCGAAAGAGACGAGGTTATGCGTTAGAATGAGATGCAAATACACCGCGCTCACTCTTGCGCATAACTGCGTCCCTCATATTGGCCATGTCTCGTCTAGTTTTGTGGAGAGTGTAGTGCGGCTTTAACGCTAAAAGTGCATTTGTATTTCTTGTTTACAGCCTCTGTGCACGCCTCTCAGTGGTTTCGCGAAGGTGACGTATATCTACGGGATGGTGCGAGCGAGAAACGCGGATGCTGTCTCACTCTCTACGTGGGTCATTTCGCTGAGCACTAATTTAGGTCAGTATTTCTACTATTTTGTCATGCTTTCTGATTCCCGTTACATCGAATCGTTACCAATCCGATATCGAAAAATAGTAAGAAAACAGTGTCAAAAGTAGTAATAAAGAACAAAATTGAAAATTTTAAAAAACCCATGCCGTATGTTAAAATATATTAGAATAAAAAGGATTAAATAACATTTTTGGAAATCCCCCGACCAGAGTCAAATAAGATAAGAAATATCAAATAAAGAAATCTATAAAAAGAGTGATTTCTCACGAAATCCGCCACACAAACAACTAATTATGACCTTTCTTAGTCCTTACGTATACGTACCTACTTACCTTTTGGTTTCTCGTAGAAATAGACACAGCAATAATATTGATTAATTTAGGTACTATACATACTCATCTATCTAATAATATAATACCTAATTAAACATACATAATTTATTAGTACCTATGCCTTCTTAAAACTAACTGGCGGTAATCAAAATGATGGATGTTGTTTGGATTTGGCAGAAATTTGGTATGTGCGATATTGAGACTACTAGTTACTTAGTGTCCAAGCGTTTCGTTGCCATTAAATATCAAATGGCACAAAAGCAGTTACAAAACAAAATAACAACATAAGCTGGGAGTACCTCCGCGCGGTGAAGGCGGTAACAGTTTAAACTGGCTAAAACTCCCCTTTTTGAGAACTCCTGTAGTACGAACTTATCTGGCTGCTGCAAGGCTCCCTGGTGGGTGGTCTACCGCCTCAAAACATGTCCAACAACCAGTTCCAAAATGAAGCCTTTTGAATGCAAAAAACCGCATCGAAATAGATTCAGTACTTTTTGAGAACTCCTGTAGAACCAACTTATCTGGCTGCTGCAGGGCTCCCTGGTGGTCTACCTCCATAAAACGTATCTAAGAACCTGCTCCAAGATGAAGCCTTTTGAATGCAAAAACCGCATCTAAATCGATTCAGTACTCTTTGAGAACTCCTGTAGTACCAACTTATCTGGCTGCTGCAGGGCTCCCTGGTGGTCTACCGCCCCAAAACATGTCTAACAACCAGCTCCAATATGAAGCCTTTTGAATGCAAAAAACTGCATCGAAATCGATTCGGTAGTTTTTGATAACTCCTGTGGTACCAACTTATCTGGCTGCTGCAGCGCTCCCTGATGGTCTACCTACATAAAACATATCTAAGATCCTAAGTTGAAGTGATACCTTTTTAATGCAAAAAACCGGAACTAAATCGGTCCATTGGTTTTCGAGATAGAAGGTAACAAACAAACAAACAAACAAACAAACAAACAACCTCTTACCCCAAACGCATATACCGCCTCCGTTCCGTTCCGTCCGTCGTGGGTAAAAATAAAAAAATACTTCAAATGATTTAAACATTAAGTTTCGGCAAGTTTTGTGATTCATTATCACAGGCATTTTGGTTATTTTTTGGGGTTTGGTTCCATCGAGGTACTCGATGAGGTAGGTAAAGAACATTTCAGGGGGTCTGCCAAGTATTTCAGGCAGGCTGCGAAATGGCAGACCTAATTTTTTATAAGTACATAATTAATCAGTGGTTAACTGATGCCACCACTTTTATTCGGGTACTTTGAGGTAAGTTCCACAAAAAAAATGACAATAATTTCGATGACCCGGCAGGATCGGCACTGGCAGACCGTTTTTTTTTAGTGTTTATTTGTCAGTTAACGATCTAGAGATAGCCTATTGGGGTACTTGATGAGGTAGGTACTTAGGCACCCGGCTCTCCCAATACTATAATCAGTTTTTTTAATAACAAATTCAGCCCTTTCCCACGAGCGATTTTATTCGGCGATTTCTCGGCGGAGCGAGATCGCAGCGAGCACGCGGCGGCTCGTGGCGTGTACAAAACCATATCGCCGCAAATTATTAACCGCTGCTATAACGCCGCGTGCTCGCTGCCGCGAGGACGTGGTGAGCTCGTGCTTGGTATTTGATACAGCGGCGGTTAATAAGTCGCGGCGATATCGCTGCGTGCACGCCGCGAGCCGCCGCGTGCTTGCTGCGATCTCGCTCCGCCGAGAGATCGCCGAAAAACATCGCTCGTGTGAAAGGGCTCTAATGTAAAGAAAGGCCGATTCAGTTTTATTATTATAGTATAGATACGACTAGATAGAAGATAGATTTATATACCTACCTGTTAAAATATTGTTATTATTGTTTTCAGCGCGACTTTTCACTGTGTACGTGGACTCCGCGGACGCGACATTGATGTTCAACTTCGCGGTGTCGTCGCTTCTGTCTTTGGGCGTGTTGCTGACCGCCGCGTATTACCAGCGGCTGCCCCCCTGCCCCGCCGCATGCCCCGCGCGCCCCGCCCGCCCCGCACGTCTCCCGCGCTCCAAAAGCCGGGGCTCACATGAACACGATGACTAAAATTATTAAACATACGTGAAGAGTTCAAGGTAAAATAGGTCTAGTCCGTTTTTTGAAATGAAATTTATACGTTAAAATTAAAAAGAAAAGTTCTTATTTTCACTTTCAAAAAACATATAGGTACACAAAAATAACATGCCTAATAATATCGTTCCAAAATTTCAAAAAGCGATATCTCGGGGAGGTACTTTTGTGACTAGCTATGATTTTTCCCTGTACCCTTCACATACAACCCTTATACACACACGTATACACGCATCAAATAATAATTGTGTTTCAGGTCAGGATAAAAGTGCTTTCAGTTTAAAACATACCTAAGGTTAAGGTTTTTAGAAGAGTTTCAATATTTTAATATAACAATTAAATCGTCTCAGCAGCTGCTTTAAATCTTAAGCTAATTAACAAACTTTACCAAAGCAAATGATAGCACTGACTCCTGTGACGTCGACGAAACGCAACATTAAAACTAATAATATGTGGGAACATCCACAATTATTATAACCACGCGGTAGGTTTCATTCGCATTACGAATCGGCACTCAGGTACGACATTAGAATCTACCTGCGCCCGCTTCGGGTGACATTTCCTAGTATTTTAAGGGTCAAATGGCATGACAGCCGTGTATTGCGCTTTAAAAGCAATAGGGATGGATGATAGGTCTTGTTAAATAATGGCGGTACCTTATGGATGTCGCCAGATTCAACGGTACATTATAAACATGTCAGTCTAAAATTCGGGCACCCAGCACGCTAAACAATGTTACACAAAATATGTGGGGAAGAAACTTAAGTTAGAATTTTCAATAACAGTTTTTTCAATTAGCCTTTACAATATTATAATTAACTCCAGTTTTAGATACTTTTTAAGAAAAAAATTGTGATCAAGGTTTAATTACAAAACGAATCAATTACATAATAATTTTATTAAGTCATTAGAATTTTAAGTAGTACCATTAAAAAGACGCACAAAAATATGTTTTTTTAGACTTTATTTATTGTCAGGCATATAAATCTGATAAGTATTCCTTTAAAAACCCTTATTTTAATAAAAACGCTCTAATTATTACTTTGCATGCAGCTATTTGATTTTATATTATTATATTAGTTAAATTATACACCCTACACATCGATTGTGGTTACATTTATTAATAATATTATTTAGTTTGATCATTTAGGTCCTAGACCCTAGTCAGTATTTAACTCGAAATATATTTATATTTAAATGTACCTGCGATTAGTACGTACGTGTCATCTTCATTGATATTAGTTAAAGGTCACGCTGCGTAAAGCGAATCACGCAAATTTTGCTCTTAGGTGCAATAATCTATCACTTGAAGATATTAGCCCAGTGTAGAAAATAATAAATTGTAGATAAAAATTAAGAAAATATCCAGTTAGATATCAAATAATCATATTCATCGCCATTGACGTGTTTTTTCTGCTAATTGTAATTTAATAAATTATAAATCAAGATTAGACTGTGAGAATATTTTAAGGTACTATTTTCAATAATACTGATTGTGTATAATAATGAATTAAGGAAAAAGACTTATAATTCCAATGCATCGCGAATTATTTTATAGTAAAAACCGTAATGGCAAAATAATTTATATGACTAAATTATACAGTTATTTATACGATCAGTCTTTGTGCCAAATGTTAGTTGATCATTTTGTTCCTATTTAAGCTTTGAAGCTTATTTTATGTAATATAACGCAATATACCTACTGTTTTTTTGTTCTGCTTAAACTTGCCTTTTATTTAACTGCTCCGCCTCTACAGTATTCGCCGAAATCAATGGGAATGAGTTACTCGTATTTTGCCGCGGTATAAGGTGGTTGCCTATGTGTTATTCTGATGTATAAGCTATGTGTAACGTTTCATTAAAATCCATTCGGTAGTTTTTGTGTCAAAGAGTAACAAACATCCATACATCCATCCTCAAACTTTGCGTTTATAATAGGTAATATTTTATTATTAGGTGTCAATTAAACAATTCAGAATTGTAAAGAATACAGAATTAAAAATTAGTTCAAGCATTTTTCAAAAATTGCCTAATCTGTATTACAAAATAAGCCATATTAGAATTTGCTACTTTTTTAATTTTAAGAAAATGCATGCACACACTTGCTATGGACCCTTTTTACACGCTTTATATTAGCTTCACTTGTAAGTAACTATGTATGTAATGTAAGAAAATCTTGGAATCTTAATTTGACCCACATCTCGGTCTTCGATTAGGATGAAATTTTGCACACGCTCTGAGTTCTAATGACAATACATGACTACATAAGAAACGTCATTACAAATCCAATATGGCGGCCTCCCCATTACATGTATGTAAAAAATCTTGGAATCTTAATTTGACCCACTTCGCAGTCTTCGATTAGGATGAAATTTTGCACACGCTCTTGAGTTCTGATGACAATACATGACTAGCTAAGAAACGTCATTACAAATCCAATATGGCGGCCTCCCTAAGATGGCGGACTGGCTGTTTGAAATCCACCCCTATGATATGGGTATCAAATGAAAGGGTTTGCTGTCAGGAATACGAAAAAAACGGTCACGGGACTTAAATCCAATATGGCGGACGTCCAAGATGGCGGACAGAAAGCGTGTTTTTTAGTTTTTTAAACTATGTATTATTTATACCTAAATTTCTTTTGTACTGGGCTTGTTATAAGAAAAAAATAACATTTCTCATGAAGACGGAAAATTAGGTACTTAAAAGGAGTCTGCTACGAAAATAAAAATCCTCGCCATATTGCAGAATTTCAATGGAACTAATTTGTTGCCATAAACAAAAAAATATACCTACATGTGGAGCCCCCAGAGCAGGTTTTTTATTTTTCTGGTTAAGCTTTATATTTGTGGACTTTCTTCTTCTGGTCATACGAGTATTTCTCTTCCGCCGAATGTCACCAACTCGCCTCCTTTCGAGCTCTAAGGGGCAACGCAAACAGAAGACGGCGAGGCGAGGGTACGGTGCAGGCGCGGCGATGTATCAATCAAAACCAAACCTTAAATATATTGACATACGGCGGCGCGGCGGTCTCGCGCCGGCTCTCGACGCGCCGCGCGCTACTCGATTTTGGCATGCCGTTTTCAACCGTATGTCAAACCAGTTTCAGTCGATACACCGCCGCGCCTGTGCCGTATCCTCGCCTCGCCGTCTTCTGTTTGCGTTGCCCCTAACATTATTTATAGTTCTTGTCATTTATTAGCGCTGACATTAAAAATATTGTTTTGTAAAATAATTACCCAAAATTCTAAATGCGAAATGTCGACCTATATTATAATAATAATTATTATTCTTGACAATTATAAAATTAGTATTCAATTCTGTAACTTAAACGCTTTTATCATTTGCATAGGGTAGTGTAGATACCTAGGGTCGGGTGGTCGACAGTGAGCCAGACGGCAACAATGAGCCACCCTAGGTATCTAAAGAACGCGATGTTGCCAAACTGTCACAATGAGCCACCCTAGGTATCTAAAGAACGCGATGTTGCCAAACTGTCACACCTACACGTACTAGACCGTTGCACACCCCGCTTCCCTCTTCCCAGTCGCCGGCAAGCTACATTCTTGCGTGCACGCGTGAGCAGTGTTTTTATAAATTAGTGGTGAAAAACGTAAAAATATCGAGTGAGAACTTTTTTAAACTACTCTCTTTATGTTATATTTGATATATTATTCAAATGCTCATTAGTTTATGTGTTGTATTACGCTTGTTTTGAAAGTATTTGTGAATCAATCACACACCTAGCACACGAGCCACATAATCTTAAAAGTATAAAAAGGTAGTACGGCTACATTGAACCAAAATCGAGACGGCAACAATGAACCATGGTTCAATGTAGCCTACATAGTGGTTCAATGTATCCGACTCCTCTTGCGTACTTAGTTTTTATATGACTACCTTTCTTATCTACCTACCTAATAACATTTAAACGGACAATTCTTGTAATCTAAGCCCCGGAAACAACCAGAATTATTTCTTTTTTCATTTCATGACATTTCGTAGTAGTCAAAGCATTTTATTTATAATTTTAAGTAGGTTGAGTTCTTGGAGTTTTTGGTTCCTCAATAAAGGGTATATACGTTTCCAATAGTTTTAATAGTATACCGTGGTTTTTGCACAAATTAATTCCATCAAAATATGTATCTTGGATCCTGGTTCAATGTATACGACCTGGTTCAATGTATACTCCTTGGTGGTTCAATGTATCCCACCCCCCCGGTTAATTGTACCCGCCTGGGTAGTGCACAGTGAACCAAAGCTCACTTTTTTAAAAAAAATCGATAACTTTATTTTACCGAATCAAATGGCGTCTGTTGTTACAAAATTTAATTCGTTAATAATCTACCAACCAAATACACAAAAAAAAAAACCTATATAGTAACGTTGAGAAGTAATATGTGTTCAAACTTTTTGTGGTTCATTGTCGACCACCCGACCCTACCTACTGCTCTACCTATATTATAGTAACGTCACCTAATCGTTGCATTTAAGTTGCTGGAACCTTTTCAAAATCTTCTGTGCAGGCGATAATTGGATTTGAGTGACGAAAGCGGAAGATTTAATAGTCGGCAAGTCGTCGCTCTGCGGCGGCACGTCGAAGTGTCGATTGAAGGCGACGCGGTGCTTCTTTGACCACAAACTGCGCCGCGACGAATGTATACGTCTAGGCAGGAGTAAGCGACTGCAGATAACGCGAGGACTCTGTTCCGGCGAGGAAGAGCTTAGCCGTCTCGGCGAAGGCGGTGACCCGTGCCGCGGAGAACTAACGTAACTCGGCTCGCACCTAAACACTGCGTGTTTTGATCTAATTGATAAACACGGGCTAGTTTTCAAACTGTCTGGTAGATCAGGTAGCTCCTCCAAATCGCTCAACATCGACTCTGGAACCATCGCCCCGACCGTGGTTCGGTTTCGAATCTGCATCAGGCCTTCTGGCTCTTGCGCCGCGAAGCTTGCTTTACTGGCAAGCGATAACTGCTTCGCTCTATATCTCGCTCGCGCTTTCGCCAACCTCACAGCGTTCGCAGAACCTATCAAATGCACGTGGTCGTCTATGTACGCACAAACCGCTTCAGCTTCTTGCTCGGGAGTCAAGTGGGCATCGCGGAAAAACCCGAATCCGATGCGCAAGTCGTATATCCCTTCGGTAATGAGCCACCCCAAAGTCGCGACCACAAGTAGAACAGTCGTGACCACCGCAAGGGCGGTTGTTGTATCTGGTCGCGAGTCGTATTTCACCTTACCCGTCACGCCGTACGTGATGACGTTTGCTGTCCGTTTGCTAGTGTGGGCGCGGCAAGTGTAGAATCCTCGAAGGTCATTATCTGCTGTCGCGATCAATTTTAACACCTTTCCGTCGTCGACAGCGCGCACAGACTTCTGTTTCATCACGCTGTCCACACTCGTATCAAGGTAAAGCCATTGGGCGTCGTTAGGCGACCGCGTGCTGCGAGCGTGCAAACAAGTTAAGCTCAACCGGTTAGAATTGCCCCAAGCTGTTTCGTGATAATACCCTGACACGCTGGCAGTTCGTGACGACAACTGCACTTGGCCGCGTTTGTTGCGTTCTATGCTGAAACTGTGAAGATCCTGCATAACGTTATTTATTCTTATTGATGCTACGATTCCTGAAAACGAGGTGAGATCCTCGTGTATTTTCTGACCAATCTCCGCTGGTATCCCCCCGACGAAGAATTCGTCATGGCAGATGCTCAAAAACAGAGGTTTTAAATTACGTCTCCAATCAATCTGCTCGGGTGTTATGTCGCAAGTAGTCTTACTCAGAAGGAGTAGCTTATGTGATTTCCGTCGCTTTCTTGCAATATTATCTTCCAGCACGACGTGCAAGCGTTCACCAGCGTTTAATGATGCTTCTATAGCGTTTGTTTCTTTCTTTTTAACCAGTTTTATATCTAGCCACTGACCTGGAGGGCATTCGGTAGTACTGCTGGTTTCTGCACGAAAGTCTCTAATTGCCAGCCTCAACTTTAATCTCATGTTCTGTATTTCCATAAGAAGCCAACTTTCAGTTAAATCGTCTTTCAAGAATAATATGGTACCCGAATCTCTCTTTGTTTTAATGGTTAATTCTAATTGCCATTCTTTTTGGGCGTCGAAACAAGGCAACCGCAAATATTGGTCATCGTGCAGAGGCAGATAAGCTTCCTCTATACTAGCCTTTTCATAGACTACATTAGATAAAGCACTGGGTGAAAAATCTTCCTGAATCCATCTTTGCTCGCGTTCGCGTTCGCGCTGCGAAGTCATATTCAACGGAATGAAGTTGAGAATTATTTCCTGAACCTCGCCATGAAGCCGTTCGCCGATATTAATATTCATCTTTAAATAAGGTAAGTCTGGGTCACAAGGGAAGTAAGCTTTAATGGGGTCGAGAGCGTCATCGATTCGTAACGTGACAGCATCGTTGGAGACGGTGACTAAGGCCGAGTGCCACACGGCGGGCTCTAGCGCTGTCGGGGAGCAAGTTCGCGGCGCGTGGCAGGCCTCCGCCCCCCGCGCGTCGACACACAAGTGCCAGCGCTGCAAACTCAGTCGCACTAAAGGGCTTTGACCGCCGCGCCGCACCAGCGTTCCGTGCGGTGATAACGGCAGAAACCGTATAAACAAATGAAATAAACTCGCCCGCTTCTTTTTGAAGTTGTACTGCAAATAAGAGTCACCATTAAGAACCGCGACGACGTGAGTGAAAGCGTCGCACGGGCTTAGGTAGCACGTGCCAAATTCTGTCTTAGTGCCGACGCAGTTGGTCCCTTTGCCAGCTGGAGAGGGACGAGTGCAAGACCTCGTTCGAGTGCGCCGCCCCGCGCCGCAGGTCTGTGAACATGGACCCCAGACGCCCCAACCCGACCAGCCCCCATCCAAAGAACATTGAGGATTCACACACACTTCGAATTCTTCGTACGGGCCGACGCAATGCGTGCCCCAAGCGTGTGTCGTGACGTTGTTTTCGAGGCAAGCACGTTGTCGGTGGCGCACGCCCGGTGCGCAGCGGTCGGAGCATGTCGACCACGGGCCCCAGCCGGCCCAGCGCGCGGCGCCACGGCCCTCCGCGCACTGTTCTCCGTGGCAATGTTCTGACTGTAGCGGCGTTCCGACGCACGGCGAATGCGCGGTGGAAGGAGGCGGCGTGTCGCAACGCCTCACGCGCCAGCGCTGGCCCTCGCCGCATCGCGAATCACATGCGCTCCAACGGCCCCAGCTACCCCACTCCCCGATTACCGGACATCCTAGGTTATGTTTCACGCACTGCAACGCATTCCAGAATGCCTCCGGGTCGATCTGCCAGGTATTGTCGCTTGCTAACGCTGCTCCTATCGCGTCGTAGCTGCATTCCTTCTGCAAACATCGGTTCATGAGCGCGGGGACGGCTTCCAAATGACGTAGCGCTCGCGAGCGCGCCGAGTCGCCTTGGAGGAGCAGCCGGAAATGTTCGGCGGTGCAGTTAGTTTGGTAACAGGACTCAGTTTCTTCGTCGGCACCGGTGCACGGCAGGCCGTCTTTGGACGGCGGTGGGTTGGCGCAACGGCGAGTGCGGGTTCGATGGCCGGCGTCGTCGCAGGGCCCGCGGCAGTCCGCCCAGGGCCCCCAAGCGGTCCAGCCGCCGTCCACGGGGCAGCGCGCGTCCGCGATCAGCCCCAGCTCGCACGCCGCGCGCCACGCCGCCAGCTGCCGCCCACTCCCGCTCGCTCCCGCCCACACATTCGCTATTAACAAGCTAGTCACTAGCGCCAACGAGCTTAGGAAGATTAATAGTCTTAACGCATTCAAAAGCGCGTCAATACGACCACAATTCATATTTGTACGGTAAGTAGGTACCTAATTATTTTTCTTTGGACTAACCAAAATCAACAAGAATAAAAATAATGTCAATAAAGTAAATTTCTCCTTTTTTTACTATACTTCTCGACGGAATGACGGAATGACGACCTTTGATGACGACAATCAAAAGCGGCTCTTCAAAACTCTTTGGACGACAATGCATTTTCTTTTGCCGACGATTGAAGCAAAGAGGATTTATGATAATTAAAATAACAAAAAGACAGAATTTTGGAAATACACACCTAGAGTTTTTCAGCCGTTTATTAATTAAATTCTTTACAGAAGGCGGTTCGTAATTCGGCTTGACTATTTTTAAAAATTATGCCACAAATTAGAGGAGCCGCAAACGACACTCACCGAGGGAACTCCGGAGGTGCCGAAGGGTAGGTACCTACGTACGTAAGGTACTTGCAGCAGTGTTATCGACAATCGGGTCACGCTAAGACTTGGATGTAAGTCCATGCGCTAAGAAGCGATTTTTGACAGTTCTTATATTTTCCTCAAAGAATCAAGGATGTTATAATTACCACCCTGTACGGTAGTAGATACTTAGGTATAACAAACATCCTTGATTTTCCTATAGGTAGTTCACTAGGGTTCCCTACTTAGTTTCGAAAGTCACTGGTTCGATTTTTATTTTATCGAACACCATGTTACGAATCTTCTATAGTACCTACGATGTTATTTTCTACCGATGCTATATTGTTACGATGTAACGATTGTGCGAAAAACTCTGTATCGACCAACCTTTAACCGATATTTCATTGGTTCGGTATTTCATTGGTACGACAGTATATTACTTCGACTTCAGTAGGCAATAGGCTACTTTTTATAAATAACACAGGCTATCTTTTACCGCGGTAAAATAACTTATTCCCACAGACAAAACTGTTAACGCGGGCGGAGCCGCGAGGCGGAAAGCTAAGATAAAAAAAAAACAAATCTTAAACCCTGTAGCCAAGTTGTATTCCTGTCTTCGAAATTCAGGGTCTCGAGTTCGAATCCTGCCAAGGGCAAACATTCGTGTGATGAGCACTTGTGTCTGGCTGGATGTAGTATATTTAAATAAGTATGTATTTATCTATATATTATTATGTTTATACACAAATCAATACAATAATATCTATCAGAATTATGTACCTACAACTTTTAATTCTATTTTTTACAAGGAGACAACATTTAAAAAAACTCTCCTATCTTTGTACGAACGAATTTATTCATATTTACAAAAGGTGTAATTTTATACATTACCTTATTAGCCCAAACCTAAAAATATAGGTAAATAAATATTTGTGATAGTGTAGGCGTTTCGAATTAACATACTATCGTACTAATAATATACCGAACCAATGAAATATCGGTTAAAGGTTGGTCGATACAGAGTTTTTCGCACAATCGTTACATCGTAACAATATGGCATCGGTAGAAAATAACATCGTACTAGAGAAGATTCGTAACATGTAGTTCGATAAAATAAAAATCGAACCAGTGACTTTCGAAACTAAGTAGGGAACCCGTTCACTAAATGACATTCATCATCATCATCATCATCTTAGCCGAAAGACGTCCACATGAACCTAGTTCAATTAAGGTAAGTAATGCGCTTCCTTAGTGATTTTGCCAATGTCGAGTGTTTATAGCAAGGCCAAGGATGTTATAAGCAGGGATCGAAACCGGTTTTGAAATCCCTGTTAATATCGTTCGAAAAACAGATATAAAAATCCGTTCCCCAATTAACCTGCAATAGATGGAACTTAATGTAACAAACCAAAATCATTCTGTTTACCCGGGTTTTGATAAAGAACGGAACGATACCGGTTTCAATCGGTTTTGTAATTAATAAAGTCCTAATTGTTTTTGCGGCAGGCGAAGGCCAGGGCCGCCGGTTGCTTTGCATATTATGTTCCCCCAGGACTAAACCTACCCTTAGTGATCTTAGTTAGAGCTATAGTCGGATAGGGTTTGAACTAGCGTGATTTAACAAGTGTATGAAAAACCGGTTCCGATCCCTGGTTATAAGTACTGTACGGAAGTAGGTATAGGTACTTATAACATCCTTCGTTTATAGACTTAATTCAATTCAATTTCTTATAGACTCAGTCCATGATTTGTTTGAATTTGGCAGCTGTTATAAATATCGCTTACAATGGCTTACAGTCAGAGGTTTGAAAAGCCGCGCTTCCCACTTCTCTACTTAGAGTGGCACGATTAGGTAGGTGGTAATAGTGCTCTGCCCACCACCACTGGAGTACCAAGCAAACTCCTATTTCACCAAGGTGACTACTTATAACTGCTTTCCCGAAGTTTCATTTTAATTTATTCAGAATACTAACAGCATTTAATACGTAGGTAATAGTTAGGTGCACAACATGTATTGCACTGCCTACTCTACTATGAATATCAAAATCCACTTCAAGTCCTTGAGCCAGTAGTAACTAGGTAGGTAGGTACTACTGATTATTCGCAGATAGGTACATAAAGTAGTCAGAGCATAGCACATGCGGCTGGACCTTAACAGCACCCTACATAGGTACCTACTTCTAAAATTTAGTCGAACCCTAGCTAGTCTATCCATATAATTTCGCTCTCCTTAGGAAACTTTTCGAAGATTTTATCATTAAAACGATTCTATGAAAACAGAACAATATCGTTTTATTCAATAAATATAAACATATTTAGCAATAATAAATTACATTATGCAGCTATTCATAAACGCAGTTACAAGTAGACTACTGTGATAGTATACTCTAACTAAGGTATTGACAAATAAAAGGAACATGGGCAATAATATAAAAAGTGCTATGGCCTGGTTAATGTTGTTCGTGAGGTACTTAGTTCTCGCAAGTGAAACAATATTTTATATTTTAAATAGCTTCCCGCCGCGGCTCCGCCTGCGAAATTTTCCCGCGGTTTAATCATAGCTCATGTTGTTCCTATTCTATCTTTGTGCCAAGTTTCACCAAAATCGGTTAAGTAGTTTATTAGTTTTACAAACGAACAAACAATCAAACCTTTCCTCTTCATAATAAGTATTGGTATAGATAACTTGATGATGGCGCGCGCCGCCGCTATAGGTACGTAATTTGTGACTCGGTATAGAGAGCACTATTTTCGTGGGATTGAGGGGTTCTCCTGAGGTAAAAGGTAGTCTATGTGTTTTTCTGATGTATAAGCTATATTATTGCAAAGTTTCATTAAAATCCATTTAGTACCTAGTTTTTGCGTGAAAGAGTAACAAACATCCATACATCCTCACAAACTTTCGGGTTATAATATTAGTAGGATTATTATCTAAAATGGGGTGTCCCTTAATTAGCATAATCTAATTTCCATAATACGAATCCGCATAACAGACTTGGCATAACATAAATGCGCATAATATTATTTTAGCCTAATGACAAAAATGCATAATGGTTAGTCTGCCTAATCATAAATTCGCATAATTTTGATTTTCATAACATTATTTATTATGACTTTTAATTAAAATAAAGTAAAAAAGTAAATAAGTGAAGTGAAATACCAACTTATAATTTACACAATATGCAAAGTCGCAAACAGCTTATATGTATGAATGTGTAAATTTGATAATAAAATTCGGTAAAAGAATCATACTATTAAACTTTTATTAACAAAATTAAATAACATACATAAGTTATCTATCATGGCATAGTGCCTAAACTACATTTTAGTTTGATGCAATGACTTAGGGCAGCTATTAATAAATGAATGAGAAAAGAGGTAGATAGATACTTCGCATACCTACATAATTGTACATCGAACAAAACAAAACACACCACACATCCTACAAAAAATATAATTTCTCATGTTTATGAAAGAAAAGTAACATTAGGCTCATTCAATTTATGCCTTGCGATTGTTATGAAGATTTTCTTTCATTATGAAAATTTGCATTAGGCGCATTCATTTTATAGAACTTAACGTTATGCGACTTTAAAATAGGCGTATTTCATTTATGCTTTCTAGTAAGTATAGACCCTGTATAATGATTATTTGTATAAATATATATTTTTCTTTAGTAATACAAATATAAATAAGATATTTAATTAAAAAATACATTATGATTACAGTTTTTCTTGTCACAAAAAGCGATGACAAGTTCTAAAACAGAACTTTCATCTCTTAGATAGTTTCAAAGTTAGGTAGGTACTTATTCATACTACTCCATACTAACCCGTTTAGATGGACCACCCCTATAACTTCAAATGAAATAATAACATTACAAAAAATTAAATGTCTCAATAAATATTGGTTCAGTTTAAAAACTAAGTAGGATTATATCAACGCTACAGCAACGGCGGAAGGTTGTACCAATCTGCCCATTGTCCTTTGATTTTCAATATATTAATACTATAAAATCACAACAGACCTTACTACTAAATTACCATTAAAATGACAACAATGGGCTCAATTCTGCGTGGCCGCTAAAATATCTAAATTTAAGTTGTTATGTCTCTTTCACGTTTTTAAGAACGAAAAGGGACAGGCGATTGCCAACCTACATTTAGACATGTGAAACGTCGATTTTACGCGTAATTTAGCAGGAATTTAAAAACATCCCGACTAAATTAAGCTGATTTCGACAGCTGCGCTGCTTATTTTAAATATCATTCATTCAAAATTAAATTCATTCATCTCCCCATCCTTTTCGATTCCCATATGAATGAAAGAGACCAAGAACTTAAATTTAGAGATTTTAGCGGCCACGGCAGAATTGAGGCCAATATTAGAAGCAATTTAACTTCAAACAATAATTGATTAACAAAATACTGATTAGCGACAGTTTAACAAAATGTATCACACCATACAAAATAAACAATGAAAAATCCGGTCAAATGCGAGTTGAAGACGCGTGGGGAGCTGGGGAGCTGGGGAGGGTTTCGTACATCATCAGCCGAAACAACTGAAATTGATAGAGTTGAATGTGGCGCATGTATGCTAATTCGTGACACAAAGAAGGACTTGTACATATAATTAAATAATGAATTTTAAACATGGAGGCCACGCAATTATGGCAATAAATTAGGTACGGTATCACATATAAATTTTTCGATGTTTAATATAAAAATCTCAAATATATATATTTTACAATTTTATGATAAAATAGATAGACGAACATTGACCATCCCCTTATCTCTGAAAGTACTATTACTAAAATATTATAAAATACCTTAAATTAATCTAAACACCATAAACTACTTGTAGGTTTTCCTGTAATCTATAGGTGCAGGTTAAGCTTCAGTACATTTTCAAAAGTTAAGCCCCAGCAGCAGCAGTTGAGACGGAGGGGATCGACAATTTTCGCCTTCTTTTCTTAAACAACTTCAAAACTTATGATCAGTCATCGGAAAGGAGGGGGGCGTTTTCTAACCTTGTTTTCTATTTACCGATATTATATTTTAATTTTACTTTTTCTGAAACCAATAATAAAAAAAAGTAAAATAAAAATTATTACCGAAAAACGAAATACCGGAAATTCAAGAGCATAATATTATCCATATTTTTGATAATGCCAGCCCCCTACGTTCCAATCTCTTCTTGTAATTGTAAAATAATATACCTATTTGAAATGTTTACAACAAGCCCGTCCGTTTGATGTCACACGCACGTTATATTTTGCATAACCTTTTTGTGTCCATTGGGGTTACCCCTGTAATTCAATTTTCGTATACAATTGCCGCAGGAGCACAGCGTAACGAGTATTCGCATTGCTAGGGCTTTAGAATAGTAAATAGAATATATAGTGACTGGTCCTATAATCACTAGGTGTTCTATATACGATGAGTGAGGAATTTGTTCTCTTTGTGAAGAAAATAACCATGCATATCTGGTGTTATCTTTGAGGTGAAGAAAATATAAATACTAGCTTCCCGCCGCGGCTCCGCCCGCGTTAATAGTTTTTGCCGTGGGAATGAGGTATTTTCCCGCGGTAAAAGTTAGCCTATATTCTTCCACAAGGTCCTTTCTTTCTTTGTGCCAACTCCGCCAGCTTTAACATTTTTTCCCATAGGAATGAGATATTTTCGCGGTAAATAGTAGCCTATTGTCTTTCCCAAGGTCTATTCTATCTTTGTGCCAAGTTTCACCAAAATCGGTTCAGTAATTTCGGAGCCTATACAATTATTAGAAATATTTTAGCTAGTTTTTTTTCACCTTGTGTTACATTATTGAAGTTTTCGGCGCTGCCACTATGCCCTCCGTGGTGTAGATGGTAGCACGTTGGCTGCGTATAGGCCGAAGGTCGTGGGTTCAAGTCCCGCCGGAAGGTTTACGTTTTTGGTTGTTTTCTATGAATCTAAAAATATTGAAGTTTTCGTAAGGATCTCTATTTATTTTGAAAATAAAATATAGCCGAGCCGCTAGCCTATGTTACTCAGGGTGAATGTAGCTTTCTAACGGTGAAAGAATTTTTGAAATCGGCTTAGTAGTTTATGAGTTTATTAATTACAAACATACACACTCACACACACACACACACACACACACACAAATACAAATCTTTCCTCTTTATAATATTGATATAGATAGTATAGATATTTAATAAATAATCTATTTAATAAATAAAATATTAAAGATTTTTAGAGAAAATGAGGAACACGATTAGGAACAAGGAACAACATAGATAATTTAGCATAGCAATTTTAGCAAACAAAAGAGAACAGTTTTTGGAAGCGTTAAGCCAAATGATATACAGTTCCAATAACAATTTTGGAAATGTATATGTAAGTAACACAAAAGTATGTATTTTAGTTATTATATCGCCTAGAAATTGTATGCAATACACACCTTGGAATTTAAATAAATTTTTTTTTGGGAGGAATAGATCACTCTTTGAGTCCATAATAAACCGTATTATTGGTCGGCAGGTGAATCATATGTTGGATGACAGTCAACATGGTTTTCGCCGTGCACGTTCCACTAACACAAATCACATTAACTTTGTAGACTATATTTCCACGGAGCTCGTCGGCAAGTCAACGCAGCATATCTAGATTTTAAAAAAGCTTTTGATTTGGTCGATAATGACATCTTATTACAGAAGATGGCAACTTTTGGATTTACACCCAAGCTTATTAAGTTCTTCTCTAGTTATTTAAAAAACCGCACACAATTTGTCAGAGTGGCTGGTTATAAGTCTGACCCCTACTACACTCGCTCAGGCGTAAGCCAGGGCAGTACCTTAGGCCCCACTTTATTCCAACTAATGATTAATGACCTCCCAAGAAGTGTCCGTTCAGCAAAATGTCTAATGTTTGCGGACGACTTGAAATTATACATAGGTGTGAGTGGAGACTCTGATACACTTTCTCTCCAAGAGGATCTTAATGCTGTTGCTAATTGGAGTAATGTAAATCGCTTCCCACTTAATGCCTCTAAGTGTAAAATTATAACCTTTACACGCTCTAATCGACCTCTCATTGCACAGTACAACTTATTAAACGATCCGATAGAAAGAACAAGCGAAATACGTGATCTAGGGCTGACCTTGGACTCCAAACTAGACATTCATAAACATATTTTACTGTCACGTGTAAAAATTCAAACAAAACCTTGGGCTTTATTATGAGAGTTGCTTCACAGTTTTGCGATGTTTCAGTGGCCAAAGTGCTTTACAATGCCTATGTCCGAAGCAAATTAGAGTTTGGAGCAGTCGTATGGGATCCGCATGAGTCGAAGTATTCCCTCATGATTGAAAAAATCCAGCGCAAATTTGCACGATGGCTGTTTAAAAGGACTTACGGGTATTACCCCTATTTGTATCCCTCTCTGTACGTATCAGGAATGGTAGGCCTCGACACGCTTATGTTGAGACGAAAGCTACTGCTCGCGCTCCACTATTATTCTCTTCTGCATAATACTGTAGATAATGTGACAGTGTTAACGCAGATGGGTCTGATAGTGCCATCTAGAGGAACGCGCAGTTGTGATGGCGCTGTTGCTCCGCGCCGTAGAGCGAAACTGTTTGTTGTCCAGTACACGCGCACGCAACATGCTGGAAATGCTCCTACTACGCGGGCTCTACGCCACAGAACATTTAAACAAGGGCGGATCCAGGGGGAGGGTCATGGGGGTCATGACCCCCCCCTGGGCTGGGTCCATGAGCTAGGTGGACCACAAAAATATTGTACCAAAAAGAACCGTCAAGCGAAATCCCAGATATAAAACACCCTTTAGTTGCAGTGTCCAAAGCACCGCATGAATGTTTTTCGCTTTTCGAGATGTTTTTTTTCTGAAGTTTTGTGAATTTTCGACCTAGACAACTTAAAAATTCATTATAAAAAGGACAAGGCTTTTTGAAATATATATTTTGCAACTACGAGTATATACTCATGAACTGTAAACCTTAAAATATCCGTCTTCGTAACTTAAACGGAAGTTTGAAAAATTATGATCTAAAGTGAAAAAAATATGGTATTTCAACTTAAAATCAAAAATATTATTATATGGTATCAAAAAGCCCAACCAAAGAAATAAGAAACCTCGCCATATTGCGGAATTTCAATGGAACTAATTTTATAAGGGAAATTGTTGCCATAGTCGTAAAAATATACACGTGGCGCCCCCAGAGCAGGTTTCTTATTTCTTTGGTCAGGCTTTTAATTTAGAAAACTTGGCGAGAATCGTCAATGTTTTATGACCAAAAAATCTGAAAAAAAAAAGACATTTAAACAGTATGTTTTTTGGGAATTTAAGCATTCCTAATGTTAATTTGTTTGGTAACTAATCGAAATTTAATGCAGGAACGTAAAAAATTTTAGGTCTTATTTACCTATCTCTTATTTCTTTATAACTGATGTTTCTTAAAACTTCTGCTTTACTACTTTTTTAAATAATTATTATGAAAGTTAAGAATCTAGTGAAGTTTTTAAAATTACTGATTAACCATGAAATCACCTATTAAGGGACTACATGTTGCCAAATAGTGACGCAATTTTTTTTTAAATAATACGTAATACTGGTGTAAAAAAATTTGAGCACAATATTTTAAGGGATGAACCTACGAATTGACTTTATTTATTATTATACTTCGCTGTAGTAGTTAGAGACAGAAAAAAATCAAAAAGTACATTGGACGAGTATATGTCCTACAGCACCCTGTCTTAAATTCTACCGATCAGATTTTTGAAAAATTGATGTATCCCTGAATTGATATCTTTTTATATTTTTAATTTTAAGTTGTAATTTTATGACAAAGTTCACTGACCGTATTTGTTTCACTTTAAACAATTTTTTTTTATACTGCCGAAGGTTAAGAAGACGAATATTTAAAGGTTTAGAGTACAGGGTACAGGAGGATTTAGTTGCAAAGAAATATCTCAAAATGTCTTGTACTTTTTTTTAAACGATATTTTAAATGATTTAGGTTTAGTATTCTTAAAATTGCAAAAGAATTCATGAGTTTTGAGTCATGTCATGGATTCTACTGTACTCTCTCTCTTTCTCTCTATTCTACTTATTGAAGTACAAAAAATCGCGGAACATTCATGGGGGTGTTTCGGACACTCCAAAGGGTGTTCCGTGTTCTATCTCTGGGCTTCCGTTTGACACATTTTCTTGGTAAATGCTGTATAATTTTAAGTAGGTACAATATTTACATTCAGTAATAAAATACCTTATTTTTACCCGTATCTATTATCAAAATTAAATTATAACTTCTTGTGTCTTGACCACGACTATGTAACCCCCCCCTGGCGCCAAAGCTGGATCCGCCCTTGCATTTAAAAGAGGTTAGAATGGCGATAATGCGCCGTCCGTATGAAATCCGGTGTCGCCGATTCCACCCCACCTTTCACCTCCACTACATCTGTACTTCAATAAAGATGAAGTTTACGCACATATTTGCAATTTCAAATCTAGCCAATCATAGCGCCGCTCAATCACGCGATTTCAAATGGAAACGAATCATAGGCATGCACGCACACTGATGTAGATTTTTATAGCTATGTGTGAGTTAGACAGCGCGATCGTTTCTTTGCGTGAAGTATGAGCGTTTTGCTCATAGTTTTGGCGCGCCGGCCCCGCCCACAGCGCCTTTCTAACCTCTTTTAAATGTTCTGTGCTCTACGCCTTCTTAACGAATTTAATGCCCACTGCAATCATCTAGATATATTCGCTGATAAAATTACTATATTTATGACTAAGTTATATGTTTATTTATGTACATTAAGATATTAGCTATAGATATGTTCAAGCTATATTTGTAATTTTTTGCCAAGAATAATTTGTGTAAGTACAACTATTTTGTTAAAATTGTAATGTGCAGGTGTTTTGGAACAAAATTCTGTAAACCGCATGTATTTTATGAATAAATAAATAAATAAATTACGCATAACCACCAAGTAAGTATTACAAGTATGCATGCACAATACCACAAAATACCCCGATTCGTCACCACGCGCAATCAGTGTCAAAACACTATGAAAGCGTTTTATATCTGCTTACGATTGGTACAAAGACTCGGAAGTGACACGCGTGCTCTATGCCTCCCAAACATTTTTTTTTACTCGAAGATACATACATTTCCGGTTACATATTACAAAGACTTAACTACGTAACGTAGTCTACGTTGATAAAATAAATAGGTTATTAAAGATAACAGCGACTGAGTCTTTCTAACTCGTATTGATCACGCCTGGTATAAAGTACAGTATGTTTTTGTTTTTCCTGTAACTGATCTACTACTATTTCATTACCAAAATGGTAAATAGTGTGGTCCAGAAAGTTCATGACGAAAAAAGAGCAAAGGGCCAATTATTACAGAATCCATTAATTGATGCAACGTATATGAAAACGCCACTTTAACAATATAATAATTAATCATTTTTATAAATTGCCTATAATAAAAAAAAAGTAATAATAGTATTGTTAGTATATTCTATTCTAAAGCTCTTATTTTTTATTAGGTACCTCTTGTTATTTACTGAAAAGATCGTTTTGCACTAATAGATCAGCATCCAATTCTGTGGGTGATTGTACGCAAAGAATATGGGACAATGTAGTATAAGAGAATATGAAGTTTTGTCGAGGTGTTCTGATACTTGCAGCCACTGCTTCAACCACCCTCTCATCTCTTGGCGGGAAAGATTGCTGCTGTTCAACCCTCGGATATAGCACGCGTTACGCAAAGCATCTAATTGAAGTTCGTCCACGCCGCCTTCTCTCAAAATAGCTTTGTCCATCTCCAGTAGTATGAACGCTTTGTATTTTAGTTTGTTTTTTCGTAGGATGCTTCTTTTCAAGCCGTGAATCTTAAGGAGATGACCCTGTAATCAAACGGTAACAATATTGCAGCCGACTTATAAATGAAAATGGTTACTTACATACCTATGGGAGGATTCAAAGTCACAGTAGAGGTATTGGTGGACGCGATTTCAAAACAGGGGAATTGAGAGTGACACCCTGCCAAGGCGACTTTTATCCTAGACTCTTCCACCCACGTGGTCCCGGCTGCACAGTATTCCAAAACAGGGGGAGTGATGTGACACCCTGCCAAAGCGACTCTTATCCTAGACTGTCCCACCCACGTGGTCCCGGCTGCACAGTATTCCAAAACAGGGGGAGTGATGTGACACCCTGCCAAAGCGACTCTTATCCTAGACTGTCCCACCCACGTGGTCCCGGCTGCACAGTTTTCCAAACTCCCTTTGGTTCAGACATTTTTAACGGAACCTGCAGATTGACGTAGCTAGTTATGCTGATCAATTGACTTTAAGTAACCCCTATTCAAATATGGATAATTTTCGAGAAAAAAACAACTCATTCCAGGGTTCCTACACAAATCAAGCACCGATATACTAAAACTCGACCGGTTGAGCATTCGTATAGGTACTCATTAGGCATTGTAAACTCAATAAGCACATGAAAGGATGGCCTTATCAGAAAACCCTACTGTAGGTTCTGTGCGGACAAAAAGGAAACCCCACTTCACATTCTCTGTGAATGTGATATGCTCTCGTCAATAAAAGGAGTCGAGTGCTGGGAGCGCACAAGCTTGCCGAAACCTAAATCCTAAATCTAAAACTAAATAAAAAACCTAAATCCCACCAAAACCGTCAGCTTCTTCGAAGCTGTCGGTTTGGAAGAGGCTATGACTGTAGCCTATGAATCCACCATGAGTCACAGTGGTCTTGAGTATTTAGTGCCCTTCCCTCTCCATCAAATCATAATAATAATCATGGACAACTTAGAGAGAATTTGCTTAGGAAGTAAGGATATTCTACTAAGTTATGCAAAATTTTATACTATAGAAATTAATACGACGAATTGATCGATTAATTATTTGCTGGGCCTGAGAGTAGTGGTAGACTGCAGAGGTAGCCCCGATGAGAACTCGACACCAGGAAACATTGCGAAGTATCATTGATACAGGAGACGAAGCTGTTTTATCACGACAAGATGGGCAAATCAAGCATTCACACCCAGTACCGAGTATATTAAAGTCTCGTTCAGTTATGCCCCCACAGATGGAAATGGTATTTGCCCCTGCACTGAAAGCATACCTACTGGGCCGTAATCGACTTCTTCGCTACTCTCAGCACAGTCACTAGTCATCATGTTTCCGCGGCCCCAAAGATGGCGGAACAAATAGAAGAAGCTTGTTTACCCAACGCGCTCGAGCGCAAGACTAGTCACTACTATTTAATTTTAATAATTTTTGCCATGAAATTATGAGCTCTTGGGACTTTATACAAAAATAAATTTCTTAACAACCTCCGACTCCGTGATCAAGTGGTCAAAAGCTCGCCTGATATTACGGAGATTCCGGGTTCGAATCCCGGTGGGGACTCGTCGAACAAATATCACTTTGTGAGACTTTCCTCAGTTTGGTTAGGACATTGCAGGCTGAATCACCTGATTGTCCGAAAAGAAAGATGATTCTGTGCTTCGGAAGGCACGTAAAGCCGTTGGTCCCGGCTACTATCTACGGATGTAGTCGTTATAGGAGGCATATCGGAAGACTAAGGCGGTTCTATAATTCCGACACCAGGGTTTGTTTGTGAGGGTAAACCTTGAAACCCACACGACATGATAAGCAAGCATCGTTTAGTTAAAAGAATAAAATTACAATCTTTGATTATGATTTATTTTTTCAAAAAGCGTGCGTGTAGTTTCCGCACGAATTGTTTAGGATAGTCCAGTTTTTTGAGTTGTGTGTCGCGTATTTTCGGTCTCATAATTTCTGTTTCATACAAAAATCGACACTCATTTTGCGTCGCCGCCGTATCAATGGAACAGGAGTTTTGTATGAAACCTAATGTAGCAGAAATTGCGCGACCGAACGCACCTGACCAGCATTACGTATGCCGGCGGCGTCGCCATTGCCGATGAGCAGATACGCGCGATCCGTACGATGCGTACGCAGGTGGACGGACATGTATGACTTTATATATTTTCGATTCGTTTGATGCGATGCGTACGATGCCGACAGGTAGACGCTTAGCGCTTAGTCGCCTTGTATCATAGATGTATGATAAACATAGATCCACGATCTCATACAACATCAAACGCGAAGCACGGCACCGCGTCAACTATCGACATTATTCGACATATACATACATACCTATACATATATCGTACCGTTGAAACTATGTGCAAAACAGCCTTTAAGTTGTTGGCTTAAGGGGCTACAGGTGCTAAGTGGCGCCCCCAAATAAAAAAAAATAATAACTCGAAAAATAATCAAAATTTCAAAAATCTAAAACGGCGAAGATCTAGACGGTGTTTTGTAGGATATATTAAAGGCATTAACTTTATTTATTATATATCGCTAGTAGTTATTGATGGAACTATTGCTAAAAGTGGCCGTTTTCCGCCATACTTCCATCAATAACTACTAGAGAGATATAATAAATAAAGTTAATGGCTTCAATATGTCCTACAAAACACCGTCTAGATCTTCGCCGTTTTAGATTTTTGAAATTTTGATTATTTTTCGAGTTATTATTTTTTTAAATGTGGGGGCGCCACTTAGCTCCTGTAGTCGCCTTAAATTTAGTGCTTAATCCTTAGACAATATAGTACAAATCTATTTGTGCAAGTTACTGACAAATCATCTTTTTCCGCTAACGATATTAACAAGTACGTTTTCCAGTAACAAAAGAACATAATTTGATTAATAATTATATCAAAATAAACTCTAGACCATTGCAATAAAGTATGAAATTATCACAAGCGAGGGATTTTTGCATGCCAATGCCCTCTAGAAGCGAGTAGTCGAATCTTAAAAAGCAACCTATTGAAGTTTACTTGTCCGTTATCGGAAAAAGTTTTGCTATTCTTCACTAGATGGCCGTCTATCCCAATATGCCTAAAAATATTAAAAAAGTGTGTTTAAATAACACGTAATTCAACAAATACGAAATATATCGTGATTAATAAACCATACTTACTGAAACAAGTTTTTTTTTGCAGTTTTATTGTGTGGTTTTTGCACATTTGTACTGCACACCTAGGCATTGTCGTCTACGTCATACGTGTGCGCCCAAGGCCACACGTTAGATTATGGCCTTTCTTTGCCGGTGCCGGTTTTTGAGCGGCGTTCGTATATCTTTTTGATATCTGATCGAAGCCTTGTATAGATTTAATAAATCATGATTTAGATTAGACTCACCATATGTGCGTAGGTCAAACAGCCTAATTCGTACGGTTCCTCTGAGAACAGCCTCTTGCAGTCGAGCACTTGTTGGGGCGAGGGGTGCACGCCCGAGCCCAGCTGGCCGACCACCCCCCGCCACTTGTCCTTGAGCCTCCCCTCCGGGATGCCGTCCAGCCGGGCCTGGAGCGCCCTAAACACCGCCTTGTTGTTTCGAAGACGATCCGTCAGATCCTGCCTCGTAAACTCCGACCGCTGCTGTATCGACCAGAAGTGGGAGCATAACAGTAGCTTTGGTTTTAGAAATCTGGAAAAACGAATACGAAATGTCCAATAAGTTAACAACTAATAATCGTGCGATATCTGACAGCTGCCAAATAGGAAATGCAATCTCGTTCTCGCGAGATCTCGACCATATTTAGCGAGATTAGCGACGTTAACGAGATTGCACTCAAGCATAAAAACGTAATACTCGAAGCGCGGCAGCGCGCGAAGAAGCCGTTTAGCAGACGATTCCTCAGACATTTTGTACTTCTTAAGGAGCTACTTTCAAAATAATTCATAATAATGGCGTGTGACGTTAACTAAAGAAGCGTTTCATTTGATTGGTTTATTTTGTAAATTAATCTGTAATTGATAATAAGATCTCAGTTTAATAGTAAACTCAAGAGTATCATAATATTATTTCAGTTATTGACTTCTTGTTGTTTTTTTATAATAGAACTACTGTTATTATTAAAAGACTTTCGTTTGATATTAGATAGAAGAGAAGACTAGTTGTTTATTTCAGTTCTTATTTGATTAGATAGGTACGAAAAGTTTACGGGATGTGGCGTGCATGCGTCCGCTTGCTCGCCGCTTTCGTACTAGCAGTCTATTCCCGAATTTGGGCCATTTATTATGAAAAATAATATATTATTTGAATTTGGCGACTGCCATGCAACGGCCGCAGCCCGAATTGCGAGCCGGAAGATCTTTATTATTATAATAATTATTTCAAATATCCGTGTAAATGTTTTGCTGTCGTGGTTTTAGTAACGAGGACTATTACGATTACGACCGTATAGAGCTGCCAAGAGCTCTATTACGAATAATACATAGTTTAAAAAACTAAAAAACACGCTTCCTGTCCGCCACCTTGGACGTCCGCCATATTGGATTTAAGTCACGTGACTTTTTTTTTCGTATTCCTGACAGCAAACCCTTTCATTTGATACCCATATCATGGGGGTGGATTTCAAACAGCCAGTTCGCCATCTTAGGGAGGCCGCCATATTAGATTTGTAATGACGTTTCTTAGCTAGTCATGTATTGTCATCAGAACTCAGAGCGTGTGCAAAATTCCATCCTAATCGAAGACCGAGAAGTGGGTCAAATTAAGATTCCAAGATTTTTTTAGATACAATAATGGGGAGGCCGCCATATTGGATTTGTAATGATGTTTCTTAGCTAGTCATGTATTGTCATCATAACTCAGAGCGTGTGCAAAATTTCATCCTAATCGAAGACCGGGAAGTGGGTCAAATTAAGATTCCATAATTTTTTTAGATACAATAATGGGGAGGCCGCCATATTGGATTTGTAATGACGTTTCTTAGCTAGTCATGTATTGTCATCATAACTCAGAGCGTGTGCAAAATTTCATCCTAATCGAAGACCGGGAAGTGGGTCAAATTAAGATTCCAAGATTTTTTTAGATACAATAATGGGGAGGCCGCCACATTGGATTTGTAATGACGTTTCTTAGCCAGTCATGTATTGTCATCAAAACTCAGAGCGTGTGCAAAATTTCATCCTAATCGAAGACCGGGAAGTGGGTCAAATTAAGATTCCAAGATTTTCTTACATACATAGTTACTTACAAGTGAAGCTAATATAAAGCGTGTAAAAATGATAGAATATATTATCGATCGTTCCCGGAACAAATGTCGTAACCACCATTTTAGTGAAAATGACTTTTTAATGCAGTCTAACATAATTTTTTTCGCTCTATCGATCTCTGTATGTCACATTTTGATACGATGAAAAAAGTATGTGTTACCCAAATTTTTATCAATTTGAACATAAATCTTAGCGAAAACATGGACGTAAAAGCCATGATGTATTAATATCTACGTGACATTTAGCTTATTCACCAAAAAATTGTTTTAATTGTGACTTACACCCTGTAAATATTTACAATTTATATTCTTTTCTGCAACTTTCTTTAATAATAGTGAAGGGTAAAAATCATTTTTAAAAAGGTTTGTCTTAATACTTCATCCTTTGTGTTCGTTAAAGTAATATTATTTATTTTCAATAATAATAACTTAATGTTTTTTATACAATAATACTTTAATTTCTTTAATTTCTTGTTCTATGTGATACGATTGAGAAAAAGAACTGTATGAAACTAAACAACAAAAGTTTGCATACCTACATACAAGCATACCGTTTCCAAGATACATACTGAAAAACATCTAAGGCACATAAACTAGTTGTAACTTCTCGAGTGAGATGTGAAATCGTTTATTATAATAGTTTTTAGGCAGGTGGCGATTAGTTTGACGCGATATTAATGTAAAGAGCAGCACTTAAAACTAAAAAATGTCAATTAATGACAGCATAATCGTGACATGCTTTGGACTTTGATCACGTGAAGTATGGAAGTAAAATGCGTCTGAAATCATTAAGAATTTGTATAGATTAAGGCACCTTTGACATAAATTATGATATTTTTGTAGACTCTTACAGCAATTTAACTAGACTTTTATGACCTTAGTTTACTCTTACTGCCAAAGTTTATCATATGACGACATAATAGCAGTTTATGAAAGGGGTGTAATTGCCAGTCTTCAATTTTTTTGTGGGTGTAAGTCCATTGTAACTAAAGCTCTGATAACTTTGATATTAAATGAGGTTGAAAAGTGATAAAATCTAAGTATTTTGTTCTTTGATGGTCATAATATAAACTTATAAAGAAAAAAGTTATGCCGCCAAGAAATTTTTTTCGATCGTTTTTGGCCTCTCCTGAAAAGTTGTCATTTCGGAGTTACGACATTTGTTCCGGGAACGATCGATATGTCATACAATGTCAAATACACAAAACTATTGAAACTTTCGTAAAAATAAATGATTATTTCACAATACCTATAATCTTATTATAATTTTCCTAATGAATTCAAATATTGTTGTTATTTGCAACGAATAAACACACAAAATTGCCAATCTCGCGAGATCCCGAAATTGGCGAGATCTCGCGGTATTCGTATTCATAAACTCACAAGATCTCGCTCGCCTGAGCACTAATCTCGCGAGATTGCATTCCCTACTGCCAAATTCATACAAAATTGTAATAGTGTCAAACGGTGAACTCTACCACCCGTTTTTGCACTAACTTTGTCTTAGGCTTTTTTTTATTGCAGTTATCATCACAATCAAGATGGTATGTACATTAATTGCAGTAATTTAAGGTCTTAAATAGTTGATCGTGAAGTCCCGCTAGGGCATAGCAACACATGAGGACTCAAAACAAATTGATTGTTAGATTTAATCCTTACTTCCTATTATTATCCTTATCCCTACTAATATTACGAGTACCTATAAATGCGAAAGTAACTCTGCCTGTCTGTCTGTTACGCTTTCACGCCAAAACCACCGAACCGATTTTGAAACTTGGTACGGAGATAGAATAGATCTTGGGGACGGACATAAACTACTTTTTACCGTGAGGAAAGTACCTCATTCCCACGGGAAAGATTGTAAGCGCGGGTGGAGCCGTGGGACGGAAACTTTATGAAACTTTGTATCTATACAAATCAGACCTTGGGGTATGATAGAATAGACCTTGGAGATGGATTTAGGCTACATTTTACCGCGGGAAATCTTTTCATTCTCACAGGAAAAATTACAGCGCGGCGCGGTTAAAAGTATCTATGAAACTTGGTAATGATATAGAATAGCCCCTGGGGATGTATATAGATAGGCTACTTTTTACCGCGGGAAAATACTTTTTTCCCCACAGGAAAAATAATAGTACAGGTGAAAAGTTTTGATAATTATTGGTAAAAATATAGACTAGACCTTGGAGTAGGGTAAAGACTACCTCTTACCGCGGGAAAGTACCTTATTCCCACGGGAAAAATGGTAGCGTGGGCGGTAATGCCGGTAATTAAGATGATACTTGGTACAGCTATAGAATAGATCTTGGGGATGGATTAAGATTTCGTTATACCGCGGTAAAATACCTATTCCCACAGGAAAAGTCGAAAACAAACGCGGGCGTAGCCGCAGGCGGGCAGCTAGTAATATTATAAATGCGAAAGTAACACTGTCTATCTGTTACGCTTTCATGCCAAAACCACTGAACAGATTTTGATGAAACTTGGTATGGAGATAGAATAGACCTGGGGACGGCTACTTTTTACCGCGGGAAAATACCTCATTCCCACGGGAATGACAGTAAGCGCGGGTGGAGCCGTGAAACTTGATATCACCAATTTGACCTTGGGGTATGATAGAATAGACCTTGGAGATAGATATGTCACCGTAAAATTGTGAATACCGTTAGATTACAATTTAACTCGCGTGATTGTAAACTGTTGAAAGATTGTGAACCAAACGTACTGATTACAATTGAACGCATTAATTTTTGGTAATTTGTAATCTATCGAAGTGAAACTGTTAAATCACAATCTGTCGCGCGTTAAATTGTCAACTGTCCAAAGGCTGTTCCTGATTGGTCGGTCGTAAGACAGCAGGCCGTTTATTATTCAAACTACTATTCATCGATTAATCATGGATTTATTTTTACTTCCACAACAATTTCATGGAACTCATTTCTATAACGAAAACGAAACTTGGTACAGAGATATAATAGATTTTAGGGAGGGATAAAGGCTACCTTATACTGTGGGAAAATGCCCCATTCCCACGGGAAAATTGGTAGCGCGGGCGGAAATTTTCAATGAAAATTGGTACAGGTATATAATAGATCTTGGGCATGGATTAAGGCTACCTTATAGTGCGGTAAAATATAGTAGCGCGGGTGGAAATTTTTGATAAAACTTGGTATACAGGGATATAAATGATTTTGGGCTTGGTTTTACAGAAAAGACTTTATTCCCACGGGAAAAATGGAAGAATGGGCGAAAAGATTTAATTAAATTTGGTACAGAGATAGAAATGGTACAGAGAAAAATCGAAAACCAATGCGAGCGTAGCCGCGGGCGGGCAGCTAGTTTATTTATATAATTATATCTTATGTCTGAGCCATAATAATATTATTATATGGCACATTGATGTGTTAATTATTATCTATCATTTTCGTTTAAAAACTCTTTCAGATTGTAATAGCCACGTAATAGCATTACCTATCTATTGGCTAGATATTCTTTTAATATTTTCACAAAAGATTTTGTACTTAAAAAAGACCTAACATAACTAAAGCTTAATAAAATAATTGGCTTTCATTTACAGTCTAATTGGGCTTATAAAGGTAGTCAGAAATTAAGTAGTTTAAAAAGTCTGAAGGTTACTAGCAAACAAAATTTTCGCTAAATTCCACCTAAGTACTTTAGGCTTCAACTTATGCCATCTTTAGGTTATGTTCAAACGGGTTTACATCTACACCTTGTTTCATAAAGTACAGAAATAGCTAATATTTTTCATCGCAGTGACTGAATACGACATTCTCAACTCTAGTGGTTAGCTGGTATTTGAAGTCTGAGACATAGAGTGCCTACTAATTTCAGACTGACCCGATATTAGGTTACTCAATAATACCAACATTCCCGAGAGAGGAAAAAAAGATTATTAGTTGAAATAAAATCAATTTTTTATACCTAAGCAATTCAAATAGGTTATAGAATTTAAAAATATGTTTTCTTGAAATACTTTGATCGCTTTGTAAATTTTGTAAATAAAAACCTTTTTTATTTGTGGATTTTGTCTTTCACAGGGAACAGTACCTACTAATATCCAACATCAGATCAGTGCCCGGCCGCTATAAATGGCAAAACATCCTCAACATAAATTAAATTTAAAGGTTCTGGGAAGACAAAAAAGCAACTTTCCCATCGTTTTTTTTTCAAATTAAAATTAAAAAACTACTTTTCAATTTTAAAATATCGTATTTGGGAGTTTTACGCGGGAATCGAGAGGAAATGGCGAGTTCATTGTTTCGTCCTTTTTAAAATTAGTTTTTTATGGTAATTGTGGTGTTAATATGGTGGAATTAGTGCGATAATGTGCCGTTAAAGAAGAACTATTCAATGAAAGTGAGAAATAATGAGTGGTTAGCTGTTTCTGGTTTGATACCCCGCGTTAAACTTCAGTGTCATTGGAATGTAAGAACCACCCTTGCATTTCAATGATCACGTAATAAGAAATTAAACTACTGAAGACGTTTAACATGGATGCAAGACATGACTACAGACGACGAAATGAAACTGAAGAAATAATGACTAAAATGAAGACATTAAACTTGGATAATGCAAAAAACTACTATAGACTAGGCTGTATGGGCTTAGATCACTTTGCCTTTCCCATAAGGGAGAAAGAAACTAAAAAAAAAAAAAAAAAAAGTCGTATTTAAAATAAGAACTGCTCTCGAGACAAAAGACAGACGAGCCACTTTGGATAGCGCCATGCTGAGTACGTCCACTAGTTCGCAGCCGCCCCTAGACGCGTTGGTATATGACTTTTTTAGGGTAAAGTCTTCCGCTCCCCCGCAAGTCCGGTGAAGCCTGATCCGTCGTACTTTTTCGACTCAAGTTTAGGTCAAAAAAAAAGAAAAAGCTACCTACCGAGCTGTACGTGGCATGGACAACGCTCCACTGCGCCTGCGCCGATCATGTTCGTGGCCGGCCCGTGATTTATGTAAAATAATCTTAATATACCATAATGACGTGAGACGACATGTCTGCAGAAGTGCATTGCCATTCTAGTAGGTACCGAAATTCATTGCCAGTACCAGCAGTGATTCCGCTAATTAAAAAATCTTTCCTGACTCAGTTTTTCCCGTGGGCATGAGGAATTTGTCTGCAATGCAGTAAAAGGTAGCATAATATTATGTTTTCTGACAAGATCTATTCCATCTTTGTGGCAAGTTCAATAAAAAATAGTTCAGTACATAGTTTTGGAGCCTATTCAATTATTAGGAATATTTTAGGCATTTTTTTTACACCTTTTGGGTTACATTTTTGGGGTTTTAGTAACAATTTTTCTTAATTTTTTTGAAAATATAATAGAGCCTTTGTTACTTGGGGATAGTGTAGAGTAGCATCTCGACAGTCAAAAAGATGAAAGAAGAAAGAGAAATTGTTTATTAGTTTCGGAACCTACTCAATGCAATCACATAACCAAATCTTTCCACTTTTTAATATTAGTATAGATAGACTACCAGACACGGATCTTATTAAATAAGTAAAGGTTTACTGCTTAGAGTATAAATAGAAAATTTTCTGGGAGGGATAGAGTACGCCTTATCGAGTATGAACCGTAAGCACGGATATGAACAGTCCGAATATCTTCAGCGCGTTCATTTAGTATCAAATGGTTATCGGAGCTGATTATTTTTCCCGGTGAAAATAAGAAATTTAATAGGTTATTTTGAAATGTGCAGTGATAAGTTGCAAACATGACTCGAGGAACAAATCAAAAAAGAAAAATGATATTGATTTCACCGCCCATACAAAATCTGCCAAAATTTGCTTACGCTTGACATAAAGGCAGCGGGGCGATGCGCGTGCTCTATGTATATTTATTCTCTAAGGTTTACTGCTTTAACAGATTTATCGCTTAACACTTTTGAAGTAGTTTGGTTGAACATAATGTTCAGTCACATTGTAGATACCCACAGGAAGAGTTAGTTTGGAACCAGAACTTACAAGGCAAGATACTTACGCTAAAGGAAATATAACATAATTCCCAAAAGGAATAGCTGATAATATAAGCACAGGAGCAATCCTCATCATGTCGGAAGGCATTTTATGAAACAATTCAATGTCTTGTCGACTCATATTCATAAAGCCTCGGTCCTTTGTTAATTTAATTCTTAGCTTGATATATGTTTTTAGATCTTTCAAGAAATCTCTTATGCCAGTACTAAACACTCTGTACATTTTCACAGCTGTGGGAAACCGTTTTTCCAACAAGAGTGTGTAGTTTTTGACGTAATCAATGTAGTGTTGAGTGAGAAACATTCGCACTTTTTCCTTTTCATTTTTAAGCGCTTTTGTTTGTCTTGGTCGGTCGACTGATATGAACCTGGTAATAAAAAAGAACACAATGTTGGTTATATGTTTTTAGTAAGAAATTGAAAAAGTTCGTAATGCTAATTGTAGAACTAAATAACATCTTACCTACCAGTCCTTGAAACACTTAGTACTAAATATTTATTTGAACTTTAAAACGGTTTATGTTTAAATTACCACCAAATATAGTAACATAACATAACAGACAAAAATAGTAAATGATCACCAAAATTAAACCCGCATTTTAATGTAAAATTATATATAACAAATGTTCTAACATTTCACTATACTATTTAGGCAAAATAACTCCAAATAAATTATTGTTAACCCAAAAGTAGTAAGTAAATGATCACCAAAATTAAAATAGCATTTTAATGTAAAATTATAACCAAAGTTTTTACATCTTGCCATCCCCATTTAATCATTGTTTTCCCAAAAATAGTAATGAACACCAAATTTTTAACCTCATTTCAATTTAAAATGACATGTAAAAAAATAACATCCCAATCAGACTAAAGTAAATAAACCTCTTCTATTCTATTTTTTTTATATTTGAGTTGATTGAATGAAATGTAAATTGCGTTTAGCGATTTATGACATATATTTAAAAAACTATTTATTGTTAAATTATAATCGAAGCGAAAAATTAAGATCATTGAGCTTGGGCAGGGACTTGAACCCGCATCTCCTGGGCTATCCGGGCCGTACAGGCGTACTTCCAATTGTACCACCAAGTCTCCGTACAAGCCCAATGAACCGTACGCCTGTACGGCCCGGATAGCCCAGGAGATGCGGGTTCAAGTCCCTGCCCAAGCTCAATGATCTTAATTTTTCGCTTCGATTATAATTTAATAGTATATACTAACAGGCGTCACCTGTGGATAAATCAATGAACTATTTATTGGATCTTATTCAAATCAATTTTCGGTGGAAGTTTGTATGGTAATCAATCATCATATTATATTATTTTAGTTTTATCATTCTCTTATTTATAAGTTATAGAGACACACACACACATTTATATTCACATTTTACCACTTTGGAAGTGTGTCTCGCGCAAACTATCTGTTAAGAAAAAAATTATATCAGAAATCTCAATATTAGTTTTGAAGACCTATCCATAGATATAGATACCCTACATATAATATGGGTCTGATGATAAGAAAAATAAAATAATACAATCATCTACTAATAAATCAAAAAGTATGAAAATAATAATATACAAAAATAACAAAGTGCACAGTGAACCATGAATCAATTTTTTACTTTTTGATAAAATAAAAATGTGTGATAAATTGTGAAGATTACTACCTATTACATTATGATATAAAGTAAAGAATAGGTGGTTATATTATAATTAAAAGCATCTAAAATAGCATCAAGTATCTTCTACGCGTCACCAACTTTGCTTTTGGCCAAAACAACTTGTTTACTTTTGGAGCTCATTTAAAGTAGGTATCAAGGTTATTAACATTTACATTACAAATTGCTTACCTACTCGCTAACCTACATAATCACCAGCGAAATGCTAGCTTTGTACAAGCAAGATTAACAATTGAGCTTGTTAATTAGTACCTAACTAATACAAAAATATTGGGTCAGAGTAAAGTTAGGTCATACATACCTGCACTTGTGTAACTGAAGCAGCGAAGGTTTTGGAATAAGACTAGAATTACTACATTGAGCCAAAAGCTTCGAAACACAAACTATCCGGTGAATGGTCATATTGGCTACCGGTGCTCTTCATAAAATTTACAGACAAAATTATATTATTTATTAACAGTTTGCTTTTTTTTTTAGTTTCTTTCTCCCTTGTGGGAAAGGCAAAGGGATCTAAGCCCATACAGCCTAGTCTTTAGTCGTTTCTTGCATTATCCAAGTTTAATGTCTTCAGTCATTATTTCTTCAGTTTCATTTCGTCGTCTTTAGTCATTTCTTGGTAGTTTCATTTCTTGTTACGGGATCATTGAAATGCAAGGGTGGTTCTTACATTCCAATGATACTGAAGTTTAACGCGGGGTATCAAACCAGAAACAGCTAACCACTCATTATTTCTCACTTTCATTGAATAATTCTTCTTTAACGGCACATTATCGCACTAATTCCACCATATTAACACCACAATTACCATGAAAAACTAATTTTAAAAAGGACGAAATAATGAACCCGCCATTTCCTCTCGATTCCCGCGTAAAACCTCTGCTTTTGTTTGACTTTTTTTTTCATTTGTCCCTATTGGGAAAAGGCAAAGGTATTAAGCTATACAGCCGTCGTCTATATCAATAGCACAGTATAAAAATATAGTATGTACTACGTACAGAAGCCAGCACATGCGGCTGGACACTTGCACTACGAAATTCACCCCTACCGCAACGGAATACGGGCGCTCTCAAGGTCATTATGTCCAGCCGCATGTGCTGCCTACTGTACATTACAGTAGGATAACTTCGCGGTTTTCTGGGATTGAACGAATGAATGAATGACATGCTGTAGGGTTGAACACTGCTTGTTTTTCTTGACCACTTGTTAAGTTTGCAAATAATTACTTAAAGTAAAGCCTGGCCAAATAAATAATAACCTGCTCTGGGGGCGTCACATTTATATTTTTATGACTATGGCAACTATTTCTCTTATAAAATTAGTTCCGTTAAAAATCAGAAATATGGCGAGGTTTTCTATTTTTTTGGTTGGCCTTTATTAAAACGATTTAATTTGAATATAACAGCATTGAAAGAGACTATATTTTAATCCCCCGTGCTTTATAGAAGAGAAATATATACCTACTGAGTCCGATTACTTTAATAATAGCTCAAGGTCACGAACGACTACCTGTACTACAAGAGAAGTAGGTAGAAACATTCTTATTTACCAGTTACTACGTTTAAAAAATCCTCAAAACACTAATATACAAATTGTAAAGAATAATCTTAATAATAAACTTAATCTACTTACCTCATTGACACACTTGGTAATTTAAAATATTAATTTCTTGATTACTTAATTTAAACATCCATACACGGAACAATATCTCATGTTATTTGGCATTGCTTTTATTATTTGTTTCTCTAAATGACGCAAAAAAAAATATATTTTGATTTTACGCCCGTTCGGGAGAGTGGCACAGCCCTGGCTGTTGCAGCCCGAAGTACCCCGAGATTTCGAAGCGCGCCAAAATGACACTTTTGTATGGAGTTACACTACGGTATACGGTGTCAATAGTCTTCCTTTTATTTCAATCATAAATTTCAATCAATCAATCAATTCAATCATAAAACGGGTGACCCTGATTGTCCAGCTAAGAAAAATTCCGAGTATAGATATATAAATTCAATAGATTATGGGGGCGCCTAAGAGCGCCGTTTTATATAACTTTATAAGCCTTTATACAGCAAACTCTATTTTAAGTGTTAATTTATTATGAATAACGTAATTGATAATATTGATAATTTTAATTTAAGTAGCGTTCACAGTTGTCTCGCCGAACAGTGCTCTACACTGATTACACAGTCAGGCAGCAAACTGAAAGTACTTCACCAAAATATCAGGAGTATTAACTGTAATTTTGATAACTTCTGTACACTTCTTTCACAACTGAACATAGAATCAGATATCATTGTTTTGACTGAATGTTGGATTTCGTGCGTCAATAAATTGCCATCACTATATGGCTATGTCTGCCACAGCACAGAAAAATATCACAATCAAAACGATGGTGTTGTTGTTTACTAATAAGTCACACTTAACACCTATTGTGCAGCAAGTAAACCTGACAGAAGCCACAGCTTTGACAATTCAATTGGACAGTTCTACACTAATAATAGGTATCTATCGGCCCGACTGCTTTAAAAATGCTGACCCTTTTATACTACTTATCACTGCAAAATTTATTAAAAACCTATCATAACTTTCATAACATTATTATCGTCGGCGACATAAATATAAACATAATACCAAACAATACAGACCGTAACTTCAGTACATACATAGACACACTTACAATTGAAGGACTATTTTTGGCATATGACATTCCAACCAGAGGAAAAAACTGTTTAGATCATGTTGCTCTGAAGACTAAATGTAAATCAACCAACTTCGTAATACAGTCAACTGTCACAGATCATGCAGCTACACTCTTGTGTTTAGATTGGGGGAAAAATAGTACAATCCCAAATAAGTTAATAAGCCGTATTAATTACGACAAATTTGCACAGGAGTTTAAATCTTATGATCTGACTAATCTTTATCTATTAGAAGATCCTGACGAAGCTATGAGCAATCTAATTAAACTACTAAAAAAAGCTGCAACAAATAATTCTTATTTGTGTAAAACATCTAACAAAATACCAATAAAACCCTGGATTACCCCTGGACTACTGCGTTGCATTCAAAATCGGGACAAATTACACAAAAAGGTCAAAAATGACCCCGATAACATTATTTTGGCTAAAACGTACCGTCGTTACCGAAACTTCTGTAATTCGCTATTAAAAAAACTCAAACGAAAATATGATAAAGGCCTTTTGCAAGCTGCAGGAAACAATAACAAACGAATTTGGACTGCGATCAAACAGATATCTAATCTAGGCAAAGAAAAGAGCTCTTCTTTAGGACTTCTCACCTCAACTAAATCCCAAACTGTCGCTATCAATGAAGTTAACCTCTTCTTTCGCAACATCGCCCAAAATCTTTGTGAAGCGATCCCTCAAACACCCCCTCCTCACTCTATTGCAAGCCATACTGTTAACAATATTAATTCCTTTGTGCTCTATGATATCACTGAGCAAGAAATTGAAAACCAAATCCTTGCACTTAGAACAGATTGCGCAGTGGGATGTGATGAAATAAATGCAAAAATGATAAAGTCTGTTAAAAATGTCTTAGTTCCCATATTAACTCACATTTTCAACCAATGCTTGGAAAAAGGAGTTTTCCCGTCTGATCTCAAAAAATCTATTATATGCCCCATTCACAAATCAGGAGCTAGGAATTCAGTTAACAACTACAGGCCTATTTCCATACTTCCTACCTTATCTAAGGTACTTGAAAAAATTATAAACAATAGATTAGTTAAGTTTCTCGAAAAAAATAACCTACTGTCAAGCAACCAGTATGGTTTTCGTGCTGGTAAGTCAGCCGAAGATGCTCTTCTGACTTTTACTAATTCTATAGCCAAAGATCTTGACGACAAAAAGAAGTGTATCACTATATTTCTTGATCTAGCAAAAGCGTTTGATACAGTTTCGATCCCTATCTTACTAAATAAACTTGAAACTATGGGCATTAGGGGAGCGCAGCTCAATTTGTTTAAAAGTTACTTATCAAACAGAACCCAACGCGTTAAAATAGAGAAACTTTTGAGTGATGATCTTCCAGTTTCTCACGGTGTCCCTCAAGGAAGCATTCTCGGACCCACGCTGTTTTTATGTTACATAAACGAATTATGCGAGGCAAATATTGATAATTGTAAAATTGTTTCTTACGCAGACGATACCACTCTTACTTTTACAGCGGACACTTGGGCAGACTCCTTTTCGATAGCTCAAAATGGATTTAACACTGTTTCACATTGGCTCGCTGCCAATCGCCTTACGCTAAACTCAGATAAAACTACTTTTATGATGTTCTCTTTTATCAACAAGCCTACCAGTAATGATACTTTTTCTAACGCCTCTTTAATCTCGCATAAATGTTCCTATCCTCCGCGCACTGACTGTGGGTGTTCTCCTATTTTTAGCACTGACTCAACTAAATATCTTGGTATAATCATAGACAATAACCTGACATTCAATGAGCAAACACGCAGTCTTGCCAAGCGTGTTAGGAAAATAACCTATGTCTTCAAGCAATTACGACACGTTGCAAGTACGAAATTAATTAAACAAATATACCAAACACTATGCCAATCTTTGTTGACTTATGGAATAACATGCTGGGGTGGAACTTCCAAGACACATATTTTGGTCGTTGAAAGGGCTCAAAGACTTATATTAAAAGTTAGCCATTTCAAACCCTACAGATTTCCCACTAAGACGCTATATGAAATTTCAGGCGTTTTGACTGTCAGACAATTGTACATACTGCATATAATATTAAAACAACATTCCCTTGTTTCCTTCTCCTTAGTCAATAAAAATAACAGGCGAAATAATGCTGTTTGCCCCACGGTGAGATGTAGAACTGTCTTTATGAATAGGTTTCTTATCTCACTAGGTCCTAGGCTTTACAACAAAATAAATAAAGAACTCAATATTTTTGGACTCTGCAGATTCGACTGTAAAAATTTACTGACTGACTGGTTGCAAAAACTTGACTACGATGACACTGAAAATCTCTTATCTATATTGAAGTGAAATCTAGATTCCCGACAGACATTAATAAACCAAATCAGCTGTTATGAACACACACAACATGCATAAATCATTTTGTAACATCAACACGAAAATAAAATACAGTCCTTACTTTGTTTTTATTAGTTTATAGTATTTATGTAGTTCCTAATATGTAACTTAATAAGCGCTGACGTGTTATAATGCGGCCAACGGCCTTAACACAGGCATTTTACATGCTTAGCTTGGTCGTTGGTTTGCTATTACATAATGTACTTAGTACATACCTAGCTCTATTTTTAGATAATAAGCGTTTATATTGTATATTTTTGATGTATGTTATTTTTAAATCAATAAATTATTATTATTATTATTATTTCTGATACTACGTTATGTCAGTTAAGTAGCAAAAAATAATCCTTATGACTTAGCCTTTCGATTGGTATGATAAAACTACAGGCTGTTTTTTTTTCTCGTGTAGCGGGTTCGATTCCCGGTTCAACCATGTATTTATTAAAAAATGTATGAATGCAGTTTTAATAGTTTTTAGAAATAAAATAAAGTCTTCTTTCAGTAAAATGTTCTATCGACAATATTTAAAGTACTTTCCCTCCATTTGGAATAGCCGTGGGACGCCCTGTATAAGATACAACAAATAATTCTTCTCTGCTTAATGCTATATTGCCATTCAGTTATGTAAATCATGAATTGTGCGTACAGTGTTGAGGCGTTTGTTACATACACAGCTGTATTTATTTGCCCAAAAGAACATGTGCCATTTTTATATAGCTCCGTCCCCCCCTCCAACAGATCTTTTGTATGTGTCAATAGATTCCTACGGATCTTTAGAAACGCTCAAACCAGTTTTAACTTCATGATCAATGGGATTTGAAAAAAAAAAATATTTTTTCAATAATTCGTCACTTACAAACATGTTATCAATTACTAAGAATATCAAAGTCTCTTATTAGAATGTTAAGTATACCTATATGCACTCTAAAAATACTAAATGTTCACCAAAAAATGTCTATAGATCTATGTAAGAGTAAGTACCATGTACTTACAGTTAAACAGATAATTATTGTTTATCATTAGCCTTTATATGTCCAGTGCCCAATAAAGAATGTTTACTAATTTTGAATGTTAGCTTTCTAAATTCTCCGTTCAAAATAAAAAACACTAGTGAAAGAATTATTTGGATACGTTAATTAGTTTCCAAGATAGAGAATTTTAAAGTGAGCGCGCGACGAAATTCCGCTATCAATGCGCGTGACGTCATAGTGCAACGCTCGCTCAGTCCGTTCCCGCTCCGTACGGCTGCCTTGCGTTATTAATTAGGTATTTTGCGCTTGGGTTTCTGAATAAAAAAAAATACCAATCCAAATACCAGAAAATCATGTGTTGTGCCAAAATGTACAAATACAACCATCAATGCGCTGGAATAGTAGATTGTATCATAAGGGAGCATAATAATATTTTTACGGCGAGGGCGCTTTTTTGAATCCAGAGCGAAGTGAGGGATTCTTTAGTAGAATCCTGAACGCAAATACTTAATCAAAAAATAGACTAAGTATTAGATTCTATTTTACTTGTTCACTTAACCACTAAATCGTTTACTTGCCACTTGTGACTAAAGAGCTCTTATGTGGTTGTTTACACGCAAGAATTAAGTTAAAATCTAGTTAAAATTTAGGTAATTACTTCGTCACTTAATACGTGTAAACCAGCCATTACTAAGGATCCTAACTGAAAAAGTGTCCTACAAATTGTGTAGGTAGTCTAATCGCGGCTATAGTTCTCAGCGCAGTAGGATAACCTTAAAACCCACAGTATGAGCAAGCAAGTACAATGAAGTACAGGGTCAGAGAGTCAAGTTCGGGGCGGAAAGTAGTGGGTTGAAAGTATAGAAGAAAATTTACTAACTGATAGGCAACATAATTATATAGGCGCTCTGTAAACAAGATTCTGAACGGAGAGCTTTACGTTCAGAGATTTCCTGGAGTAGCATTAGACAAAGTTAACACATTACCAATGGAAAAAAAAATTACACGGGTCCAGTGACACTGCTACCCCAGGTGGCCCTTCGAATGTTACTTGCATGCATGAACGGGGGAGAGGAAACACTCAATAATTTCTCAAAAAACCACTGCGACCCAAGGCAGTCAGCTATACATACTTATAGCTTCTTTTTAGTGAGATCCAGCATTCAAGTTTATGTCCTCCTAGCGCTCAACTTCTCTTATTGACAAGAGCATCTTATTGACAGAGGTTGTGTAATGGACTTTTCTCTTTATCTGCAAAGTACTATGCGTGCCAAATAAGAATAGGATCGCGTTTGCAGCTAATGTCACGAGACAAATGTCACCAAATGTCTTTGTACAGTCTGCAAGAAAATGTAATAATTTTTATATAGTTTAGTTTAGTAGGTGTTGACTGAAAATCAGTGTTGCAAGTAACGTTGACTACGTTGCGTTGCTCGCAGCGTTAATGCTGAGGCAGCACCTTTTCATGTCACACTGCATGTTACTTTGTCATGTATGCATGCCTTTTACTGTATTTGCCTAACGTCTTTTTGCATTGTATAGCATTAATAGTGTGCATCTGGATTGAGGGCCCATTTTTTAAAAGTTTACAAAACAATTTGAGATTTATAGGGGATTTAATAAAAAATAGTAAAAACATGAAGCATAGGGTCACGAATTTCTTAAACATAAATTGGAACTGTGGTGATTAAATAGCTTGGGCTCTCAATCCAGATGCTCGGCTAAAATGGCATAGTTTAAATCTCAAAAAGTACAACCTCTGGGTTTATAATTTTTATTTCAGCATTTAGTTAAGAATTTCTTAAATATGTATATATATCTTAAACTTGTATAATATGATTTACATATTAATATTACGATTGCAAAACATTAATTTATATAAAGAAATACATAAATATGACTTCAATATGTTATATTTATTTAGACACCTATGTGAATTTCTAAAAGATAAATAATGACACAAAAGTTAATTGTTAAAAAGTAAATGACGATCGAAAATAATCGAAATTTACCAAAACGTCTGAACTGAGAGCCCAATATTTTCGGCTTTATCGACTAGGCTCAACCTCATAGATTACCACTAATTAGAATACGTTCTTTTAGAAATTTTAAACTAAAAGATTATAAATAATCCGTTCTTCTAAATGTCATACTTTAAGAGAAAACCGGTTTTCAATTTTTTATATGAGAAAAAAATTGTAGGGTGGATATGATTTTGTTACTTTTTCGGACAGAAAGTCTTACCTTTGCAGATAATAGCATTATTAATTTTCATAAATTTAACACGGTTGGTAACATAAAAAAAACTATATATTCCACAGAAAGGGACAGTAAAAATACACATATAATACAAACTTAGGAAACAGTTTCGTTCAGAGAAGCAAGTAAAAGATATTGTTATTTTCAGTTTTGAATTCTATAATTTTTGAGTAGTTTTATTTCTTTGTCCAATTATTACAACAAGGATAAGAGTTTTAAAACTGTGAAGAGTAAGTATATACACAAGAGTACAAGTAGGTAAAATACTAATTATTACGATTTTTACAGGATATTGTGTAGGTACTAAGTGCGAAACTTCAAAAAATAATTAGGTACAGTTCTGTTCCAAAAATAAACTAGTTACAATAAAATGTCTCAAAGAAAAATAAATAACTGAAAAATATATTTAGAAGTACAAAATGCAGTCGGAGGTCTTCTTACAAAATACAAAACTATCTTTCCGCCCCGCGGCTCCCGCGCTAACAGTGTTTCCCGTAGGAATGAGGAAAAATAGCCTATGTGTTATTCTAACGTATAAGCTCATTATTTTAAAGTTTCATCAAAATCCATCAAGTAATTTTTGCGTGAAAGAGTAACAAACGGCCATACATCCATCCTCACAAACTTTCGCGTTTACAATATTAGTAGGATAGGAAGTTGGACTACAATCTTTTAACTATTTTAAAATTTTTTTTCATACAGTTATCATGTGAATGGGACAGAAAAAGTTAAATTAAACGAACTACCCGAAACAATCTGTGTAAAAGGGAAATGTTTCAGAATATTAGGGATTGTTGAATTTATTCCTTCGTTGAAACCGACTGATATTGGTCACTACAAGAGGCATAGTTTCTTATATGGCCGCATGGTCTGTTATGATGATTTAATGTATATTACAGTAGTAGAAAAGAGCAACTAATATATTTACATATTGTGACATACGGTTTGACTGTTTTTTAAAGAAATTAGAGTAATATATGAAAAACAAGCTATCCGCCGCAGCTCAGGATGTCTTTAAGCTTCTGGACTGGGAAGGAAATTGCATCAATACCAATGGCGAGTACATCACTCACCTTCGGTTTGCCGACGATTTCGTAGTCATGGCTGAGACCTCGGAAGACCAATGACGACGATTCGCAATTGTAGTCCAACTTCCTATCCTACTAATATTGTAAACGCGAAAGTTTGTGAGGATGGATGTATGGCCGTTTGTTACTCTTTCACGCAAAAATTACTTAATGGATTTTGATGAAACTTTAAAATAATGAGCTTATACGTTAGAATAACACATAGGCTATTTTTCCTCATTCCTACGGGAAACACTGTTAGCGCGGGAGCCGCGGGGCGGAAAGCTAGTTTTGTATTTTGTAAGAAGACCTCCGACTGCATTTTGTACTTCTAAATATATTTTTCAGTTATTTATTTTTCTTTGAGACATTTTATTGTAACTAGTTTATTTTTGGAACAGAACTGTACCTAATTATTTTTTGAAGTTTCACACTTAGTACCTACACAATATCCTGTAAAAATCGTAATAATTAGTATTTTACCTACTTGTACTCTTGTGTATATACTTACTCTTCACAGTTTTAAAACTCTTATCCTTGTTGTAATAATTGGACAAAGAAAAAAAACTACTCAAAAATTATAGAATTCAAAACTGAAAATAACAATATCTTTTACTTGCTTCTCTGAACGAAACTGTTTCTTAAGTTTGTATTATATGTGTATTTTTACTGTCCCTTTCTGTGGAATATATAGTTTTTTTTATGTTACCAACCGTGTTTAATTTATGAAAATAAATAATGCTATTATCTGCAAAGGTAAGACTTTCTGTCCGAAAAAGTAACAAAATCATATCTACCCTACAATTTTTTCTCATATAAAAAATTGAAAACCGATTTTCTCTTAAAGTATGACATTTAGAAGAACGGATTATTTATAATCTTTTAGTTTAAAATTTCTAAAAGAACGTATTCTAATTAGTGGTAATCTATGAGGTTGAGCCTAGTCGATAAAGCCGAAAATATTGGGCTCTCAGTTCAGACGTTTTGGTAAATTTCGATTATTTTCGATCGTCATTTACTTTTTAACAATTAACTTTTGTGTCATTATTTATCTTTTAGAAATTCACATAGGTGTCTAAATATAACATATTGAAGTCATATTTATGTATTTCTTTATATAAATTAATGTTTTGCAAGTCAAACATTGGGCCCTCAATCCAGATATATCTGGATTGAGGGCTTGAGGGCCCAAGATAAATCGTAATATTAATATGTAAATCATATTATACAAGTTGAAGAATTTATATACATATTTAAGAAATTCTTAACTAAATGCTGAAATAAAAATTATAAACCCAGAGGTTGTACTTTTTGAGATTTAAACTATGCCATTTTAGCCGAGCATCTGGATTGAGAGCCCAAGCTATTTAATCACCACAGTTCCAATTTATGTTTAAGAAATTCGTGACCCTATGCTTCATGTTTTTACTATTTTTTATTAAATCCCCTATAAATCTCAAATCGTTTTGTAAACTTTTAAAAAATGGGCCCTCAATCCAGATGCACACGCATTAATAGGTAGGTATTTTCAGTTGTATCTTAGTAATGTGCACTGAGATTTGAATAAACTTCCTTCTTTCTTTCTTTCTTTCTATATATAATAACTAGCTGTCTGCCCGCGGCTACGCCCGCGTTGTTTTCTGACTTTTCCGTAGTAATTTTTAACTATTCCACGAAATTTCTTTAATTTATGCGATTAAAAGTATTCAAGATGTTGACCAGAACAACTTTCATAGATCTGAATAATGCAATATCAAGAGCATGGTAACCTTATCTATCTTGATGTTGAGGCATCACCTAGAATGCTACAGGAAAGAGAATTAAGAATCAACTTCTTTAGGTTAAAAATAATAGTTCTCAATAAATTATAATGCTTCTCTATATACTCGTACAATATTTGACGTAAACTGATTCAGAACATGGACAAATGGTTTGTTTGGCTGACTTACACGGGAGAGAGCCACATAGAGCTGGCCGTGCGAGAAACAGCTGACGCTGAGGTCCACGCCCGGAACACGCAGCGTCTGACCTTGGGCTTTATTTATCGTCATAGCGTAACACAAACTCACCGGGAACTGTAAGTACACGTTTGAAACGGAAGGGGAAATTATTCGGAATCAGTGGAATTCGGGGTATATAAACTCTCTCGCCGACACCACATCCCGTCAAAATCTCTGCTTCTATTATGTTACGAAATAATGAATGACGCTCACGATCAGCGCTCAATCGCGTATTCCTTTCCACATCAATTTCTAGCGACCGAGAAGCAGCCGTGCGGATACGCTGTGAGCTCAAGCGGGACTCTCTTGCAGTAAATGTCTCTGAGAGTCGAGACGACGTATGGCTTTCGCGAACAGCTGTAAGTCGTGCCTCCCTTTCCTGACTGCTTTCCAGCGAGCGAGAAGCAGCCGTGCGGATACGCTGTGAGCTCAAGCGGGACTCTCTTGCAGTAAATGTCTCTGAGAGTCGAGACGACGTATGGCTTTCGCGATCAGCTGTAAGTCGTGCCTCCCTTTCCTGACTGCTTTCCAGCGAGCGAGAAGTAGCCGTGAGGTTGCGCTGTGAGCTCAAGCGGGACTCTCTTTGAGTAAATGTCTCTGAGAGTCGAGATTTTTGTTTATTTACATTGGATTTGATGCAGGTTGGGTGGCGGCTTTGTTAATAACTCATATATTTTATGTCCCCACCGAGGGCCTCGAGTTTACCATGATATAAGGGTGAATAGGCCTTAGGCGACCACGCTGGCTCAGTGCGGGTTAGTGAACCTCACACACAACCTATGAATTACTTCGCAGGTGTGTGCAGGTTTCCTCGTGACGTTTCCTTCACCGTAAGAGCGTTGGATAAATGGGTACGTATGAATTCTAAAATTAAAAACACTGGTGCGTGCCGAGGTTTGAACCTAAAAAATATAATTTCAGTCGAACAGCTTGTATGGAAAACTATATTTATCGTTTCTGAGAAAAGTTTTAAAAAATTTGACCAGGGCGCCTAAAAGCGCGGTTATTGACAAATTGTATCGCGCACCACTTTCGCAATAGGGCGACTTGCAGATGATTGCCGATATTAATTAATTAATAGCGTAAAAAATCCGATTGTAAAAGAAAAAGCTGTAGTTATATTATTTAAAAACAAATATAATGTTATGGTGTTTCACCTGTCATTTGAATGTTAAGAGAACTTTTATCAAAATCATTTTACGTAAAATCCGGATCGCCTCGCATTGTTCATATAATCTAGTTTGAAACTTCACTTTTTTAAAATGGCGCTTTAATGCCCCAGACCTTTCCTTTAATCTTTTCCTAAATTTTCATTTACAGGCTGTGTAATATATACATAATTATATAATTTATAATTAACATTTTCAACCAACACGATCATCAAAAAAGGATCGAAGAACTAATTTTGTAGTTTAGAATGTTAGTGAAGAAGCCTCGTAAAACGCCATCTATTGATTTTTTAGAGAATTAAATTCTGCAGCCAACGTGTTTATTGAAGTAATATTACTGAATTTGTTACTTTTAAATACCAAAAAAATTGTTTCTCTATTTTTTATACCTAAAAACCCCCATATAGCAAATTTCATTGAAATAGGATACGTCGTGTTTGAGAAATTAGAAACTTTTACTTATTGAACCATTTTCCCGTAGGAATGAGATATTTTCCCGCGGTAAAAACTATCTAAGATGTTGACCAGGGATGTAAGGTACCACCATGCAAAATTTCATTCTAATCGGTCCAACAGTTTCGGAGATTAGCCTGTACAAACAGACAAACAGAGAAACAAAAAAATAAAAAAAAATCTGGATATGTTCTATATCACTTCTTACATCCCCCTGACTCGGTTTTTAGCATTTTTTTTCTATGTACAGATTTTCGACCTCTATTGTTTTATTATATAGATTGTGTCGGCACATATCAAAATCGCCTAAGTCACGTCCAAAAAATTTGAAGTTTTATTTTATTATTCGATTAAGATTAATATGGCCGATATTTTGTCTTTACATCAAAATAGCCTTAGTCCAATTCCAGCAAAATAAGGATCAAATTTGATAGATTTTTTCAATTCAGCCTAAGTGACACACGCGCTTCAAATCATACTAACCTAAGTCCATTACAGCCAATCACAGGCCGTCTTGAATGTGTCATGGCGACCATTCCTTGTTTTTGCACATGCTGTGTAGAACCGCGCTCTGATTATTTTATTAAATTATGGATAATACAATAGAAGTTGTGCCTCCAGAATTAGCGAAAAGGAAGAATAAAGGGAGTACTAACCGTAAAATACAGCAGGAGAAAGAAAATCGGTAAGTTATAGGATCAATACCACTTTTTTGTAAACAAGTTTGTTAAAGTGTATTACAGGGCCGGACTTTTTTGAGAGAGATTTCAGATTGCTAGCTATACCAAATTCTTAATGAAAGTAGTTTTTTAACCAAGAATCGTTTATATACTTAATTCGTGTTTTGAAAAACACTTTTAGCCTTTTTATTAGTTTTTACTTTATTGCTAGTTGCAATGTATGTAATGTTTGTTTGTGTGTGTTTAGGTCAAATCTTGCAACTTTATTTTATAGAAGTTATCCCGAATCGATCGAGTTGAAATTTGGGCATGGAGAATAAAGGGCGTCACTAAAAGATTCGCTGAAAATGGAATTAGCGCATCAGAGAGAAGAGGTGGTGATCGCAAGAAATTTGCGTTCAGGTCGAAATTGGAATCCGCACAGAATTTTATCAAAAAATTCAGACCTTTGGACCAGCATTACTGCAGGGGATTGATAAAACGAAGAATATACCTGGATCCGAGTCTCAATATTTCTAAAATGTACCGGATGTATGAAGACCAGGCCGCTCCCGGATTGTCATTGACGAAGTCATATTTTAGAAAGGTTTTTAATACATCTTTCAACATCGGATTTGGATCGCCCAGACAAGACGTTTGTTCTGATTGTCTTCAACTTTTGGAAAAATTGAAAAGATCTCAAAACAACACCGAAAAAGAATCCATACGTGCACAGTACAGAATCCATAAGTTGAGAGCAAAATGATTTTTTCAGCTGCTGAAGGACGACAATCCAGAGATGCTTATTCTCTCATTCGACTGCCAAAAAAATTTGCCTATGCCCAGGGTTCCATCCAGATCAAACAACCTACTATTCGCGCCAGTTATACATATATAATTTTACTATTGTTCAGGGTAACTCCAAATCAAGAAAATGTGTAGGTACTCCTATGTTTGGACTGAGGATGAGGCGCCAAAAAGCTCCAATGAAATTGCATCTTGCGTTTATCATTGTTTGAACACTTTAGTAAATTTAGACGGAAAAAAACCGTCAGGCTTGTGGCCGATGGCTGTGGTGGCCAGAACAAAAACTTAACCATGATTGGAATGGTAGCAAAATGGCTATATGATTCACAAAGTGATGTTTTAAAAATAGAACTAATATTTCCAGTTACCGGCCACAGTTTCATTCCACCAGACAGAGATTTTGCATTAACAGAAAAAAAAATCCGACGACTAGAAAACATTATAAATCCAGATGAGTATATTGATTTAATGTCTTCTAATGCGACTATCTATCGTGTGGTTCGTCAAGTTCCTGTATTGGATTGGAAAGAAGCTTGTAAAAATACTCTTAAAAGCACCTAGAGCCTGCACTTTCAAATTAGCAAGTGCAAAAGAATAATCATAGAGAAAGAATCTCGAAAAATTCTAGTGCGTGGTGAAGTATCCTACAGAAGGAGAAGAGTGGCAAAATTGTGAAGAATTAAAATATTTCAAAGATGTGGTATCTGGACCCGTTGGCGATGCCACAGATGCTGCTGATGGTTTCGAAGACGATTCTGTTCCGGAGGAAGTATTCGATTTTGTTTAATTATTTTCGTGCCTATTAAAGATATTTTTCCTACAAAATAATTGTTTATTTTGGTAACGATATTTCTCTTTCTTACTTTATATTTTCTAAATCCGTCCCCTGGCCATCAATTTATATCAATCTCACCTAAGTCCCATTTCTCTATTTCAAACTTGCCCAAGTCCATTAATGATTATTTCAAAGTCCATCAGTATTACATACATCATACACACCTAGGTCCAAGTTGATTTATTTAATAACTTAATTTTTTTCTGACAGACTAGGTTTTTCTTTTTCATTATTCGGTCTTGTTAGTTTAAGAAGTACCTATACAATGGATACTTTTTATGGATTTATATTTAAAAAAGGGTTGCAATTTCAAAAAATCTTCATTTACCAAAAATCTGTTAGATGTGAGGCGCTTTTGATATGTGTCTACACAATTAATGTCAATAAATTAAATCATAAAGATAACGCAACAATAAGCAAAATAGTAATATTATTACTACACCGACAGACGCGTCCGTGTTGCTAGATTATGTGAATTTTCGTGATTTTTTTGCGTACCTGCATTGTCCTGCATACCTAAATTATTAATTAACATAATCAAAATAATCATATTAGAATCATATTAGGAATTTTCAGTGGGACCACCAACTCTCTTCGAGGTAACCTAAATCACAAAAATCCACATAATCTGGCAACACAGACGCATCTATCGGTGCGACCAGTAATAATATTACTATTTTGCTGTTTGTTGTGCTTGTGTTAATCTCTATCATTTAATTCAAATTAATTATTATATATTCATATCATTTGATTTTTTTGTAGACCAGGTACTTTACTGTCGTATTTTGACATCTGTCTCGTGACGTTAGCTGCAAACGCGATCCTATTCTTATTTGGCACGCATAGTATCTACCTACAGTACTTAACGGTTTTCCGTTAAGCCCATTCTGTTATGTGCTTATTGGGTTTTCAGTGCCCCATCAGGGCTCTCTATTGAGTAGGTATACGAGTTTTCAAAGATTTACTTTTCTTGTGGCCTTGCAATAATCATGTGCATATTGGCATGAAAGTTTGAAATTGCAGTTGTTCTCGATTACACAAGTTAACAGCAGTTACGCGTTACCACAGTATAAATATAGTATGTACTACGTACATAGGTGGCGTTACAGTTAACAGAGCGAGACGCAGTTACGCGTTAAAATGAGATACAAATCACCGCGCTCACTCTAACTCATCTGCGTCTCGCTCTGTTCGGCATTAAACGCATTAAAGGCAGACGTGCAACATCCTATCTCATTCATAATGAAAGACATAATAAATTGTACTGACGGAAACCTGACTAATACCGGGGATCAATGATAGCGAATTTATTGACAATCGGTAAGTATGTTGTGTTTCGCCGTGATCGGACCCGCCGCGTTAAGCGGGACGGCGCTGGCGGCGGCGGCGTATTGGTTGGTGGCGCGCGGTGCGGCGCGCTGCGGCCCGACGCGCTGGACTGGACCACGTCATGGTGGAGCTATGGACAGACCCGTAGTAACAGCAGGATTGCAGCACCGCTTCTCATTTGTGCTGCATAAATACTACCCAAGCAACCATCTGATACTTACTCGACATATCTCGATACCGTTTACGATTTAATGTTATCATATCAAATATACCTATATATACCTATATATTCATAAAATTGTAAATAACAGTGGTTTCGTCTAGGAATTTTAACGTTTATTACCAAAATGTGCGAGGATTGCGAACGAAATCTCGAGAATTTCTTAGTCAGCTGCTTTTAAATGATCTAGATATTATATGTTTGACAGAAAGTTGGTTAACACCAAATTTTTATAATAAAGAATATTTTGATAATAGGTATGTTGTGTGTGTACCGATGTGACCGTGTAGAGGAGAGCGGCGCGGAGCGGGGTGGCGGGGTCGTCGTGGCGGTGCGAGGCGAGTACCGGCCGCTGCGCCGCGACTGGCCCCGCCCCCCCGCTGCCGCCGCCGAGTGCGTCTGGGTCTCCATGCCCTTGCGCACTGAACATAGCGGCTGCAGGGCGGGTTACGACGCTCGCCATTTAAACATAGCTTGTGTCTATATACCTCGAGGGCATGGATATGTGGACGCGTTGGAAAGATTTTTCGAAATTACAAGCAAATTAGTATCCGACTATCCTAATGACATATTTTTAGTATTAGGTGACTTTAATATCAGCGAGGCATTGTGGACTAGATCTAGTTCTATAGAACTGTCGTTATCCTATAGTGGCGTTAATTCAGTTAAAATTTTGCGAGAGTTCATGTCATTCACTAACTTACGTCAATACAATCACGTGCGTAATACTAGTGAAAACATCTTAGATTTAGTACTTTGTAATAATAATTGTATAGTTACCGCATGTGACTTTCCACTTATTGAAGAAGACGTTCATCATAGATCTATTTCAGTTTCATTAGAGTTGGACTACGTACCACCACTTAAGCCTGCTGCTACGTATGTTTCTAATTTTGTCTTAGGGGATTACGAAAAAATAAATGCTGAATTGTTAAAAATTAATTGGTACGAAATATTTTTAAATTTGGACTTAGAAAATAAGGTTAATTTATTTTATAATATCTTAAACGGTTTAATACGTAAATATGTTCCTCGCCGTGTGTTGCGTTCATCTACCACAGTCCCTGCGTGGTACAATAAGCCTCTTAGAAAACTATTAAAAGAAAAAAGAAAATTCCATAAATTATGGGTTAATTATGGGAATAACTTAGATTATAATACTTTCAAATTATTAAGAAAACGTGCTAAAAAAATGGAATCAGAATGTTATATCAATTATGTACGTAACTCGGAAAACAAAATTAATTTAAACCCAAAATATTTTTGGACTTATATAAAATCCATAACTTCAAGTTCTGGCTTACCACAGACTATGTATTACAAGGGTAGCGCAGCCTCGAGCGGCGAACATATTTGCAACCTTTTCAATGAACACTTTCATTCTGTCTTTGAACCAGCAGACCCGTTGCCAGCTAGTTTTGATTCCGTTCCAATTTGTCATGATTCAGTGTTAAATATTGGTACTGTCGAAATAACTAAATTCATTGTCCATAAGTATTTAAAAGCAGTTAATATTCATAAAGGTGCTGGTCCTGACGGTATCCATCCATTGTTTATAAGTAGGTGCGCTTCTTCATTGTCCTTGCCGATTACGATTCTTTACTTGGATTCACTTAAGCTAGGTTATGTACCGACTATTTGGAAAAAAGCTTGGGTTACCCCTATACCTAAGGGCGCTGTGAGCCAGGATATTGAAAAGTATCGCGGTATTTCAAAGCTGTGCCAGTTTGGCAAAATCCTTGAAAGAATTGTCACGGATCAGTTAACAGATGCAGCACGTAACATCATTGTACCAAACCAGCACGGTTTTGTTAAAGGTCGTGGCGTCGAATCTAATTTGCTTTGTTTTACAGAGGTTATCCTTAATGCTTTGAAAGATAAACATCAAGTAGACGCCGTGTATACCGATTTCGCTAAAGCTTTTGATAAAATTTCCCATAATATGCTTTTATTCAAGTTATGGCAGCTCGGTATACATGGCGACCTGTTTCGATGGATTAAGTCTTATATAGAAAATCGGTGTCAGGCAGTTGTGTTGGGTGGATATGTGTCTCAATATAAGAATATAAGTTCTGGTGTCCCACAGGGATCCCATATAGGACCCCTATTATTTATTTTATACATAAATAGTGTAACTAATACTTTATCACCTGGCACAAATATTCTAATGTATGCAGACGACACAAAGATCTTTAGAGTAATCCGTGACCCTAGCGATTGTGAGCTATTGCAAAAGGATCTTTTAAATTTTGAGACTTATTGTAAAATAAATAACCTCTATTTAAATCATGATAAATGTCATGTTATAAGTTTCACTAGGAAACAAAATGCAATCAATTTTAAATATCAACTATGTAATGGTGAACTTACTAGGGTTCGCGAAACTAGAGATCTGGGCGTGATTGTTGATTCAAAATTAACTTTTGTACAACATATTGACAATGTTTTAAATAAGTCGTTTAAAATGTTAGGCTTTATACTTCGAGTAAGCAAACCTTTTAAAAATGCTTTTACTTATAAACTACTATTCAACAGTCTTGTCCGTAGCCGTCTGGAGTTTGCCTGTTCTGTATGGCATCCGTTTTATCAAGTACATATTGATAGGCTGGAAAAAGTGCAAAAGAAATTCGTTAAATCGGTGGCATATAGGACAGGTTTTTCTTCAGAATCTCCTTTAGATTACGGATTTCTGTGTGACACCTTTAAGCAAGAACCATTGTCACTTAGGCGTGACTTAATTGATGTTGGTTGTTTATCTTTATAAGATAATTCATAATATGGTTGATGCCCCAGCACAACTTAATTCTATTTCGTATCTAGTGCCCCGTGGTCGTTTAAGAGCAGTAAGAAAAAAGCCACTGTTTTTTGTTGATCCTTGTGCTACTTGTTTTGTCAGAAATAGTTACCTAAGACGTGCGTGCAATTTATATAATAATAGGTTTGTAGATATTGATATCTTTTGTTTGAAGATTAACAGTTTTAAGATTGCAGTTAAGAAACTTATGTATTGTAAGTAGTACCTACCTTTGTAGCTTATTGTGGGTTATTTTTGTAATATTATTATTAGTATCATACCATTAGTTAATACAGGGAATTATAGGTCTGTATTTTAAACATACAAATGTGTAACTAAACATAAATGTGTGACTGTTTATTCCTTAATAAAATAAAATAAAATAAAAATAAAATATATATTTTTTTGTTATTGGTGACTTCAGTTTGCCAGACCTATCTTAGAATTCTATTGATGACTCATCCATCACCTATTCACTCGCCTGCTGGAAGATAATGTATCGGAAGCTAGTAATATTTTACTAACTTTATTTCTTTGGCAAACTCCAATCAATACAATATCCACAATAAAAACATTAGGTAGGTACCTAATGACTGCAACTTGGACTTGTGTTTAGCTGACACTGATTGTTTATGTGTCGTACCTCCAGATCCTTTGCTACCTGTAGACCGTCATCATCTTCCATTCCTAGTTTCTGCTCGATTAGATATTGATACCTACTGATTCTGTGTCACAGCATAAGAAAATATTGTTTTGAGAAAGCTGACTACGCTGAAATTAATAACAAGATAGAGGGCACTGACTGGCATACTTTATTCCCTGGCGCTAAGGCTGACGATACTGTTACTCTATTTTATTTTATGAGAAATAGGTATCTACAAAAACCGTCAAAGATGGCCGTTATCAAATTTGGTTTAGTAAACCAACCCTTCATTTTATTCATATTTTTAAAATATACAAGTGGAATTACAAATTTTGGACCAAATGGAAAAAATGCGGTAGATAATATTGCTGATTACGAAAAGTTTATTTCGATGTTTCGCAACAGGTTCAAAACTGCATGTTTAAACTGCTATGACCGCTATCATAAACACCTTAGAGGAAGGTATAACAAATGGAAATATTAAATGTTATTGGAAATACGTTCAGAACCGCAAGGCCAAACAGAAAATACTTACTTTTATCTATGGCATAGATTCTATGCAATACGGTTCAATCATAGGGTTCAATAAAAAGCAGCGACCCGGAGACTACCTATCTGCAATAATGTTCTCAAAGTTTTTTCATTTCGTTATGAGGATACGACACTTGACATTAATGCATGGTTTAACTGTAAGTTTGTACTCATACATAGATAAAAACATTAAAAACATTTTGTACTAGGTTTATTAGGGGCAAGATAACACCTAGCAAAACTAACTAACTATGTGAATTGACACCCATACCATAGTATGGTATGGTATAGTATGGTATGGGTACCATAGTATGGTATGGTATAGTATGGTATGGGTACCATAGTATGGTATGGGTGTCAATTCACATACAATTCATTAAAGCCACCAATCTTCAATACTCCATCCGTATATAAAAGGCCTTCTCGGGCGGCCACTAGAACAAATAAAATCAAGTAAGTTAGGCTAATAATAAAATTAAAGATCCAATTATTGTATGATACCTTTCAGAGTCTGCGCGCATTGTGTATGTGTCGTAGTCATGGTTAGATTAGCCAACTAACTGGATGCCTAGGCCGTTCATTAGACGCCGGCACCCAATTGAATTCCTAGGCCGATAGTTAACTGAACTAGAATCACTCAACGTTTAACAACTTGACGTATTGAAAGTCAGCCCATTCAAGATGACTGGCTAAGAGTCAGCCAAGTGATTCAAATTTAGTTCAGTTTTTTACCACCTGCTGCGGCGCAAGTAGTCACCAAAACAAATTTTAATTATGGCATCAGTAGCGTAAACCGAAGCGCGATTTCCCTTGCTCTTAGGAGTAAATCGTGAATTTTATGTACTACTTTGTTTGATAAAGACGCATAATTTTTATTTTAGGATCTCAAACAAAACCACGTATTGGTGAAAAAGTGTTGGAGGTTAGGAACAATATCCGAAAAGTTAGGGTGACCATGAATTCCAATCAGTCTAGCAGCGAAAAGAATGTGCATAAATATAAACTTGAAATTAATTAACGTAAGTGACCTATTATGCGGATCTAAATGTAACAACAGTTTCAGTTGCGTAAATAAATAATACTTCGTTATTAAAGCCCTACACACGTAGCTATAATCTATATTAATATGCCCAGCTCTAACATATTACATCTCGCCACCACACACGGTAGCTGTATTACTCGCTGTATTGAAATATATATTTTCACCCTTACTGCGTCCACTTACGGAATACCTATAATATGTCGAGATTTATATTAATATACCGAGATTTATATTAATATGCCTTGCTTGCTATATCGGTCGACATATTTTGGTGACGTCACAGCAAGCGACCGATATAGCACGGCATATTTAATATATGTCGGAAATGGAGACAAAACGGTGGTGGGGAAAGCAAATAAATAAAGGAAACCCGCAAAGGGCTACACGCGGAAACACACTGAGCGTGGGCGTATGCTACAATAACTTTTAGAGAACCATCGTACACTATCTTTGTCAGGACTACCCCAATTTGTCATCACTATTGAAACAGACTTTACCAACTATATCGAATGTCGTTACAATTGAAACACACTATACCACCATCGACTCGGTTGCTTGTTATCATGAACGATCGGGACCTAATCAATCCCTAAAAGGGGTTTAGGTAGATCCGAGCACCATCAAAATGCCATAAGGGGAAACTGGCATGGAAAACACTGAACAATTACAAACTGGCCAACCAAGGGGCCTTCCCGCCCGGACCTTATGTAACTCGACCATATTACAGTTACTCTACCCGCGGTCATGATAACAATGCCATAGCTAACACCATACGAATACAGAACCTAGCCAACCTTGCTAGCGACACGATAATTAGATCACTTTACTCACGGTTTACAGACACCACTGGACTGTGGTACAAACAATATTCCAACAACCATTATTTCAACATACATCCAGATCACACATCGAATCACACATCACAAAACACACCGGACCAGTACGTCCACCAGAATCACACTCTCAGACACACAAAGTTATCAACGCGGCTGCAGATCTACCCAGAGGGCTCGCCCGCCCTGAGCAGCGCTATTTATGTGAGTGAACCACCCATTCCCACTCCCGGTAGTAGGGCCTCCTGCCAAACGTCACCGCGCCAACTTCACACCGGTCAACTATATTGATTCTACCCTCTGATACTCGAGAAAGTAAAATAAAAACTGTCATCGATGTTTACAATCGATTTAAACGATCAATCTGGCTTCAATCTCCGACACGGCCATCCTGCGCTGACACACGTCCTCGTGTGTACGATTCGGAACTAATTAAAAGCAACACTTAATACCGCTCGGCTATTCCTGACCAAAACATTACCGGTTTTTAATCCCTGCTAGATAAATTCAATTACAGTAAAAGCGATCAAGTACCATTATTACAGTCACAATTACCGTGATATCACTAGTCGAAAACAGTAAACAATTTCAAAGTCAAACATGAGGTATCTTAGTCGCGGTCTACGGCTATCACATAGCCACACCCAATGTCCATCTCTCCTGGACTCAACAAGTCAATTCTATGACTCCATGGTCTCTCCAAGACACAACCTCACAACCTCAACATAACCTCAGCCAGAGCAAGGTGCTCGCCGCGCATGCACGGACTACTTAAAGTGGACTATTCCCGCTTCAAAAGTGAGCGCGTCTCTTACTTTAAAAAAGAGCGTCCCCTAGAAAAACAACAATGTACCACTCAAAGCAGACACCGATTTCTACGCACTACGGCTCATCCAAGCCTCCGCTTCGGTCAACTACACCACAGTAAAATCGAACTCAGAACCTCACTTCCAGTTTTACAATTTCTCTAATTTCGTTCATCGAAATTCAATGGTACTTAACCCTTCGACAACTTCTACTAACGGTAAAACACGAAACTTTATACGAACAATTTTTACGCTCCGTACTATGCGTATCCACATTTAAAACTTAGCTTTTTATTTAGAACGAAATAAGTAACAACGACGCTTTTTATTTTAACAAATCTTATTCCTTAACATAGATTACGAAACATCAATACCCTGGACCATGTACCAATGGCGTTCAAATCAACGTTAACTCTACTACAACATATACCGCCAAGCTTTACAGACAACCTCGAGTAAGACCTTCATCGCCACGGCTCCCTAGCCGACCAGCAATCACATTGCTCTCTCACACCACAAACACTTGTGTACGCATATCCATCGAGTGGATCGCCCGTGTGCACCACCCACTGGCTACACACTACGGTCTCTCTAGACCACGACCTCCGCCAGAGTTAAACGCGCATCGCGCACCCACGGACTACCTGAGTTGCCTCAGGAGATACCGATTTCTACCGGGCTAAGACTACGTAATAACCACTGGTACGGTCGACAACAATACATGTGCACCACCCACTGGCTACACACTACGGTCTCTCTAGACCACGACCTCCGCCAGAGTTAAACGCGCATCGCGCACCCACGGACTACCTGAGTTGCCTCAGGAGATACCGATTTCTACCGGGCTACGACTACGTAATAACCACTGGTACGGTCGACAACAATACGGCCGATAGAATCTCTTACTCGATCATTACAAAACTTAAACTTGATTATCGTCATTAACATTATTATCTAAATCAACATCTACTGGTACATGATCCGTTTGCATCTTTCTAATCCTATCGTGTGTTCGATTCGAAACTAATTAAAAGAACTCCTAATACCGCTTTTAACGTACAACGAACTCTCAATAATTTTTAAAGATTTGAAACGGCTTTTGTTTACATCGAGTATTAAATTTTAACTGATTTCGTACCGCACTATTTTTTTTAACAACTAAACAAACTAATTTTCACAGTAAAATCGAACGAAGTGGGTACTTTGCGCCAGAATCACATTTCCGAACCACGTAGCAAAACGAACAATAAATCACAAAACTTCAATCACGCACGGTCTAATAGGTTACACTGCTAAAATTTCAACCGATAATCTCCGAAAATTAAGCCAAAATACAATCGCAAAGACCTATTGTTGCAACGGGCTATCTTCCGCAAATGTCAAACTAGGCGCGCATTATTTGGCGTACAACATCATGACTACGTTAACGATAACGATTGGTACACAAACACAATAAAACTTGACGCACTCACATCTTATTAAAATGAATCAAAACATAACTACCGCACCAAGTATAAATCGGCGTATACGTTACCCCAGAATACCGTTAAAAAAAAACACTAATTGAATCTGATTCTAACTATCACGACTAAAACCGATTTTACTTCACTCGCTTTACAATCAGAAAAATCGCAATTAATCCATCTGATCAATCACTTCGAATATTTGACACTCAAAAATCTTGACTATATCGACAATTCGGACACAGCTTAATAAAAAAAATTCTACCTACAATAAAAATGTTCCAAAGATCGATTGAAAAATAAACTTCTACCAACTGCTGATCCTTTATTCCGTAGTCTGCAGATCCTAATCCCGAAAATTCTTTAGAATACAGGGTCCTTTATCGCACTTCTGATGTCGGAAATGGAGACAAAACGGTGGTGGGGAAAGCAAATAAATAAAGGAAACCCGCAAAGGGCTACACGCGGAAACACACTGAGCGTGGGCGTATGGTACAATAACTTTTAGAGAACCATCGTACACTATCTTTGTCAGGACTACCCCAATTTGTCATCACTATTGAAACAGACTTTACCAACTATATCGAATGTCGTTACAATTGAAACACACTATACCACCATCGACTCGGTTGCTTGTTATCATGAACGATCGGGACCTAATCAATCCCTAAAAGGGGTTTAGGTAGATCCGAGCACCATCAAAATGCCATAAGGGGAAACTGGCATGGAAAACACTGAACAATTACAAACTGGCCAACCAAGGGGCCTCCCCGCCCGGACCTTATGTAACTCGACCATATTACAGTTACTCTACCCGCGGTCATGATAACAATGCCATAGCTAACACCATACGAATACAGAACCTAGCCAACCTTGCTAGCGACACGATAATTAGATCACTTTACTCACGGTTTACAGACACCACTGGACTGTGGTACAAACAATATTCCAACAACCATTATTTCAACATACATCCAGATCACACATCGAATCACACATCACAAAACACACCGGACCAGTACGTCCACCAGAATCACACTCTCAGACACACAAAGTTATCAACGCGGCTGCAGATCTACCCAGAGGGCTCGCCCGCCCTGAGCAGCGCTATTTATGTGAGTGAACCACCCATTCCCACTACCGGTAGTAGGGCCTCCTGCCAAACGTCACCGCGCCAACTTCACACCGGTCAACTATATTGATTCTACCCTCTGATACTCGAGAAAGTAAAATAAAAACTGTCATCGATGTTTACAATCGATTTAAACGATCAATCTGGCTTCAATCTCCGACATATAAATCTTGACATATTATAGGTATTCCGTAAGTGGACGCAGTAAGGGTGAAAATATATATTTCAATACAGCTACCGTGTGTGGTGGCGAGATTTAATATAAGTTAGAGCTGGGCATATTAATATAGATTATAGCTACGTGTGTATTGGGCTTAATAAATACAAACTTACGAAAGATTAATAATAATATTGTGATCAAAGTATTCATTAAATCAATAGTGATGATAATGCCTAGCCATTTGGACGGTAACATTTTTATGGTCTCTTAAATAAAACTATCCATATATTATTTTTTGTGTTTTTTTAATACATACTTTAATACATCTTATCAAACCTTATTTACTTAGTTTCATAATAAATGTAAGTAGGTATTCGTAAAAAAATACCTCAAGTAATCATAGTCACCCTAACCAAACATCTCAAATCCAATTTAACTAAATGACTTCACGATATTCAGTCATCTGGTTAAACGTTGCACTCAATAACTTGGCTAGTCCTACTTCAGCTATTTAGTTGGATGCCGGAATTCAATGAACGGCCTCCAGTTAGTTGGCTAATTTAACCAGGTGGCTGCGACATATGCACTCAGTATTATTGGTAGTAGGATTTTTTCACTAGCTGTCCGCCCGCGGCTACGCCCGCGTTGTTTTTTGACTTTTCCGTGCCCAGTTTCCCATAGGAATGATATATTTTCCCGTGGTAAAAAGTATCTAAGATGTTGACTGGCAATATAAGGTACCACGTTGCAAAATTTTATTTAAATTGGTCCAGTAGTTACGGAGATTAGCCCGTACAAACAGACAAACAGAGAAACAAATTAAAAGCGGCTAAGTGCGAGTCGGAATCACCCATGAAGGGTTCCGTAGCAGCCAGTAACATAACATAAAAGTTTTTGTAGTTCGTTGTGACTTTGATCGATGTTTTAATAATAGGTAGTGAAAGGTAAATTGCGCTTTAAGATTTATGACGTATTAAAAAAAACTACTTACTAGATCTCGTTCAAACCAATTTCGTTGGAAGTTTTCATGGTAATGCACATCATATTTTTTTTTTCAGTTTTATCATTCGCTTATTTTAGAAGTTGGAAGCGTCTCTCGCGCAAACTATTCAGTTTAGAAAAAAATGTTATTAGGAACCTAAAGATCATTTTTGAAGGGATTCAATGCGAGCGAAGCCGCGGGTAAAAGCACGTAAAAGCATCCATAGATACCCCACAGGTATGGGTGTGATGAAAATTTTTTTTTTAGTTTTAGTTCTATGTTGTGGACCCCTAAATTTTTTTTTTTCTATTTTTGTAATAAACGGTTCACAGAATACATCTACTTACCAAGTTTCAACAGTATAGGTAGGTATTATAGTTTCGGAATAAAGTGCCTGTGAGACGGACGGACAGACAGACAGACATGGCGAATCTATAAGGGTTCCGTTTTTTGCCATTTGGCTACGGAACCCTAAAAACATGAAAAAATCTGGATATGTTCTTCTTCTTCTTCTGTCGAGTCGATGGTATAACTAGTTATCTATATTTTCCCCGCCCAAAACTCTGCTACCTGGACCGCAGCCTCGGTAGCCGTCAAGAGGTCCTCGAATGTGCAGCTGTTGGGGCACGCGGGGCATTGCAGTAGATGGTCCATGGTCTGAGGGGAGGCGCCACACTCACACTAGTTGTCATTGTTGCTTATGTATCCCCACCCCCGGCACAAATTGTGATACTACCCACCCATGGTCTAAAAAACAAGGTCTGACCACTAGACCTCGTGACTGACACGAGCCTACGTCATTTATACGTCATTTTGTCTATGCATCCTTGTCGAATGCGTGTAATAGACAAGGATGAAATGAACAGCGCAAAATGACGTAGGCTTGTGTCAGTCACTTGGTCTAACGGTTAGACCTTGTTTTCTTGCTACCCACCTAAAACGCGACAGTAGATCTAACTTCGCGAAGGAGGTCAAGCGCAATATATTTTCGTCCCTAATACCACAGTGGCTCAAGATCTTTGAGGAAGCTTTTGTCCAGCAATGGACGTCTTTCGGAGAAATGATGATGAGAAATAAGAAAATTATTAATCTTGTTTTCTTTCATACAAATTAATAGTATTTTGTATTAAAATTTACATCGCAAAGGCGATGATCGTTTAGCCCGTAAAAAATCTTTGCTCAGCACACAGATTGGAATTATATTTGCCTATCTATATGCTAAGCATAAAGCCTATGATGTTTTTATAAAAGTTCATCAATTATGCAGACTGTTAACTTCATTTATTAACGATTAACGGATTAAGGAGTTAATGCCTACCTTTAGCTATAAGTAAAAACTACAAAGTTTGGAGGTTTGTTCGGATTTGCAGTATTTACATATTTTTTAAATATTACTAACCAAATAGAGTACCTATATAAAAAAAATTATATTACTTGTATCCTATTGATACTATAGTTTTTATGTTAGCATTAGGGGCCTTAGCCCAGCAGTAGCAGTAGACTGGTACTTACTCCGGTCCTATCGGCCTTGTGGGTTGGGGCGTTGGCTCGTACTTCACCATACCTTCAAGGAGTTGCCTCTTCCTCTCTTTCTTCAGAGCCTTTTTCTTTGCTTTTTCCAAAATTTTCTACAGACAGCAGAATATCTTATTGTAATAGTTAGAAATATGTCGAGACATCTTACACAAGGTTCAATTAACAGGTTCCATATTAGAAAATCAAAAGAACAACAAACAAATGAAATACCAAATTTAAAGGACCAAATGTTTAAAAATCTGTACATTAGAAAAAAACAATGTTTTATATAACAAAATTTTATAATCCAAATGTATGTGTCAATAAATGGACGACTGACCAAAAGTTGCTAGATGAAAATTTAAAATGCCAAATCATTCTTAGAGTACGATTTTTAATTAGATGGAGCAAACTGACAGCTGACCGCGCTGTTTTTTTTTAAATGTTGCACGCTTAAGCGCTCGAAGGGTTGCGACGTGAATCATTGAACTGGTTCATTGAATCATTTCCAACGACATGACTACTTGTTTTTGAATAAGTCCCTTTTGTTTGGGGTTTGCTACCCCATTCCGAAAACCTATTTATAGAACGACGTTTCCCGGATGACAGTTAACCGACAGATCAAACTATCGAATGCTTGTTTCTCTGATAGTTTACTTCACCGAAAGTTAATATACCGATGGTTCGTTTCACCGAATTTCGTTTTGTAGAAAATTCAATTTAACTGTGCATTATTTTTTCGAAATATTTTTCAACTTATACTAAGGCAGTTTACTCAGTAGCATTCCCCTACCATATCCCAGTAATTCAGCGCAATGTGTTATTCTTTCATAACTTTCCATTTGTCATTTTTCATACATTCTATCTATCAGTGTTGCCTCTATGTCTTATAAAAAACAACACTGTCTACGACCAAGACGCGAGCTGCGGGGTGCGCGGGAGGAGGCGCCCTCCGCCTCGATCTCCGCGCACCGTGCGCCCGCGCACCAGACCAGTCTGGCGAAACTCAAAGACAAGAAACGAACGTATGAAACGGTCAAACTTTTTAATGGCGGTATAATCCGTCTAAATCAAGATATGTGCTTAACCCTTAAAGTTAATATGACATTGTCGAGTCTTTAATTTAGCCGTATAGTATGTCCCGCCCCGCCATGCTAATTTTGCAATCTGTCACTCTGTTGTCAAACATCTTTTGGAAAGAAATTGTTGCATTTTAATGTAAATATTGTTTAATTCATGTGTTAGAGCTCGGAAAAATAAAAAATACAGTGATTTATTAGCTAAAGTGTTTGGTATTTATAAAAGATGTCAAAAGTAACGTGTGAAATATGCGGTTTAAAAACAAGTCGTGTGGATGATGAAAAACGAACATTTATGGCTAAATTTCCACTAAATGAAGCTCGGTAAGTACATATTTATTATTTTGATCTGTTCTGAAGCCATGTATAATGTAATATATTGGGATTTTAGTAAGATTTTAGTGGAAAATTACAAATTATTTTTTGTATGTGAACAAATAGTGAAGTGCTGTTTTTTATCGATAATCGATACTTTTTTTCATTTACATAGTTAACTTCAGGTCGCAGTTCCTGAAGTGGGGATTTTGGCTTTGGGGCTAAATAGTAAAAGTTTATTTATTTTTTCGTCTAAAAAGTCTTTCTCATAGTGGCCCAAAGGGTACACTCCACAGTCAGCCTTTAAACCCCTTAATTCCTTATCATTCACAAAAAATATATTCTTATATAGAGAAATGTGCATTCATTAATGTTATTCATTCGCTTTTTAGATGCAGACAATGGGTAAAAATTACTGGCAAAGAAGATTTGGCCTATGTCCCTATAGAAAAACTGCATCAATTAAAAAACATTTGTGGAAATCATTTTCGGCCTAAAGATTTTAAAAAGAAAAGAACACAACTACGAAAAAGTGCCGTTCCGTGTATTGGAATTCCTGCTAAACCGTTGAGTGATGAAGTTTTGTGTGATTTTCCGCTCCATATAGACAAACATGTTGCAGAGCCTCAGTGTTCCAATGGTTCGTTTCATTTTTCTGTTTATATTTTAATTTGTTGTGTTGTGGTATGGCAAAACGAAACAGCATAACAAGATCTAATTGTGTTACCTGATACATTATCCTGTTTCTTTTTGTGTTACTAAATCTTCAACATCAATTCAATTGTATGTTGCAGATCCTTTAGCGCTGACCCTGGAAACTGAACCAGCTATAAAAAAGAAAAGATCTTGCAGCCCAAGTAAGTCATTAGACTAAATAGATAAATTGGTATATTGTACCGTTCTTGATAAATAATTCTGTTACAGAACCTTCAACATCGACTGAATCGGATGTTGTAGTTGCAGCCCCTTCAGCGCTGACGCTGGAAACTGAACCAGCTATTAAAAAGAAAAGATCTTGCAGCCAAAGTAAGTCTATTCTCAGCTATTTAATTAGACTAAATAGATAAATTGGTATATTGTACCGTTCATGATAAATAATTCTGTTACAGAACCTTCAACATCGACTGAATCGGATGTTGTAGTTGCAGCCCCTTCAGCGCTGACGCTGGAAACTGAACCAGCTATTAAAAAGAAAAGATCTTGCAGCCCAAGATAGCCATTTAAGATTAAAAAACGTTAGATGTATTAATGGGTATATTATAACCATCCAATCATTACAAGATATTTGAGTTACGTAGAAAGCAAAAATTTTAAATATTTGAATCTTAGACAACTGAATCAGGACTCTTGAAACAAAATTTATTTGGGGTTATCAGGCAGCACAGTCCAACAAACAAAAACCCAACCTGTCACCATTTTCAGTCCGCATTGAAGTCATCAATACTAACTCGGCTGAGTGTACCCAAGATCAGAGGTACAAATTGTGAATCAGACGGCAATGAAATATTGTTCGACTTTCACGACATCGTATTTCCGAAAAAAAGCATGGAAAAGAAATCAGTCGACGAAGATCTAATACAGCCAAAACACCTTGAAACTGCCAATGCCAATGTGGCAATTACAAATGAAGATATGTTACATATAGTGAAAGCGACGAAGATTTGAATTTGTTGCATATTCTTGAAGATTTTGAAGAGACAGAAAATCAAAATCAATTAAGAGAGCTCTTCAAAAAATTTAACAAACAGCCAACTGTTTATGTCAGTGGCTATTTGGCTAAAGTTGTTTTAAAGGATCAAAAGTGTCAAAAGTGCTGTCAGTCTTTAAAAGTTACAAATCCTGAAAAAAATTCTATTTATGACTACATTGCTAATTTATGCATGCATTAGTGGAAATTTAGCCATAAATGTTCGTTTTTCATCATCCACACGACTTGTTTTTAAACCGCATATTTCACACGTTACTTTTGACATCTTTTATAAATACCAAACACTTTAGCTAATAAATCACTGTATTTTTTATTTTTCCGAGCTCTAACACATGAATTAAACAATATTTACATTAAAATGCAACAATTTCTTTCCAAAAGACCTACCTACCTATCTTTGTTATTGTATAACTTTAGTCTTAGTTATATGTTATCTCCTAATTAGTGGGCTTCTCCCCTAAAATTGTTTTCATGCATGTTTCTTCGTCTACGGAACCCTACATATGGGCGTGTCCGACACGCTCTTGGTCAATTTATTTTTGTTTTGTAAACCATACGTATATCGGCCATACATACCTAAAACTTTAACATATTTTGTTTTTATAATATTTTAATAAGTATACGCACTGTCATGTGAGGAACGCCAGTATGTTTGCTGAGTTGCTCTATGGACCAGTTATGTGCCGCCCGTAGTGCCATTATAACAATCGCGTCGAGTTTGGTAGTAAAAATTGGTCGACCTTCTCTCGGCAAGTCTTCAGTCTGTGCATTATCAAACTGAAGAGACTTGAGGTATGTTATGATGTGGTAGTAATGTAATTGATATAAGTATGATTGTTTTACAATAAACTGATACTGAATAGTCGTGTCTTTTATTTGCAATAAATAAATTATCAAAATAGAAATAAAAAAAAACTATATGCGTAATACTATCGATACATATTATTTTATCGAAAGCATTAGCCCATCACTATTTTGTTGGTTATGTTGGTAGCGCATAAGCTGTCATAATTTTTGTAATGTTGGCACTGGAGCAGATGGTGCGTTTCATAGACTGATCTAAGAAAAAAACAATGTATGGGAGTCCCGATGTCCTTATAGGTATAATCCTCCCCTATCAAACCTTAACGAAATTCCATTCTGACAATGCTAAAGCTTACTACTAGTTTGGTACTAGTTGGTATCGTTGTAAAAAAATTGCTATCATTATAATTCCGGAGATATTGCTATAGTTTAGGGAGGATTGTAGCTTGATGTTCAAGCTATAATCCTCCCCTCTCGTTTAGCCAAACGGTGGGGCCTTTCGACTTACTTTAAATCGAAAAAGTTAGTATCAGATTGCTATTCATTGCTCAGTTAAGAAAGAACACTGGTCGCGTTGTAATTCCGAAGATATAGCTGCAGGTTGGGGAGGATTATGGCTTGAGCATTTTAATTTTGCTCTTTTCTGCACAACGCTTTGTTCTTTCGTTGTAAAATTGGTATCAACCTTTAGTATTCATTGGTACTGTAAAACTACATTCGATTTATTACGCTAAACATCGTAAAAGTACTTTAAAAATGCATGTAAACTTCCACATACAAAATTTGTTTTGAGTCCCTATAATGCACGGTCCGAAAATACACATTGCACAGCCAGCATGATGATGATCACAAACAAACGATCGTCGTTATTGCACCACTCTTTGAGATCTGAAATATTTTTAGTTTATGTTATAATATGAAATATGATAATAATATTATACTTAATGTTTACAAAAATACCAAACTCACTATTTTACTCATTGTTGATTGATTTGATTTCTGATTTTCAACTAAGACGTTTATTTATTTTATACCTACTAACATCTGTTCTCTTATTTTTATAGTTACAAACATAATTCGATAACTAGGTATTAACGAAAACAGTAGATTGTATTACTGCGTCATTGCAAAACTAACTAAAATCGGGAAGTTAACGGTATAGTAAGTATAATTTCAAAATTATAATAAAATAACTTACCTACATGCTATGATGACCTTCATATAACATAGAAAACTTTAACTGACAGAAAACTTTCAAATTTTTAACGGTTTAATTTAATTAACACAACGCAATGCCGCGTCGGCCGCCATGACATGATGCCATGCGCTACCAGTGTTGCAAAGGTGTAAATTAAAAATCGGGTAAATTTCCAGGGAAAAATGGGGAGTTTTTTTTTTTATTAAAACAGTACGCATTTTTTCTAATAATTCATGTAACTTTATTACAAATAATTATAATAGGTACAGTGGTTATACAGTTCACAGATCTTTTTGCTTGTATCGAGAAGGAAAAGATTTCGGTCGAGAACAATTCCCAAATATTTATATGTGTCGAATCGATTGAAATATTATGTCTTTTGTCCTAAAAGTAGCAACACTGTAGTATCGTTTCTTTCGAACTACTTGTGAAAATGAGATGACACTTTAGTATTGCTATTTTATAATTTATAATAATAATAATTTCTTCTCATTTTTGTCAGACTGCATAATATAAAGCCTGACCAAAGAAATAAGAAACCTGCTCTGGGGGCGCCACGTGTATAATTTTACGAAAATGGCAATAATTTCCCTTATAAAATTAGTTCCATTGAAATTCCACAATATGGCGAGGTTTCTTATTTCTTTGGTCGGGCTTTACTGTAGAATATCGGACCATGTATCAAACCGTCCAATAATGCACGGCAAACTCTACGACTTCATGATGGGAAGTTTCAAGTAGCAAATAATGAAAAAAAAACGGCTCAACAGATGGCACTAGTAAATAGTGAGGTAATAAATACCAAAGTATTGGATTATAAAAATTATTCAAATTAATCAACAAATTATCCTAAAATTAATCTCAGAACAGAACCACGTACAAACCGACCAAAAAAAGTCTACAATAAATCTCACTGTTCTAATTATATTACTAGCGTCATCTATGGAAGTCTTAAAGAACGATTTTTTAATTTCAAGCAATCAGAAATTCTCCACGGCCGTGCTTTGCTGGTTATGCAATGTGTATTATCGGACCGTGCATTATAGGGACTCAAAACAAATTTGTATGTAGAAGTTTACATGCATTTTTAAAGTACTTTTACGATGTTTAGCGTAATAAATCGAATGTAGTTTTACAGTACCAATGAATACTAAAGGTTGATACCAATTTTGCAACGAAAGAACAAAGCGTTGTGCAGAAAAGAGCAAAATTAAAATGCTCAAGCCATAATCCTCCCCAACCTGCAGCTATATCTTCGGAATTACAACGCGACCAGTGTTCTTTCTTAACTGAGCAATGAATAGCAATCTGATACTAACTTTTTGGATTTAAAGTAAGTCGAAAGACCCCACCGTTTGGCTAAACGAGAGGGGAGGATTATAGCTTGAACATCAAGCTATAATCCTCCCTAAACTATAGCAATATCTCCGGAATTATAATGATAGCAATTTTTTTACAACGATACCAACTAGTACCAAACTAGTAGTAAGCTTTAGCATTGTCAGAATGGAATTTCGTTAAGGTTTGATAGGGGAGGATTATACCTATAAGGACATGAGTCCCGTCTCTTATAACGTAGTGATTATATGCTCAGTGCACCAGACCAAAAACGGACACCGCCGCTGAACCTCGCGCGTGTTCCTATAAAAATAATTACGTAAAATCAAATACTTACCTTTTGTAAACTCATTATTAAAAATTTGTCATCAAATTATCATCTTTAACTTCTTCCTTAACAAAATTTGGCGACCAAACAGAACATTTTGGAGAAAACAAGGAAACGTCGAGAATTAACACGAGAACAAAGGAATTGGACGTGTGGCGTGGACTTTGGACCCTTGTGCGAGCAAACCGGCAGCGCGCCTCTGGAACTATTGCGCTGCTGCAGCCGCTCGGATAAATCAGGGGAGTGCCTGTTTTCCTTTTTTCCTTCCTATTTCTCGATATTTGTTCCTTTTCGATTTGTGCTCTAAAGTGTTACCTGCTCTTAACACGGTTAAATTACTCATTCCCTTCTACTTTAATAACTGCTTTATTTAGTGATTCATCTCCGCGGATTGAGATTTATTTTCTTTTCCGGGAGTGATTACTACGCAATTAATTATTTTGCAAAAGCATACTTTACGACTACGTACGGTACGTAAACCGTTATACGTCACCTACCTACCTTACTTACATTAAAGGTACCTACATAGCCTTAATTTCGAGTTTTCACGTGCATTTATGCTAGCAATCCTTTTATTTGCTATTAATTTATCTGCATACTTAGTACATTAAAACTACATTTGAATTAAAAGCATAAATATTTCGACTTCAGCCTTAAAATATAATCCGCTTCTTCGATAAAGGCGCTTATTTTATGACTTCTTCCTTCAAACATCCATTTAGAATCTAAACGTGTATTCAAGCTTATTAAATACCGATTGTTGTTACATCATACTTACATATTGTGTACAACGACGCTTCCAGGGTGTGGCGCGAGACATCCGCTACCTACCTACTTACCCGCCAACCGATTGCGAAGCAAAGCTTACGCCGCCCGCCGCTTCTACCTACCTGCATTCCTCCGCTGCACTGCCTTCTGCTTCGCTGCCCATTGCTACAAAGAATTCACCTCCAAACTTGGGTTTGATGCTCATTATACTTTATTTTATTTGTTGTTGGCCTTTCGTAATTAAAAAATGGCAACTTCAGGGAATCCTGAAGTATCTCCTGAAGATACAAAAGAATATAAGGACCTTATAAAACAACGCGGTTCAATCAGGGGTCGATTAACAAATTTCGAAACTTACCTTGCATTTTACAAAAAAGTTAGAATTAAGTTTCTCTTGCACAAATTCAGGAACTACAGTTACGAGTTAAAAAAATAGAGGAATTGTTTTCTGAATTTGATAGTTATCAAACGAAAATTGAAATGATGTGTTCTAACCAACAAAGTCAAATAACTGAGAGAGAAACAACTGAAAATAAATTTTATCATAGCATTTCTATCGCTCAGGCCTTGATTGTTTCTCATCCTTCTAATCAGAGACGCAGTAGTGGTAGTAGTGCAAATTCAACGACTGATACTGACCATATTAAGTTGCCCACCATAAAAATTCCTACGTTTGATGGTAATTATTTTGCGTGGTTGGAGTTTCGCGATACTTTTGAGTCGTTAATTCATAATAGAGATTCGATTCCTGATATAAATAAATTTCACTACCTGCGTTCCTCATTGGAGGGAAGTGCTGCACTCGTTATAAAATCAATCGAGGTTACGTCTTTAAATTATGAAGTCGCCTGGGACTTACTGTGTCAGAGATACAACAATAAAAAAATCTTAATAAATAATCATTTAAAGGCTTTATTTAGAATCGAACCGCTTGCAAAAGAATCACATAAATCACTTCGCTATTTGATTGATATTGTTACTAAAAATCTTAGAGCGCTAGAGAATTTGGGGCAGCCTGTAAATCAATGGGACACTCTTATTATATACATGGTAACATCAAGGTTAGATCCTATTTCTAGTAGTAAGTGGGAGGAACATCGAAATAATTTGGCTGACTTACCTCAATTGTCCGAGTTCATTGAATTCATACGTAACAGAGCGGACATACTTGAGACTATGCAGGCTAACAAAACTGAAAGGTTTGATAATAAGCCTTTTCAAAATAAGAACGATTCTAGAACTTCATCAAATTTTAAGCCAACTAAATCCTTTTTTGGTTCCAACCCTACATCGGTCTCAAGATCTTTTCAAAAACCGTCGTGTCCTATTTGTAATCAAGCTCACAGGCTACTGGAATGTAAAACATTCAAAGATTACTCACCTGATAGTAAAAGGACCGAAGTTTTGAAATTAAATCTTTGCTTCAACTGTTTGCGCAAAGGGCACGATGCTTCTGAGTGTCGCTTAGGCTCTTGTCGGTTATGCAAAGAAAAGCATAATACGATTTTACATAAGGACGATACTAACAAACCTGAGACTAATACAGCATCACCAGTTACAATGTCGGTTCATTCCACTGGACAGGTTCTTCTAGGGACTGCTTTACTGAAAGTCACCAACCCTGTAAACAAAAAAACTTACATCGCTCGGGCTTTGCTCGACGCAGGTAGTCAATCTTCTTTCATGACGGACGAACTAAAACAAAAATTGGGCACTATTAATCGTAATCCTGACTCCCTCATAATATCAGGCATTAATAATGTTCAAGTACCTATCACAGATAGCTGTAATATTACCATTTCTTCCATGACAAACACTTTTCACGCAAACTTAAAATGTTTAGTTATTCCTCAAATTACCGGTCAATTACCTAACTCTTACATAAACCTCTCCCAACTAAACTTACCTAATGTTCAGTTCGCTGATCCTCACTTCTACCGCCCGTCAGACATAGACGTACTGTTAGGTGCCGAAATCTTCTATGACATTTTGTGCACTGAAAAAATTTCGTTAGGACCTAGAATGCCAGTGTTACAAAATACCCAACTTGGCTGGATATTAGCAGGTCCATTACATCAAAATACAAATAAGTTGAATAAAAATCAAACCATCCATTGCAATTTTACTAAAGAAATTAATAAGAATTTAACTAGATTTTGGAATCTTGAAGAAATTCCGTCTTCTAAACCATTAATATCACCCGAGGATCAGTTCTGCGAAGAACATTTTCTTACCCATACGCAACGTTTGCCAAATGGCCGATTTTCTGTTCTAATGCCCTTACGTGAGCCTCCTGAAACCTCACTGGGTGATTCTTACAAAGGCGCAGCTAGCCGATTTTATAACATAGAAAAGCGATTAAATCAAAACCCAACTTTAAAAGAACAATACACCAAATTTATTAAAGAATATGAATCATTAGGTCATTTAACAAAAATTGAAAAACCTAAGTTCGGGAACTACCTACCACATCACGCCGTAATCCGTGACACTAGTGAGACAACTCCTTTGAGAGTCGTATTTGACGCCTCAGCTAAAACGGCATCACGAAAATCCCTAAATGATATTCAGTACACAGGCCCTGTAGTACAAGACGAGCTTTTTAATATATTAATTAGATTTCGCCAACATAGATTCGTATTTACATCTGATATACAAAAGATGTATAGGCAGATACTAATTCAGGAACCCCAGCGTAATCTACAGTTGATACTCTGGCGCGACGATACATCTAAACCGCTGGATGTACTACAACTTAATACAGTAACTTACGGCACTGCTTCTGCTCCATTTTTGAGTACTCGCTGTCTCCTTCAATTAGCAAATGAGTGTTCAGATAATATTACAGCTGAAGTAATAAAGAAAGACTTTTACATCGACGATTTGTTGACAGGAGCAGACAGCGAGGGTGAGCTTGCCCACATTTATAAACACGTCACGAAAACACTTAATTCTGCCTGTTTTTTATTACGTAAATTCCGATCTAACTGTCATGATATCTTTAAAGATTCAGCCACACAAGAGTCTCTCGATTTAGATAAACATTCGAGTGTGCTAGGCGTACTCTGGGCACCTGATACTGATTCCTTAACATTCTCGATAAAGATTGATAATAACATTAACAAAATCACAAAAAGAAGTATCTTATCCAACACTTGTAAGATATTCGATCCCTTAGGTTTATTAAGTCCATGCACAATTACCTTAAAAATATTGTTGCAAAAACTATGGCAGCTCAAACTTAGCTGGGATGAACCCGTACCAATAAATATAAAAAATACATGGCTTAAAATGAGTAATAACTTACATTATATGCTAGGAATATCCGTGCCACGGCACGTCCTATTCACGCCGCTGACTCATTGTGAGCTTCACTGCTTCGTGGATGCTTCACAGGAAGCGTACGCCGCGTGTGTGTATGTGCGTGTCGGGAACGAGTCAGACCAAATTACTGTTAGGCTTCTTTGTTCAAAGACTCGAGTTGCACCTCTCAAGACTCAGACCATTCCCCGTCTCGAATTATGCGCAGCCTTATTAGGCGCGCGTCTAGTTGCAAAGGTTAGTGAAGCTCTGCGCGGTAACATTAAAAAGAAAATATTTTGGTCAGATTCAACTATTACCCTTGGGTGGATTAAAACCCAACCGAAAATGCTTAAGACTTTCGTATGTAACCGTATCAATGAAATTCATGAATTAACAGACAGAAATTCATGGAGACATGTACCGACGAATGAGAATCCGGCGGACATGGCTTCCAGGGGAATCGAACCAGGTCAACTATCTTTTTGTTCACTGTGGTGGGGCGGCCCAAGCTTTTTAAGAAAAGACGAGTCTCAATGGCCGCAAACTCCCAGCGCAAAAACGATTTTACCTGAAATAAAAATATTACATAACATAGAAAACTTAGAATTTATTAAATTCGAAAACTTCTCAAATATATTAAAATTAAAACGAATTTTTGCTTACGTCTATAGATTTATTAATAATACAAAAAATACAAATAATAAAATAAACGGACCTTTAAAAGAAAACGAACTTAAACAATCACTTACTTACCTAATTAAAATATCACAGTTGCAGTCTTTTTCAAAGGAAATTAATTTAATAAAAAAAGATAAAAAATTAACTTCGTCTAACTTATTACAGTTGTCTCCTTTCCTCGACGACGAAGGCGTGGTGAGAGTGGGTGGCCGGCTACGCAATACCGACTTCATCTTTGAGAAAAAACATCCGGTATTGTTGGACGGAAAACATCACTTCACTAAGCTTCTCATGCGTGGCGAGCACCTACGGTTGCTTCACGCTGGCCCTCAACTGCTCCTGGCTAGCTTTCGGGATCAGTTTTGGCCTCTAGGGGGGAGGACGCTGGCACGCAAAGTAGTGAGACAGTGCGTAGTATGTACGCGATTTCGAGGCAAAACTATGGAGCCGTTGATGGGCCAGTTACCTGCAAATCGCGTGACTCGTAACTGTCCGTTTCAAATTTGTGGTATAGATTTCGCAGGTCCTATCTTGATATCTAGTAAAAAGGGTCGCGGTAATAAAATCTCAAAATGTTACATTTGTTTATTTATATGTTTTTGTACAAAGGCAATTCATTTGGAAATCGTTAGCGATCTCACCAGTAACGCCTTCATATCTTGCCTTAGAAGATTTATTTCCCGTAGAGGAAAGCCAAGTCATATTCATTGCGACAACGCAACTAATTTTGTAGGAGCCAACAACGAATTAAATAGAGTTTTACAGGCAGGAATAAATTCAGTATATAATTTTACAGCGGAGGAAGGCATCAAATTCATATTCAATCCTCCTTATTCTCCCACTTTCGGTGGTCTGTGGGAATCGGGCATAAAAAGCACTAAAAATCACTTAAAGCGAGTGGTAGGGAACGCTAGCTTGACCTATGAGGAGCTGAGTACGCTTTGTACACAGATCGAAGCTGTCCTCAACTCCCGACCCCTCACTCCATTATCTTGTAATCCCAACGACCTCTCTCCTCTCACCCCAGGTCACTTCCTGATCGGGCGACCGCTGACTTCGCTGCCGTCGCCTCCAGCTGCACCTGAAAATAAAGTCAAAACAAGATACCAACTTATAGAAACATTGAGAGAAGGCTTTTGGAAAAGGTGGCAAAATGAGTATCTATCCGAACTGCAGATGAAGACAAAATGGCGCCATCCATACAAAGAACTGAAAGAAGGCTCAATGGTCATCTTCAAAGAAGACAATCTTCCCCCTATGAAATGGCGCATTGGACGAGTTCAAAGATTATACCCCGGCAAGGACGGGGTGTGTCGTGTTGCCGACTTCATGACATATAAAGGCATAGAACGACGCGCACTGAATAGAGTGTGCCCCCTTCCGGATGAAGACGTGTTGGAGGAAGCCTCGACTCCAGGTCCAGCAGAAGATTCCTCAACTTCCTCCAACGGGCCCCCAGGATGTCTACGACCAAGACGCGAGCTGCGGGGTGCGCGGGAGGAGGCGCCCTCCGCCTCGATCTCCGCGCACCGTGCGCCCGCGCACCAGACCAAAAACGGACACCGCCGCTGAACCTCGCGCGTGTTCCTATAAAAATAATTACGTAAAATCAAATACTTACCTTTTGTAAACTCATTATTAAAAATTTGTCATCAAATTATCATCTTTAACTTCTTCCTTAACAAACACATTAGCATAGCTCCCTTGCCAGTTCAGTGAAGCTCACGTCAAGCTATGAGAAGCATAGGCAAATAAAATAAACAATACCTTCCAGGTTTATAGCGAGCAATTTTCGAACCTTGGTTACGGACTATATTACATACTGATATATTACATACTAGCTTGCTGCCGCGGCTCCGCCCGCGTTAACAGTTTTTCCCGTGGGAATGAGGCATTTTCCCGCGGTAAAAGGTAGCCTATGTTACTCAGGATGAATGAAGCTATCTAATTGTGAAAGAATTGTTTAAATCGGTTCAGTAGTTTCAGAGTCTGTTCAATGCAAACAAACAGTATGTTTGTTTACAATCAAATATTTCTGCTTTATAATATTAATAAGTATGAAGTATGATTATAGATTTTTGAACCTAGCCGAGTGTATAGTGAGCAAAGCTCATGAGTTTCATGAGGGTAACCTATCACATTTTCGAAAAACTGAAAACCGAATTTCAATATTCCGTAAACGATTAATACATTTTTCAATTTCCATTGTATGACTTGACATATTTTTAAATCACCACAATAACACTTTACAGAATTATTCTTTTTCCGCACAACGTTATTCCGTTTTACGATTAATCTTTTTTACTAAATACCATAATCTCACTTGGTATTTTTTTAAACGCTAGAATTTTTTTTGTTGTGTTATTTTTATTATTCCGAAGTAACTATTATTATTTTTTATAATTACGACACCTAATGTTTTTGGAGTTCGGGGCACCCCGACATCTGTTGGTTAGGTTAGAAGGGTATGGCGGGCGTGGTGGGCGAGCAAAGCGAGCCCACCTCGCCCGCCATACCCTTCTGTTAGGTTTGACATGTATGCATGCCTGCTTGTGCTTGGTTGCATGCTTGCTTGCTTGCTTGCTTGCATGCTTGCTTGCTTGCTTGCATGCTTGCTTGCTTGCTTGCTTGCTTGCTTGCTTGCTTGCTTGCTTGCTTGCTTGCTTGCTTGCTTGCATGCTTGATGGAGTACAGAATGTAAAATGGAGAAATTAAATTTGACCTTGCAATATAATGGTTCAATTGAGCTATCGCACATGTAAAAAAATGGTTAACGTTGTCATGGATTTTCGGTATACTGGTAAATAGTTTAGCGGAAATTTGAAACATCGGTGAACAAGTAAAAAGGTAAATTAAAACGCGGAAACATGATACAATGGAAAATGTTATTTCGGATAATAAATAAATTTTCTAACTGATAAATGTCAAAAAGTTAGCGGAATAACAATATTCGGAACAAAAAATATCGGAAATACAATAGGTAACCGTTTCATGAGATGTTTTTCATCATAAATGATGAAAAAGAAAATTCTCGGAAAATGATGCGCAAACTTTTTTTTCACGTACCTACCTAATGCAAATGCAAAAGTGGCAGTATGGCTAAAGCTCATAGCCTGTCCTGGACAAATTAGACAAAAAAAAGCAAAAGCAAAGAACCAGGAACATACAGCCTTCTTCACACAGCCAACTTCACAATTATAATTTAATTAATAAAATGCAGTTATTTTAATATTTAAGTAAAAATAATTAATAATTAAAAAAAAATTAAGTATAATTTTATTTACTATAACCAGTGTAGTGTATGTTTCAGATTATTTTTACTTTTTTATCATACTATAATATAATTTATACTAATATTAAAGAGAGGAAAGATTTGTATTTGTGTGTGTACACACACAGCACCAACACGTGTATGTATATGGGTGTGTGTCTGTATTTGTAATAAATAAACACAAAAACGACCATGCTGGTTTCAAAAATGTTTTCACCATTGGAAAGCTACATTCACTCTAAATAACATAGGCTACCTTTTACCGCGGGAAAATGCCTCATTCCTACGGGAAAACTCTTAACGTGGGCGGAGCCGCCAAGGAAAACTAGTAGGTAAATAAAGTTATTTTCGAGAACGGTAAACGATCAATTAACTAAATGTTTGAAAAATAAATAAAAGTTCTGGGGGTCATTTAACTTGTCTAATAATAGTGAAAGTTACAAATGCGGTGATATTTTCATTGCTTGTCCAGTAAGTCTCAAATGTGAACTCTCTGGAATTTGTAAATTTTATCACCATGAAACGGCCCCCTGTTAATAATAATTTCGATAGAGCGACAGGAAATAAACTGAAGCTTCGATAAATAGAAATTCGGTCAAACGAACCATCGAATAAATGGACGTTGAAGAATGAAGCATTCGATAGTTTGATCTGTCGGTTAACTGTCATCCGGGAAACGTCGTTCTATAAATAGGTTTTCGGAATGGGGTAGCAAACCCGTCTTTTGACGTATTTAAACTTACACAAATAATCAGTTGAAATTGAATAAATGTTAAAAATTGATAAAAATCTAAAATTTTCTTATTGGATTACATACGAAAACTTAAGAGTTTAAAGTCTGAACAGTAAAAGAAAAACTTGCTCTGAGGACGCCACGTGTATATTTTTATATAATACGACAACAATTTACAACATAAAATGCCTTGACGTACTGGTCTAACTCATTTACTCTGTGAATGAGTGATCCAAAAGGGTACATCATAATATTTTACGTTACGTTAAATGGCAACACTGCAAACGTCACTTCGCTCCATCTAATTAAAAATCGAGGTTTAGTCAAATTTCATATCGCGAATGATATTCTTCAGTGTTTTGTTTACCTTTCACAGTCTAATAATTAGTTAGTTTGCAATTATAAACGTTTACCTAGGTCCTAGGGCCTAGGCTATATTAGATCACCGGGTGCGAGCCAAGCGAGCACGGGAGTTCAGGGCACCCCTACTTCGGATAGTAAAGGTTCGAAGGGTATGGCAGAAGCGATGTGAGCGAGCGTAGCGAGCCCAGATCGCTCGCCATACCCTTCGTGTTAGGTTACACATTAACCTAAACAAACCTAACTATAACTGTACTGGATAGTGGGTGCTTGGCACAAACCCTCGGACTACCCAATGCATACACAAAATAATAAAACGGTTGGTTCTCGAAGCAGACAGTATAATTTATTCGGTAATAATCGGTACAAAAAGTGGACTGTAATAATTAGTTCGATCACGGTGGAACAACACTATTGACAAAATCGATGATAACGGTACAACACTACGTACAGTAAGAAATTACTACAATATGGGTACAGCACTACGGTGACAGATTAGCGAGCTATTACACTGGCGACAAAGACAAAGTCGAGCAAAACCGAAAAGGGACGCAGTTATGCGTTAGAATGAAATACAAATACACCGCGCTCACTCTTGCGCATAACTGCGTCCCTTTTCGTTTTTGCACGACTTTGTCTTTGTCGCCAGTGTGATAGCTCGCTTAGGATAACGCGGCACTTTCAAAACGGTAGGTATTCGATTTCACACGGCTCACTATTATCACTAACACTACTGCACTGTACTCGGTTGTTTCTTCAGTTTCGATCGCTCCGATTAGCTCGACTGAACTGACTGAACTGACTTGCTGGTCCGGGATGCGGCCGGTTTAAATACTAATTCCCGCGAAAACTTCCAGATCGCCATTCATTCGCGAAGTCTGTTGACAGTTCTCGACGATATATCGATCCCTTTCGCACAGTCGTTTCATCTACTTCCGGAAAGTTCGCTGTTCACGTCGTATATCGCTCTCGGTCGGTCTCTACTTCCGGAAAGTTCGCTATTTACATCGCATGTCGCTCCTTGTCGCATAGTCTGTCGGTCTCTCTCTAGCTTCCGGAGAGTTTGCTTGACGTCTCGAACAATTGGCTGTTATCGAACTTTCTTGAGGTTTCTACCAATAGGGTGATCGATGGGTTGCCAACAATCAGCGGTTGCGACGTTTGGATACATTTACGGTCGGTTTTATTGCGATGTCCGCGTTCGGATACGTTTCTAAATGTTTCGTCGCGAACAATAACTAAACCCAGTTTAGCCAAGGCAAAACTAGTTTGCCCTAAAATTGGGTTTGGCCGGTAACATATTATAGGTAATAAGGCCAAGAGGTTATTCAAAACAAACAAAAACAATGGATTTTATGATAAATATGATGTACTAACCTTGGACATGTTGTGTAAACTTATAAGGCTTTCTCTAATAGTCAAGCGTTATTCGCTATTAGACGGACATAGGCTACTTTTTACCTCGGGAAAATACCTCATTCTTAAGAGAATGACTGTAAGCGCGGATGGAGCCGTGGGGCGGAACCTTCATGAAACTTGGTATCACTAATCTGACCTAGGGTTTGATAGAATAGAGCTTGGAGATGGATATAAGCTACCTTTTACCGCGGGAAACTTCTCATTCCCACGGGAAAAATGGCAGCGCGAGTAGGATTTTTTGACGAAACTTGGTAAGTAGGTACAGAGATAGGATAAACCCTGGGGATGTATAAAGGTCACCTTTTACCGCGGGAAAATCCTTTTTCCCACGGGAAAAATTAATTGTAGTACAGATGAAAACTTTTCATGATGATTGGTACTCCCACGGGAAAAAGGTAAGACGCGCGGGAAGTTTTAGTGATACTTGGTACAGAGATATAATATAGGCCGGGAGATGATGACAGAAATTTTTAGGTCATTTGTTACAGTATGGCGGTTTTACAGGGGTCTTAGTACGTAATGACAAAAAGAAAAATGATGGTCATAGCATTGGTACTGGCGGCCCAATCGCGAAAAAAAAAATGCAGATTTTCGGCGGTATGGCGACCATTTGGATCCGTCCGAAAAGTATGGCATGGTGATTTTCGTAAATGACTGCACGAAGATGATCAAACTGTGCAAAAATGACCCTGGTACGAATGGTTGAATTTTTAATTTATAAGTCGGTATGGCGGGCTGTAAGTCACACCGGAGAAGTATGGCATGACACTGTCGTCTAGTTATTTTGTACGGGCTATCGGAAAATAATAAAATTTTCGTGGTAGGTACAAATCGTTTGACTTTCGTAATTTATCCGACTAGTTCACTAACGCCCACGCGATTGGGCCGCCAGTACCAGCGCTATGACTATCATTTTTCTTTTTGTCATTGCGTACTAAGACCCCTGTTAAACCGCCATACTGTAACAAATGACCTAAAAATTTCTGTCATCATCTCCCGGCCTAATAGATTTTAGGGAGGGATAAAAGATACTAAAGATACTACACTATAATACCTCATTGCCACGAGAAAATTGGTAAGTAGCGCGTGCGGAAATTTTCAATGAAACTTGGTACAGATATAGAAAAGATCTTGGGGATGGATTAAGGCTATCTTATAGTGCGGTAAAATACCTCATTCCCACGGGAAAAATAGTAGCGCGGGCGGAAATTTTTGATGAAAATTGGTACAGGGATATAAAAGATTTTAGGCATGGATAAAGGCTACCTTTTACCGCGGGAGAAAACTTTATTCCCATGGGAAAAATCGTAAAGTGGGCAAAAAGTTTTAACTAAATTTGATACAGAGATAGAAATGGTACAAGGAAAAGTCGAGTCCCAACGCGAGCGTAGCCGTGGGCGGGCAGCTAGCAGTAGTATAATATTATATTATTTGTTCCGTCTTCGATATCCGGAATCCATATTGTTGAGTTTAGCCTTGCCTTTCTACGTTCGACTTTGGCGCCTTTATTCTCCCTTCCGGTGTGCGCGCTAGGCGCCCTCTAGTGTTTTGAATAGTGGGGCGCCGGGGTTCGTGCGGAAGCGTTAGCGCAGCGCGCGCCATCGTTCTTCATTATAGCGTCGTCTTTCGTACCGTTCGCACGTGTTAGCTGCGCTGTGTTGAATTTAGTGTTTTATTAAAACACCGACATTTTTTAATTCTCCCTTCGGTATGGAGCCGAATTCAAATCGTACGTTAGAACCGCCAGTTTCACGAAAAAGGTCTATAACGGAATCGAAGTCAAGTTCGAGCTCTGAATCGTCGTCGAGTGCTGAAGAAGATGTGGGAGCAGATCAACAAGCTGAAACGTCGCCGGCTGCAGCAGCAAAGTCTCCGACGCAGAAGGATACAAGTGCTCGTAAGTCAAAACGAGCCCGACACGTAAGTGACCAACAATTTGAATTTTTACAACAACAAATAAATTTTTTGACTAGCATGATTACCTATTCCCAGTCAAACAAAATGCATGACAGTTCAAGTGTTAATGCTCATTCCACTACACCCGTATCAGTCCATAATATCCCTGCGGCCATGCCCACCGGACATGGTACCCCAGCCGAATCAGGCTCGATGGCTGCTGCTCCGTCTGGCACAGCTGCCGTAACAGCTTCTATTGCCTCTGAGGTTACTTCAGATTTTTTACTACAGCCTCCAAATAATACTACCGACTTAGATAAAAATCAATTAAATCTATCTGATCCTAGCACTGTGGTGAAAGATCCAATCTTCCCCAAATCTAACGAAAAATATTTGAACAAACTGTCAGACTTACAAAGATTTAAATCTAGCGACTGGTCTTCGATTCGTTTTGCTGAGGTACAGAAGAAATATGTGACTACCCCCGGTTTTGTGGAACTAGAAATTAATGACGATTTAAAACGATTCCAATCCCATTCTTCTGAAGAGTATCGACTTTATCTTTTAGAGCGTTCCTTTGCTGCTATGACTAATGCAATTTTAACCCAAAAAGATGAATTATGCAAGACCCTGCAGGGATTAATTGATTGGTCAGGCAACAAAGATACAATGTTAACACCAGCAACTCTTTTTAAAAAAATCGAAGAACTGTTTGGCAAACAATCTACCTACATGAAGGTCACTGAAGATGTTTTACAAATTACGTGTGGTAGACGGGCAGATACAATTCAATCTCGGAGAGAATTGTTGCTTAAGCAAATTCCTAATGAATATCACAGTGATGCATTGAAAAGAATTCCCCCAAATTTAGAATTTCTTTTTGATGGTGAATTATTAAATACTTTCGTTCAGAAAATAGGGGGGGCTGAAAAATTAACAGTACCTTCTACTCAAACCACTAATCCACCAACGCAAAATAATACGTATACCCACCAATCGCGTAAAAATGATTACTCCGCTAAAGCTTCTACAAGCAAGCAGTCAAATGAAAAGCCATTTCGTAACAATTCTTTCAAAAAACCAAAATCTCACTTACCCAGGCCATCTAATAGTAGCAACAGCAAGCCCACAACGAGAAAGGACCGGCAGGGCAACAAAGGTCAGAAACCTCGCTCTCATTCCCCCTCTAAATACAAAAATCGGCGTGCATGACTCGCTACCATTTCGGGGTGGTTGTCTAGGGCTATATCTGCATATTTGGGAGGAATTAGGAGCACCACAGCAGATTTTAAAATTATTACAAGGCATCCGCATCCCATTTGTGCTGAAACCACCCCTAATTTATCCAAATCGTCTGGTTTTGGAATGTTTCAAAACAAAACAGAGCAGTCAAATGACTCAACAAATCGAAAGCATGTTAGACGCTCACATTTTAGAGGAAGTAGACATTTCACCGAGTTATCTGTCGACCTTTTTTCTCGTTCCAAAACCAGACGGTTCTTATCGACCAATTTTCAACCTAAAACAGCTGAACAGGTTTGTCAAGACGAAGGAGTTTCAGCTCTTCAGCCATTTTCGCGTCCCCAAATTTCTACAAGACCTGGACTGGATGGCAAAACTAGATCTCAGTCAGGCGTATTTTCATCTACCAATCGCCGACCAACACCGCAGATTTTTGAGGCTGAGCTACAAAGGAAAACTCCTGCAAATGACGTGTCTACCGTTCGGGCTTTCAACTGCTCCGAGAACTTTTGCCTCGGTAACAAATTGGATTGCAGAGTATCTGCGGTCTCACGGAATCAGGTGCGTAGTTTATCTAGACGATTTCCTCTTGGCAAACCAGAGTCAACGCATTCTTTGCCACCATGTCACCATGACAGTCAATCTGCTGCAGAGGCTTGGCTGGACAATCAATTTCGACAAATCTGTTCTGACTCCGACTCGCCGCCTAGAGTTCCTGGGAATTACTTGGGACACCGAACAGAACACCAAATCTTTGTTGGAGTCGAAGTGCATAACGCTACGCAAAGCACTTCAGCAACAGATGTCGAAAGGCAGTTGGTCCCTCAAACAGTCCCAGTCACTACTGGGGAGACTCAACTTTGCCACATTCGTAGTCCCCAGGGGAAGGCTACACTGTCGAACAATGCAATACTACAGCCGACAGTTGTCCAAAATGAATCCACACAAACTACTCGAGTTACCAGATCCTGTGCTCGCCGAAATACAATGGTGGTTGAAGGCTGCCTCGGGGACCATGCCAATTCACAACATTCCGGTCACCCACTTGCTAACTACGGATGCTTCCGACATCGGATGGGGAGCTCAACTGGGCGAGACTATAATAACAGGTCAGTGGACAAATACCCAAAAAATATGGCATGTCAACCTCAAGGAACTGTATGCAGTCTACGCCGCGATATTACAACAAAGCAACCATCTCATCAATGCACATATCCTAGTACAAACGGACAATCGCACGGTAGTAGCCTATATCAACAAGGAAGGTGGGACGAAGTCGAGAAAATTGCTGGACCTGACGAAGCAAATGATCACACTCTTAGACCAGTTGAATGTTTGCCTAACAGCTCAGTACTTTCCAGGCAGGTACAACATCGAAGTAGACGCACTATCTCGTCAAAAAGCTTGTCCAGAGTGGCACCTGACAACCGAGGCAACCGACATGATTTTCCGGATGTGGGGGACTCCGGAAGTGGATCTGTTTGCCTCGAAAACAGCCCATATGGTAAACAAGTATGTATCGAGAGATCCACAGGACGAACAAGCTCTATTTCACAACGCGTTTTGTCGTCAGTGGAAATTCAACCTTGCATGGATTTTTCCGCCACCGAATCTGATGCCACAGGTACTGTCTCATCTAAATACAGCTCTAGGTCTTTACATAATAATCGCGCCGAAATGGACAAGGACTTTTTGGCTATCGGATCTTCAGCGTCGAGCTCTCCAGAGACCGTACCAAATCAAGAATCTACACCGTGTCCTAGTAGACACACAAACCGGGACTCATCCACCATGTATACGAGAAATTCACCTAGAAGCATGGTTGATTTCGGGTGGTCAGACTTGATAGATGACTGGAGCGAACAAGAAAAGTCCTTATTGTTTTCAAGTTGGCGAAAATCTAACATCAACACTTACACTCCCGTGTGGAGAAAATGGAAAGAATGGTGTTCTTATAATGCAGTAAATTTTAAGAATCCTTCACCTGTAGAAATAGCTAGGTACCTTGCTCATTTACATAACAACGAAAGACTAGCTTATAGGACAATTCTAGTTCATAAATCTGTTATTGCAACGTTCACAAATTTATCCGCGGATCTTAACTTATCCTCTAACTTTTTTGTCAAACATATTATGTTAAAAGCCATTTCTTCAGCAACCGAAAAGAAAACTAAACCACCAATATGGGATCCTAAGCTGGTTATTCGTCATTTAAGTACTTATACGCCAGACGAGAACAACCTATATCAAGTTTCCAGACGCACGGCCATATTACTACTGTTAACTTCAGGAAGGCGTGTACACGACCTCACACTATTGAAGGTAGATGCAGACAATTTAAGGGATGATGGAGATAATATCGTGCTGTGGCCTTCTTTTGGTTCAAAGACGGATAGCATAAACCATAGACAGTCGGGTTGGAAACTTCTTAAACATCCTAACCAAAACCTGTGCTGTGTATATTGGCTTCGCCGATTACTACATGTTTCAGATATTCGTCGTAAACAAGGTAACTGGCCAAATTTGTTTATTACAGCGAGAGGCACACCTAGACCTGCCACCAGAACCATCATTGCAGGTTGGATCAAATCTGTATTGAAAGAATCTGGCATTGAAGCATCACCAGGTTCAGTTCGTTCTGCGGTTGCATCTTTAAATTGGTTAGAAAAGTTCACAATAGACCAAATACTTGCAACAGGAAATTGGAAACAAGAACACACATTCAGAACTTATTATCACAGAGAAATTATATCGGAAACAAGTAATTGTAATGAACAGGTATCTTTGTCAAATTATTTTGTAGCGGAAAATTAACTATAGATTATTATTTTTATTTAATCTGATTTATCACATATAAATCATGTTGATTATACAAAACACATTATAGCATCATCATTCAGGTACCAGGAGATACCAAACACGTCACTTAACAATATGGGTTCCGGATATCAAAGACGGAACAAATAATAGAGAGTTTTAGCAAACAATAAAACTTACCTATTATTTTTCCTGAGATATCCGGAATCCAGGTAATTCCTACCTGGTACATGATTGAGTTTTATAATGAAGAACGATGGCGCGCGCTGCGCTAACGCTTCCGCACGAACCCCGGCGCCCATGAAGGAAGAAAAAATTTTACGCGCCCGGCGCCCCACTATTCAAAACACTAGAGGGCGCCTAGCGCGCGCACCGGAAGGGAGAATAAAGGCGCCAAAGTCGAACGTAGAAAGGCAAGGCTAAACTCAACAATATGGATTCCGGATATCTCAGGAAAAATAATAGGTAAGTTTTATTGTTTGTTAAAACTCTCTATGTATACCCTAGCACGGACATCAGGCTGTCACATTGAAATACATTGTAAGGAGCGGGGGCATGATGAACTGTCACACAAGCATCGCATACATAGTAGTATATACCCTAGTACGGACATCAGGCTCTCACATTGAAATACATTGTGAGGAGCTCGAGCGGGGGCATGATGGTCTGTCACACAAGCATCGCATACATAGTAGTATATACCCTAGTACGGACATCAGGCCAGGGTCTTATTTGGCTGTGTATTTGGCATGTAAAAATCATGAAACTTAATGGTTGCTAAATTTGAAAATAGTGATGTGATGTGGTAAGAAGCGTAACGTATATTTATCGATTATTTTCGTACATTTTATCACATGGCTACTGGACTTGTTTATCGAGCCTCTCATAAACAATGGCGATCAACTTGCAACTTGCAATAATATTGGTAACATTTCGTACTTCCGAATTCTTCTTAACCGAAACTTAATTGATCGAAAACGGTTCATAGAATATTTAGTTCCAATATGTTTCTTTTGACATAACTTCATTATACCATAAATATGTTAAACAGGAGTATCATTTTCCAGAAAAACTACAACCATATTATCGAAATGTTATTTTTGGTTTTACCAACTATTTTTCTTCATATATATTAATTATCCTGGAGGTTTATTAAACGATTCGATGGGCTGGGCAGTTTTCGGAGGAGTACAGAATGGAATGTGGGGTAAGGCAAGGGGGGCTGACTTCACCCACACTTTTTAACCTTTTTGTAAATGGCCTGATAGAGCGGCTCAGTGAGGCTGGTGTTGGTTGCTCGATAGATGGTTGTTTTGTAAATAACATAAGCTATGCCGACGATATGGTGCTGCTGGGCCCCTCTATCAGTGCCCTTAGGTCACTTTTGCAGATTTGTGAAAGCTATGTGGAGACTCATGGTCTAAAATATAATGTAAACAAGAGTGAACTGTTAGTTTTCAAAGCAGGAAATAAAGTCTACTCAGTACCACCTGTCTACCTTAACGGTTTACCTTAGTGTAGTATATTAGTTAGGTAACGTTTGTCAATTGTGTATCCTCTTTGATTAGCACTACTCCATGCTCCTTAATTGTTTTCCTATACTCTAAGGTTGTCTGGAAGAGATCGCTAAATAGCGATAAGACCGCCTTTGCGCACATTTTATTTATAAGTTACTTTGTGAAAATATTTTTATGTGTTTAAGCAATAAAGTATTACTTACTTACTTACTTACTTACCTTTAAAAAGGGTCACTCAATTTAGGTACCTCGGCCATTGGGTTACGGAGGACTTGAACGATGATGTTGATATAGAGAGGGAACGCAGGGCATTGTCGGTAAGAAGTAACATGGTGTCTCGCAGGTTTGCCAGATGTTCCAAACAAGTTAAATTATCTTTGTTTAAGGCATATTGTCAAACTATGTATACCTGCAGCCTGTGGAGTAACTATACTAAAAAAGCCTCTAATGCCCTGCGCGTCCAATATAATAACGCGTTTAGGGGTGCGTTGGGCCTGCCGCGTCGCTGTAGCGCCTCCGGAATGTTTGTGACGTGGAATACGGATGGCTTTCGTGCGGTAGTGCGTAAACGAGTAGCGTCTCTTCTAACCAGGCTACACGGTGGTTCCAACTCTCTCCTTAACGTTGTTGCTGGTAGGTTGGATAGTCCAATATATAAACACTGGACATCTTTACATGTGTACCCAAATAAATGTTGGTCTTTTTATTAACATAGTTATTAAGTAGGTACTACTAACTATCTATGGACTTATTTAAGGTCTGAAATAAATGTTTTCAATTTCAATTTCAATTTCAATAAACACAATTTACTTTTCCCATAATTTATAATGGATCTAGTTTTGTAAATGAATTAAAAAGAGAAATGAATCTCTGGAAAATGAAAATCTGGTAAAAATTATTTTGGTAAAACAATAATATCGAAAGTAAAAAAATGCAATCCGTTTTCGGTAAAAACATATTCGGTATTAAAATTTTCGGATTTAAGATAGGTCAACCATTTCATAGAGCGCAGCGAACTTTACCTAGAGAGACACAAGGACAGACGGCACCTGATGGTTAGTGGTCACTGTCACAAAGGATTTTGTGTCAAAACGTCCCCCCAAAAAACAGAAAACTAATAACATCGATCAACAGATTTGATATCTCAGTATTATGCGTTTTAGCTATATGATTACTTTTTACTATGGCGACATCTTTCAAAGACGCGGGATATTCCGAGAAAAAAATCGTCTTGCTATTAATATTGGTACCCAAAATAACAGATTGTAAGCATTGCAAACATTAAAAATCTTTTGTACTAAGTTATTAGAGGCAAGATAACACCTAGCAAAAATGTTTCTTTTATTTTCAAATCCCATTGATCATGAAGTTAAAAATGGTTACTAGCCTTTCTATAGATCCATAAGAACCTATTGACACATACAAAAAATCTGTTGGAGGGGGGGGGGTACTCATATAAAAATGGTCATCATCCTTTTAAAACAATATTTTTAATTTTCGGATCTTTTGGAAAGCTGCGAAAGCGAAAGAAAAAAATAATAAGCTGACGACTCGATTCTATATTATTTTTTATCGACTACTTCACATCACTAAAAATTAACAACACAATTTTCTGCTACAAAATTGACCACGAAAATTGTAAAATCCAAGCGGTTTACTACTCACCAGAAAAATGTGATACCAGCAAGCTTTGTAGTTTTGCTTGCGACATGGTTTCGGCACAATTTCACCGCACAATTAACCTTTCTGTGTTATTTATTTTATTTTTTATATTTTATGACAGAACATCACGACCAGGAGATGGGCACGTACCCAGGTATTTACCCAACCACCCAGTAAATACGCGTATCTACCCAGTAAATACCCATATCTACCCAAATCAGTGGGTATATTGAATTCAATAATTTGTTCTAGCATTATTTTATTTGTTAAAAAAATTAAACAGTTCCCGTGGGATAGTTAAAAATGTTGTTTAATATCAATAAATTTTAATAAAAGGTTTAATATATTCTATTCTATTCTATTCTTATAATTACTATGGAAAAGCCGAAAAACAAAGCGGGCGTAGCCGCGGGCAGACAGTTAATAAATAATAAAATTTATTTATTTGCTCTCATGAAACAGGCAACTTAATTAAGTTAAATTAAAACTAGACATTTCAATGTGAGAGCCTGATGTCCGTACTAGGGTAAGTATAATTTATACTACTATGTATGCGATGCATGAAGGAAGAAAAAATATTACGCGCCCAAATGGAGTAGTAATCAAAACGTACTATGAATGGGTGCCGGCTGAGACATATATTTTGGACTCACACACACATTCACACTTTTCTTTTAAATAGTCGTTCACGACATGTCGTGAGAGATGGGCGGTCGGGTAAATACTAAATCTACCCACCCGGGGGTATTTACTGGGTAAATACCCACGCACCCGGCAAATACCCATATCTACCCAAATCAGTGGGTAGATTGAATTCAATAATTTGTTCTAGCATTATTTTGTTTGTTTATGCGCCGATTTCGATGAAACTCGGTTTGTAGCACTATTTTGGCAAGGAAAATAGAATGCAATAAAGAAATTTACAAAAATCCAAGATGGCGGCCAACTTTTCAGTTTATAGACTGATTTCGATGAAACTCGGTTTGTGACACTATTTTGACAAAGAAATTAGAATGCTATGTGAAAATTATCAAAAATCCAAGATGGCGGTCAACTTATCTGTTTATGGGCCGATTTAGGTGAATCTCAGTTTGAAACATTATTTTAGCATAAAAGTTAGAATAGAATGTCAAAATCTCAAAAATCCAAGATGACAGCTAACTTGCTTGTTTATGGACTGATTTTGATGAAACTTGGTTTGTTACATGTATATGTCGGAAGAAGGACAAAAAAAACTAACTATGGTAGGGTGTGGCAAAGCGAACAAATAAAGGAAACCTGCAAAGGGCTACACGCGGAAACACACTAAGCGTGGGCGTATGCTACAATAACTTTTAGAGAACCATCGTACACTATCTTTGTCAGGACTACCCCAATTTGTCATCACTATTGAAACAGACTTTACCAACTATATCGAATGTCGTTACAATTGAAACACACTATACCACCATCGACTCGGTTGCTTGTTATCATGAACGATCGGTACCTAATCAATCCCTAAAAGGGGTTTAGGTAGATCCGAGCACCATCAAAATGCCATAAGGGGAAACTGGCATGGAAAACACTGAACAATTACAAACTGGCCAACCAAGGGGCCTCCCCGCCCGGAACTTATGTAACTCGACCATATTACAGTTATACTCTACCCGCGGTCATGATAACAATGCCATAGCTAACACCATACGAATACCAGAACCTAGCCAACCTTGCTAGCGACACGATAATTAGATCACTTTACTCACGGTTTACAGACACCACTGGACTGTGGTACAAACAATATTCCAACAACCATTATTTCAACATACATCCAGATCTCACATCGAATCACACATCACAAAACACACCGGACAAGTACGTCCACCAGAAACACACTAATTCTCAGACACACAAAGCTATCAACGCGGCTGCGGATCTACCCAGAGGGCTTGCCCGCCCTGAGCACTGCTATTTATGTGAGTGAACCACCCGGTCCCACTCCCGGTAGTAGGGCCTCCTGTCAAACGTCACCGCGCCAACTTCACACCGGTCAACTATATCGATTCTACCCTCTGATACTCGAGAAAGTAAAATAAAAACTGTCATCGACGTTTACAATCGATTTAAACGATCAATCTGGCTTCAATCTCCGACATATATTTTTTGACTAGAAACTGAATGCAATGTCAAAATTGTCAAAAATTCAAGATGGTGGTTAACTTTTATGTTTATATAGTGATTTAGATTAAACTTGGCTTATAACACTATTTTCACAAGGAAATTACAATCCAATGTCAAAATTGACAAAAATCCAAGATGGGGCCAAACTTTTTGTTTATGGACTGATTTCAATGAAACTCGGTTTGTAACATAATTTTGCCAAGGGAATTACAATGCAATGGCAATACATTTTTTTTCATTCTGGACCTGATGCAGGAGCCTACAAGATACCCAACTCCTCATAAAATTAGAGCAGAGGTATCGTGTTTGGACTCATTGGAACAGTATCAATGATTAGATTATAATTAAGATATTATAGTAACCTTGATTTTATGCCTTTAACCTTGATTTCACAGTAAAGTTTATACGAAAACCGAGTTGTTATCGTGTCGGTATGATATGGTATCGTTGTTCAATCGTTTCTATTATGTTTAGATACGTTCATTACTTATAGTAAAGTTTAAATTTAAAAATCTACAAATAAAAATGAAATTAAAAATTTAAAAAAATTTCGCCACAAAACCAATAAAAAGTAAAAAACAAATATAATAAATTTTTGTTGATCCTTTAATGCGACGGGGGACTGCTAAGTAAGAAAATAGCAAAGAAATGCATGAAACATTAATTTAAATGCCAAAATAATGGTAGGCACATGAACATAGATTGTCTCTGAGTCGTTAATTTATAGCCACCCAACGAAACTCGCATAATGTTGGATTGGTTAAGTGTTTAAATAAGAGAAAGTGAAAATTTACGTAAAATTGTGACTGAAATAATAAAAGAATCTCCTAATATCTCAGATGTTTGTTTACCTTCCATTCAGCCAGAAGTCTGTTGCATTCGTTGCTACTTTCTTAGCAGTCCCCCGTCGCATTAAAGAATCAACAAAAAATTATTATATTTATTTTTTACTTTTTATGTGTATAGTGGCGGTCGTTTTTTAAATTTTTATACTTAAGTATTTATATTGAGTTTACCAATCTGTTATCAACAGCATCCTTTGTGTTGACAATGTCTTCTACTATTTTTTTTTCTTCTTCTTTTATCTTCTTTTGCTCGCGTTCTGAAATAAAAATGGTTTAGTGCAGTACCTATAGTGTAATTGTACTCGTATTAAGGTCTATAAGACATAGAAGGTGATTTTGAAATTAGTACTTAGTGGTAATAAGATATTTTGGTTTTAAGCACTTATAGACCAACACCGATGATCAACCAATAAAGTCATTTTCGTAACTTACAACGCAACATTGGGCCCGATTCTACATATTACGCTCTAACTTAAATTTAAGAACCATATGTCCCTTTCACGTTGTTCATAAGAACGAAAAGGGACAGGCGATTGCCAACCTACATTTAGACACGTCAAACATCAAATTTACGCGTAATTTAGCAGGAATTTAAAAACATCCCGACTAAATTAAGCTGAATTTGACAGCTGCGCTGCTTATTTTAAATATCATTCATTCAAAATTAAATTCATTCATCTACCCATCCTTTTCGATTCCCATATAAATGAAAGAGACCAACAACTTTTTAGAGATTTTAGCGGCCACGGCAGAATTGAGCCCATTATCCTGCTTTAACAACTAAGATTAGTACCTATAGATCACTATGACATTTCAATCATAAAATACCAACCTACTTAAAAAGTACATAATATACTTACATATTACACTAAGTACATATTGATTAGTCCATTTTATCATTATTATTTTATTTTTTTATTAATTTAATAAAAGATACAAATGTTTCTATAAATCAATCATCGCTTATCTACAAATACTTTATCAAGGCTGCGCTGCTTGTCCCATAACTTACACACTACGTGACACTACAAAACAGACAAAACCTTAATATTTACAGTAACAGTTCATGTACGAGTACGAGTAGGTAAGCTTTGCTTTTATATTTTTCTTACTTTTAATTTTTAACCTCCTGTTTAGTCCTGCATTCGATATTTTTCTGTTCTTTCTCCATAATAATTTCTTACGCCTTGTTAGATACCAAATCAAACCCCAAATAATTGTTAATGTACTTACAGTTTACGCGTATTTTAGAAAATCTTATTTTTTTTCCTTTTAAATACGTTTAAAATGTTAAGCCATAGGAGCTGAGACCTCTAATTAATGAGTTTTTGAATTGTTTTATCGTTTTGCTGAAAAACGCGAAAAACACATTTTTATGACCTTTGACCTTGAATAAAAAAAATCCATACAGTGGAAACATGGGAAACTTTCAAATTTTATTTTTAATCATATTTTAAACAATCTTACCGATTTTCAGCTTGACGGGAATTTATGTAACTTTACCCCTATTTTCTGGTGTATTTTGACCGGACTATTAGGAAATAAATTTATATTTCACGCAAATTTGTGAGGTGAGAAGCAATCCAAAAAAAAAGAGTGATTTTTCTGGGTTTTAGAAGTCGCTGAATCCGTAAGTCGCTTTAGAAGTTCGAAACACTTCTTGTGCCTCAATAAAAAATGGCCACCGAAAATAAATAAGAAAGGTGTAGGTACTGGATAGTGGGTGCTTGGCACAAACCCCCGGACTACCCAATGCGTACACAAAATAATAAAACGGTTGGTTCTCGAAGTGACAGTAATAATTTATTCGGTCGGTAAAATCGGTACAAAAAGTGGACTGTTATAATTGATTCGATAACGGTGGAACAACACTACGGTCGATAAGAAATTACTACAATATGGGTACAGCACTACGGTGACAGGTTAGAATAACGCGGCACTTTCAAAACGGTAGGTATTCGATTTCACACGGCTCACTATTATCTATCACTAACACTACTGCACTGTACTCGCGGTTAATTATTGTAGTCGGTTGTTTCTTCTCTTCAGTTTCGATCGCTCCGATTAGCTCGGCTGAACTGACTGAACTGACTTGGTTGCGGGTAGTGTTGGCTATCGATAGCCCACTATCGATAAACTATCGATAGTCTATCGATAGTTGAAGCAAAACCAATAGTATCGATAGTCTATTGATAGTATCGATAGTATCGATAGCATTTTTATGCAAAACTATTAACAAGGGCAATACTATCGACACTATCGATATATTTACGTCCAATAGAATCGATAGTATCGATAGTATTGCAAAATCTTGCAAAATCACCCAAAAATAATCGATAGTATCGATAGTTTTGCTCTATCGATAGTCAGCCATATTTCGATAGTATTGCTGGCAAAGGCAGTGTTGGAATTCGTACGATAATTATCGTATTTGTACGATAATTTCATAGTAAATACGATGTACGATCCTAATTAAGGGATCGTACGCGTAAGTACTATCTTTTTAAATTCCTTTCCATTTACCCAATTTACCTACTGTATAAAATAAAATTTTACATTTCGTAACATTGAAGCGTCAATAATCCAACTGCAGCGTACACTATGTGCATTTAGGACTTTGTATGAGCAAGATAGACATACAATTCTGTATGATGGAAGACGACGCCGACATTATTTTTGGTTGAGATTGAGACACGATTAAATATTTGTAAATACTGCTCTCCCGCCATCGCCCTGAGTGAGTGTTACCGTATTATATTACATGTTTTTCTTAGTATATTATTATGTGTCTCTATTAACATACACATACTATTTCGTAATTTATACCTTTTTACAAATTGTACGATAATTTCGTACGCAAAAATAACGCCGCGGCCTCTGATTGGCTGGCGCATCGTTGGAGCTTGTTTGCTGTCCGTTTCAAGCACTATGCACTACGTAAAATGGTTGTACTATATTTCGGGTCTGCGTACTATATACTGTTGAAGTAATATATAGCACGCAAAAATACTATATTTTCATACCGAAATCTAACAAACAAATTCTATTTTCTTTTTATTTATGAACGCGCTTTTATGTTAACTTTTGAGTGAGGCTAGCATGTATCTGAAATCCGAACGTACCTATCTATAATCCTTTCTCTTAGGTTCTGAACTTGTCAATGTCAAATTGACAACATCAAAATACTTTGTTTGGTCAAACTACTATGTTTGGTCCAGAGAAGTGGGAATATTTAAAAGCGAAGCGCAGCTTTCCAACTTCTCTAGTTTGGTCTTCTTTCTTTTACTTTTATAGTGGGACTTTGGTAATTATTTTCAATTAGATTTTATTTTCATTTTGAGTAGTTGAGTTACTAAATAAAATAAATAGTCATGGAAGAAAGTGGTACTGATGACGAAAGTGTATCAAGTTCAAAATGAGAAAAATACTCCAAAAATATTAACCTGAATGGAAAAGCTTGCATGACTGCATTACTAAAGAAAGATCCCTATAGTGCAAAAAATATAGCTTTTATAAATAAATGAATAAGTGGCAAATATACCATTGTCTATTTATTTATTATTCATTAAATACTATATTTCAGAAGTGTACTATATTTTTCAAAACAATTTAAAAAAATACTATATTTCGCCGAAGATATGTCGGCAACCCTAGTAATACCAACCTATGTTCTCTTCATTCTCCGCTATTTACTATTTAGTAGGTTGCGGTTGCGGCTGTTGTGCACTCGTACGCAATTATTTTACCATTGCTTTGAAAAAAAAAAAGTCTATACATCTATAAAAGTGACATGTAATTGCATCAGCTGTCTAAAAAAAAATCAGCCTGATCCGTTGACCTTCGATCCGAAAATCCTTAATGTCCCATTTTTTTTACTTTGGGACCAGTGTGCGGCGGCGGCGGCGGCGCGGCGCGGCGGGGCGGTTGCGAACCGACATTTGTTATTATGAGGGAGGAATAGGTACTTAGGTGCATAAATTAGCTATGTTGGTTTTATAGTTAAAGGTCGCAGGCTTAGTTATGCCACAGCATAACCATCGCACCGCCGCCGTTCGCGCCTTCGATCTCTTCGCAGTCCCTGAACAAAAAATGATAGACAGACTTACCAATTCCGGCCATAGTTCGTAATTTCTTTTGATTGCTCAACTAACTAATTATAGAATCATATTATCATCATCTATTATAATGTATATATTAAAATGTGAACTCACACATGACTGAACTTAGGCACATTACTTTTAATTTACTTACAATAGTATTGATGATTTTCTGGCAATCGATAGTACAAAACTATCGATAGAATCGATTGTTTTTGGTAGTTTCTGCCAGAATTTGCAATACTATCGATACTATCGATTCTATTGGACGTAAATATATCGATAGTGTCGATAGTATTGCCCTTGTTAATAGTATTGCATAAAAACGCTATAGATACTATCGATAGTTCTATCGATATCCTGACTAGTTTTCGAGGTCAACTATCGATTGTCAAACTATCGATGGTTCTGCAACACTAGTTGCGGGATGCGGCCGGTTTAAATACTTATTCCCGCGGAAACTTCCAGACCGCCATTCATTCTCGAAGTCTGATGACAGTTCTGGACGATATATCGATCCCTTTCGCACAGTCACTCATCTACTTCCGGAAAGTTCGCTATTCACGGCGTATGTCGCTCATACATAGTCGGTCGGTCTCTATCTATTTCTGGAAAGTTCGCCATTCATGTTCATATGTCGTTCCTTGTCACATCATAGTCTGTCGGTCTCTCTCTAGCTTCCGGAGAGTTTGCTTGACGTTTCGAACGATTGGCTGTCATCGAACTTTCTTGACGTTTCTACCAATAGCGTGATCGATGGGTTGCCAACAATCAGCGGTTGCGACGTTTGGATACATTTACGGTGTTCAATCGGTCGGTTTTAATGCGATGTCCGTGTTCGGATACATTTCTGTGTTTCGTCGCGAACATACTCCCGCCGTGCGTGCGCCGTCGTCATTGGCGGCGCATCAACTCCGGTGAAGCGACGAGCAGTTCTTCAGCTATCGGTTGTATTGTCGGTTGCTTTGCGGTGTGACTCCCGCCGGTGTTGCAGTACGTACGGGATACGGTTCGGTCTTGCGGTGTTACACGGTGAGCTGGCGATACACGGTGACTGTGCTCGGTTCTGTTGTCGGTGGACCCTCCCGCCGGTGATGCAGTGCGAGATGAGGTGCGGTGTGGCGGTTAAAGACGGTTCATACGGTGAGCTGGAGACGGCGAGCTAAAGGCATGGGGACGGTGTTCGGTTCTCCAGTTCTCGATGGGCTCTGCCGCCGGTGATGCAGTGTGGGATGAGGTCGGTTGCGGTCGGTGCACTCGCATTTGTGGCGTCGAAACGGTTTCATGGTTAACTTTTTTTTTTAAATTTATTTATTAGAGTAAGTATACACAGTTTAACTTAAATTTACTTCTCGCCAAACTTAGCGTTTGATGGCGAGACTATCGCTCTTATTTGAACACTGTACGTACACCTACCACAACAACAAACACAACACAAAGAAACACAGCTTAAATAACTAGGTGCGCGTGAGGCTCATTCCTCCCCCCCCCGGCTTCACCGAGCAATGACTCCCTCAACCTGACCTTTAACTGTTGTAGGCTTATTTTTGGTTCTTGTCTTAGCACTTTAAATTTATTAAATATCTTAGGAACTAAGTATTTAGAAACCCTTTGTCCATAATAATTTTTTGTATTTTGTTTTAGTTTACTTTCTCTCACATTTCTAGTGTTACATTTATTTTCTACTTTTTCTTTATACTCGTCTCTGTAATAGTGTTCTACCCCTATCAAATAATACAGTTTTTTATCTATAGGCAATATCTTGCAAATGGAGAATTTTTTTTCGTAATCATTATTACATAATTGTTTTATTTTCTTAGTTACTAAATACTTAACCAAACTTAGCTGTAGTTTTTTGATTTCACTTATGTAAGTGCTAAAGGTACGCCCGTATACACCGAAGCCGTAGCTCATAACCGAGTCTGCGAGTGCATAGTACACCACTAACATTGTTTGTTTATTTAATATCCTATTGAGTTGATAAAATTTCCCTAATATTGCTCTAAGCTTATTACATACTTCATTTACATGCAGTTTCCAATTAAAGTTCTTATCTATATTTAAACCAAGATATTTATAACTTTCCACAACCTGAAGACTATTACATTTGCAATTAGTTTTATTATTGTGTAAGCAATCATAGTCGTGACCTATTACGGCTAGGTGATCCCTATCTATACGCTTCGCAGTCTGGTTAGGTATATGGCGAGTGTATATGCATGCATTTGGTTTTTGCCAAGTTTATTATGATACCATTATCATGTGCCCACTTAGTGATTTTCTCAAAGTCTAATTGTATACATCTTTGGATTTCACATATATCTTTAGCTGCATACAGTAGGCACATGTCGTCTGCATAGATATACACTCGGCAGTGAGCGACCACGTTAGCCACGCTGTTCACATGCATCAGGTACCCGACGGGCCCGAACACCGACCCGGTCGGCACACCAAGCTCAACTCCAGCCTCTTCCCCCATCACACCATTTATCACCGTTCGAATTTTCCTGTTACTTAAATAATTCCTAAACCAGGTGTTCGTAGGTCCACGGATCCCACATTCATCCATTGCTTGTAATAAGATATCGTGATCTAATGTATCGAACGCTTTTTTATAGTCAATAAACAGCGCCATCAGCTGCTTGCCAGAATCGAGGCTATTGTTGACATAGTCCGCAAAGCCAGCCAGTGCCGTGACGGTGCTACGCCCCCTCCTGAACCCGTGCTGGCCGTCTGACAGTATCCCGTTTCGTTCAAGAAACACACCTATTTGTCCAACTATTATTTTTTCTATAATTTTGTCGATAACTGATAAAATTGCTATAGGCCTATAATTTACATACTCCATGTGGTTTCCGGATTTATAAATAGGACGTATAATCGCTTGTTTTAATTGATCAGGACATACACCTTTGACTAAACACATATTTATCAAATTGGCTAGAACGGGGCTCAATTTTTTTAGTACATATTTGATATCCTTAATTCTAATTCTATCTAGACCCGGCGATTTTTCACTTGACATTTTATTAATTACTTTTTCAACCTCTAAAGCGCTTACTTTCTTAAACCTAAAACTAACATTACTCTCATTTACATAGTCACTTCTTGTTAAAAAATTAAAACTACAATAATGCTTAATCTCTCTAATTTCCTCTGTGAGTGTTTTTGCAAAGTTTGTACAGATATTAACGATACTTTCTTTTTTTCCTAAGTACCTTGTTATGACTTCATCTATACTGCTACTTGTTCTCCCTAACCACGTATTTATATTTGCCCAAATTTTTCTATAATCACCATTACTTTTTTAATCTCAGCCTGACGGTATTTGTTTTTAGCCTCATTTATTACTTTATTCACCTTATTTCTAAAGCGTGTGTATTCTAATCGTTTATTCATATTTTTAGGCGTAGCTTTCCAAATCCTAAATAAATGATCCCTGCGCTCGATCATATTATATAGGTGTGTATCTACCCACGGCTGTGTAGTCCTCCCCCTGCGCAACGACAATAGTATAGTGCTTTCTTTATAAATGCTATCAAACGCTGTACATAATGTCTGGTACAAAATTAACGGGCAAGTTATCAGTAGTAATTGCGCCCAGTCGTAAGTGTCTAATTTACGTTTAACAATTTTTTCACTGTAAACTTCCCGCGACACACTAATGTTATTGCGTTTCACCTGTGCACAATTTTCTAAGTCCACTGATAAGCCTACCGCGTGATGATCAGAAATCTCCAGCTCAAGCACGAAAGACGTCTCGCCGCGTCTCTGTCGCACCCACACGTGATCTAAGCATGCCTTCTCAACTTTAACATTTACAATCGCCTCCCGCCGTCACCTCTGTATTTGGTATCATAGCTTGTAGGCCGCATCCACACAGGGTGTTTTTATACAACGTCGTTGCAGGGTTCATTTTGTCGTGCAAAGTATCAATATTAGTATCTCCAACAATAATTAAATTCTCTGAGGCTGGAATAGTGTTCGATATAGTTTTTATGTGAGAAATAAAATTTACTTTATTTTTGTTTGGGGGACGATAGAGCCCAGTAATGTGTGATACGGTGCTTCCGGACCCTAGTCGTGCATGGAGCACTTCTACGTCCTCCGTGCTCTTTATTTCTGCCTGTACGTTTATGTTTTTCCTGGCATACAATAGTATCCCTCCGCCTCTTCTTGTTTCTCGCGTTAGTACAAAAGTATCATATCCTGTTATTTGGTATAATGGTAATTCCTCCTTTTTTATGTTAATTTCGGCTAAAATTATAATATCCAACTTGTATTTATTTTCTTCAAGCACTACTACAAATTCATTGAAGTGTTTCCGTAGTGAGCGTATATTATAGTAAAAGATATAAGTGTTTGCAATGTTTCGTTCTAAATCATTACTTAGCTTATTTATATCATAATATCTAGTGTATTCTACCTCAGTAGGTGAGTCCGTTACCTTATCGAATTTGAAAGTCAAAATATCGGGATGTGTAAACAGGTCGCGCCAGGTACGCTCATTCTATGTCCTCAAACCTTTCCAAGTCTTTTTCCGATCTTATATTGTATATTTTTTTTTCCTCACTGTTTTTCTTAACCAAAATATTAGAGTTTTGAATCCATATTTAGGCTTTAATTTGTTCCTGACTACCCACAATAGTTGTCGTTTATACTTCGGAATATCTTCGTTTATATAAATAGGTTCTTCATTACCATTGCCGTACACCGTATTGTTCGTTATCTTGTAGTCTCGTTTAGCCATCATCCATTTATTTCGCGCGTCCTTGCAGCGTAAAGTGACCAAGACAATTTTGGGTTTCTGATCATCTGGTTTAAGTTGACCTACCCTCTGAGCACATTCAATATCGTTAAGGATTTAATTTTAGCTTTTGGGCCAGGGTTTTTACGACTGTTTGAATGTCTTCATTTACTTGGTTTTCCAAGCCATGAATTTCTACATTCTTCTCCTTGTCTCTAATTTCTAACTCCTGGATCCTTTCTTCTAGGGCCTTGTTACATTTATCCAAGTAGGTATTTATGCTCAAGTGTTTTAATTTTTACACGCTTTATATTAGCTTCACTTGTAAGTAACTATGTATGTAAGAAAATCTTGAAAATTAAATATTTACTATGATTTATTATGAAAGAAAGCGTGGAGCGTTTATGTAATCTTTACTCTTTTTGGACAAAACGCTCCACGCTTTCTTTCATAATAAATCATAGTAAATATTTAATAAAGATGATCGATTACCTACTTATAACCATTTCGCATAGGTTTTATCGTTCATCACGAACTGAAACTGTTTATGTTTACCTGCGATCTAATGAAGATTTGGCAAAGGGAAAACTCTTGAGTCATCATACTAAATGTCCGAATTATTTTGTAATTTTTAGTGCGTGCTAAAAGCGTGTTTTTAGTTTTTTAAACTATTATTTTTCTTTCAGCTTCTTGCTTGAAGTTTATCATTGTTTGGTACTGTTCTGAATAGAATTCGACATTGCGCGTAAGATCATCAATTTTTTTTCCATGTTATAGATTAACTCAAGTTTCCTATTTACTTCCTCCAGTATTTTCTCACCGGAAGTTTCACTAGGGTTTATTGTTATCTTCGGCGCAGAAGTTCCAGGTAATTGCTGCGATGCACTATTTTAATTTTTTTGACATTCAGTACAAAAAGTGAACTGGTTGGAATTTTTCAGACATTTCTTGTGGTATACTGTCTCACAGGTTCCCTTACATTTCACTAACTCTTCTTTATTATTTATCAATGAAACAAATTGTTTACACTTTTTACAATTAACCATGATTACTATTTGCCAGTATTTACTGTTACGGCAGGTGTAATAAAAAAATTGCACTCTCGATTAAAACACGTCTGTCCGCAGAGCGCGCGATGACAGAATAAGGCCGACAACGTATAAAACTGCCGGTGGATGAAGTCCGTAGCAGTAGTTGACTCGACGTCCTGCGCTTCGGTTGTTCACGCCATGGAGCACCCATCCTAGTGCGGTGAACGATGCTACGGGTTGGTCATCTGGTCCACTCTTGACGATACTGGTGACCAGGAACTGCCAGTTGTCCTGTCCAATCAGGATGGTCGGTTTTCCGTCTTCATACTGGAGTTTCTCGGTGATACCTTTCAGGTGGTCACAATGTTCCAGGTCTTCGGCTTTAACAGTTTGCGGTGACAGCTTCAGTTCATCGATGGTTCTTGCCTTCATCTGGAATGCACCTCCCAGACCTTCGATTTTCAGGGTGACTCTTCTTGAGGTCTCGGTGTTAAGCTTCACCCCAGCAACGGCTTCGATGTCGAGTGTATCCCTCTGTCCTTGGCATCCGATCTTCTGTGCGATCTTCGAGTCGATGAGGGTTACGGTCGATCCATCATCCAGCAGCGCGAAGGTGCTTACGGAGCCTCGTGGTCCTGAGATCTTGACGGGAAGTATCTTCAGGAATGCGTACTGCTTCTCTGATGATGCGGTTGCCACTCGTTCTTCGGTTTGTTTTTGTTTCCTCTGGTAGTGCAGCAGAGGATGGTGGGAACCTTTGCAGTCGTTAACAGCGCATGGTCGGTACTTGCATCGGTGCCCTGGCATCCTCTTCTTAAGGCAGCGGAAGCACAAGTTGTACTCCTTGGCCATCTTCCATCGGTTATCGGAATCAGCAGTCTTGAACTTCTTGCATTCCTTTTCTTCATGGCCGGTTGCTTCGCACAAGATGCATTTCTTGACAGGGCGGCGAACTTGATGCAGCTTGCTTTTGTCAGCTCGGTAGATTTTCGGTGATTTCTTCTCCTCGCGGCGATGGTCGGTATCGGTGTGCTGCCTTTCCTGTCTTCTTTCTTCTCTCGGTTCCACTCTTCTTTCGGTTATTTTCTCGGTGGCGGTTTGAACGGTTGAACGACGGTTTGCTGCCATATTTTGGAGAATCGCTGGAGCAGATCTTCTCCAATGGCGCATATTTCCCACACTTGCTGGCTTCCTTCTCGATGAACTGGCAGAACTTGACGAGGTCTGGTACATTTTCCGGTTGATCCTCCTCATAGTCGTACCACTTGGAGCACAGCGGCGCGGTGAGCTTCTCCACCAACGTCCTCAGCACCTCGGTGTTATATAGGTAGTGGTGACGCTTCAGGACTTGAAGAGTAGCCACGCTGTTCTGTACCTTGCATGAAAACAGGCACACATCTTGCGGAGCGTCGGTGAGGCGCGGTAGATCCCGAACAGCTTCTAACTCGGCGAGGGCGATTGCGTCAGGTCTCCCGAATCTGGTTTCCAAGTTCTTCATAATTTCCCCCGGTTTTCCATTAGCGATGAGCAGACGGTTCACGGCTTCATGTGCTCTGCCTTTCAGGGATCGGCGCAATCTTGCGATATTCTCGACTTCGGTGAAATGACCCTCGGTTTCATGGTAGGCAGCACGGTAGGCGAGCCAGTCTTGGTACGCCCCGTTGAAGAAGGGCAGTTCCGCCAGGTATCGTGGAACTGCAGACGGTTGAGCGGAGTGTGCTGCAAGGGCGATGGCCTCGGCGAGTTCTGTCAAGCCAACGCGGTCTTTGTTCTTCGGTTTTTCGGTTTTAGGTCTCTCCATCCTCGGTTCTTCGGTCTTCGGTCGAGGCTGGGCGGTATTCTGCTGAGCGTGAACGATGTTCCGATCCACGGTTCTTTGGTATTCTTGATACATGTTTTCCATGGAGTCGCATGGCTGGACTCGCGAATGAGCGTCAACCCACTGTCGAGTCCTCGGTTGTTCGTTGACGGATGCGGCGTCTTCATCTTCATCGTCATCGTCTTCTGTTTGGATGCAACGGATTTCAGCTTGGGCGAGCTTTACTTCGGCTTCAGCAATTCTTTTTGAATGTTCGGCTTCTTTTCTTGCATTCTCCAGCTCGATTCTTGCAAGCTTCTTCGTAGCCGCGGCGAGGCGCTTCTCACGCTGCGAAGCCTTGCTTGCTCCGGATCCTCGGGACATCACTTCGGCACGGTCCTCTTCATGCGCCGGGATCCGATGTGCTGGTCCTGGGAGCGGCTGGTCGGTTAGAGCCACTCCACCAGTCGGCAGGTCATCAGTACTCTGTCGCGTCCATAATCCAGGTCTTGGATTATCTCCTGGTGATCTTTCCCCGTTTTCGACCTTGTGATGGGCATTTTCGACACGGTTGCACGGTTTACTATTTACACGGTTATACTAAAACAGTTCTACTAAGCGGTCACACTAAACAGTTTATTTACAGTCAATCGGTTAATTTTGTCTGTACACACTGGCAACACTACGCGGAAAGTCAAATAGTTCACTTTACGTACACTTGGTAACAGTCACTGATTAACTCACTTTTATTTAGACGGCACGGTTCACTGTCCGTTCGAGATCCGGCTCGAAGGACCACTATGTACTGGATAGTGGGTGCTTGGCACAAACCCCCGGACTACCCAATGCGTACACAAAATAATATAACGGTTGGTTCTCGAAGTGACAGTATAATTTATTCGGTCGGTAAAATCGGTACAAAAAGTGGACTGTTATAATTGATTCAATAACGGTGGAACAACACTACGGTCGATAAGAAATTACTACAATATGGGTACAGCACTACGGTGACAGGTTGGAATAACGCGGCACTTTCAAAACGGTAGGTATTCGATTTCACACGGCTCACTATTATCTATCACTAACACTACTGCACTGTACTCGCGGTTAATTATTGTAGTCGGTTGTTTCTTCTCTTCAGTTTCGATCGCTCTGATTAGCTCGGCTGAACTGACTTGGTTGCGGGATGCGGCCGGTTTAAATACTAATTCTCGCGGAAACTTCCAGACCGCCATTCATTCTCGAAGTCTGATGACAGTTCTGGACGATATATAGATCCCTTTCGCACAGTCATCTCATCTACTTCCGGAAAGTTCGCTATTCACGGCGTATGTCGCTCATAGTCGGTCGGTCTCTATTTCCGGAAAGTTCGCCATTCATGTTCATATGTCGTTCCTTGTCACATAGTCTGTCGGTCTCTCTCTAGCTTCCGGAGAGTTTGCTTGACGTCCTTCAAGGTCCTAACCTACACTAAAAAGTTACAAATAAAATATAAATCTAGCTGAAAGCATAGAAATTTAACATGGATATTAATATTCCTTATTTACATAAATTGTAACATCATTTAAACATGTGTAGACATTGTTATACTCTTCACCTTGGAGTCGGTGCCAGTTGAGGCTAGCTATTTAATCGGAACCACATCTGATCTCAAAAGCTCAGATCGTTGAATAAAAAATAAAATAAAGAACGCGGTCAGAGTACTAGGTACTGAGCCCACTATAGATGACTGCTAGCAGTAGAAGTCTTTTGGTCGAAATGATGGTGATTAGCTGGCACCGACGACTCCAAGATAAAGTGTATAACAATGTCTACACATGTTTAAATGATGTTACAATTTATGTAAATAAGGAATATTAATAGTAATAGCCATATTAAATTTCTATGCTTTCAGCTAGATTTATATTTTATTTGTAACTTTTTAGTGTAGGTTAGGACCTTGAAGGCGGTTTTATATATTTTTTAAATTATCTTTTTATTTTACCCTTTTTAGTGGAAATTTACCATGACAAGTTACTCACACTAAACTTTAATTTGTTTTGTTTAGTACATAATTATATGCAGATTTTCTCACTATATTATGTTTCCTTTACAGTCATACGTTTGAATTATAAATTCTAAAACATTGCTATACTTGATTGAATTGTAACCTAAGTTTTCCGAATGGCGAACAACTGACCAAACCACTACGATACCGACGACGCTAGCCCGTTTAGTCCACGGAAAATTTCTTAAGTTGTTGTCTTCACTTGGGGTTTTCAAATCTTTAATCTATGACAAGTTTACAGAATATATGAACCAATACCGCATATTTCTTGTTGTTTCAATTATAACAAAAGCAACGCAATGAGTGTGCTGTTGTTTATTGAAGAGTTTTCGTTTTAGTCTTCTACTCCGCCATCAGATATAATCAAAATTTATATGAAACAATTTTGAGTACAAGTTCTATTTATAAAACAAAAAAATATTGAAATCGATTGATAAGAAGCCGAGATATTGCCAAAACAATTTACCGATCGGGTATAACGGCATCGTCAATTGAGGAGTTATTTCCTCATATCTTCAAATTTAATCATCCGATCTTAGCGAAATTTTTATGGGACCACCCTGCAAGTAAAAACATACGCGTCGAATTGAGAACCTCCTCCTTTTTTGAAGTCGGTTAAAAATGAGCTGTTTTGACTGAGAATCAGAGTTATCAGTAAATAAAATAAATGAAACACTTTGTTAATAATGACAATCATAATTTTTTTTAAGGCTATCTTTTATGTATCACATGCCTTACTTAGGTACATCTTAAAGCTTACATTTAAAAAAAGCGGCCAAGTGCGAATCGGAATCGCCCATGAAGGGTTCCGTAGCAGCCAGTAACATAATATAAAAGTTTTTGTAGTTCATTATTTGTTGAAAAACACTTGTACTCGTTTCACATATATTTTTATTGGGAAACCCAACTAGTTTCGCTCACATGAGCATCATCAGGGGCACTTTCTACATTTTATTCTAATACACAATGTTTTAATAAACAAAAACCATCTGAAGTGAAGTACAATCCCACCAAAAACATACCTGTTAAAAAGGGGGCGGCCAAGTTCCTATCGGCTAATTGTTCGCCTAAAAAAGGATTGAAATCCAATCCAATGCCAAGTTTAGATGCACTTTAAATTCGATCATAATCATCGTCATCAACAGCCTGATCCACTGGTAAACATTTGCCATTCCCAAGACTCGCAACCACATTCTAAATTTGAACTTGGCAGGTTAAATTAGTTTAATAAATAGATTAATTTAATTATTATATAAATAATAAATTGCTGAGTTTGCTGTCGACTCGAAAAGAAGAAATAATAAATTTAATTATACAAATTAATAAAGTATTACGCACGAAAACCTGCCAAGTTCAAATTTAGAATGTGGTTGCGAGTCTTGGGAATGGCAAATGTTTACCAGTGGATCAGGCTGTTGATGACGATGATTATGATCGAATTTAAAGTGCATCTAAACTTGGCATTGGATTGGATTTCAATCCTTTTTTAGGCGAACAATTAGCCGATAGGAACTTGGCCGCCCCCTTTTTAACAGGTATGTTTTTGGTGGGATTTGAATACTTTTTTTGAAGAAATCGTACCTTTTTTTTCTTTTTGTGCCACGCCTTCGTCCATTGTTAACCACAGAATAAATATATTTAATCATCCGGACACTCCATGCAGCAAATTTATTTTGACAACCTAGTTACTTCTTTTAGAAAAACCAAAGAGTTTTGAAGAGCCGAAGCTGGCTCTTCCAACCTCTTTGAGAAAAACAACTGCAAGTCAGGGTTATCACGAGATTAAATTTAAAAAAATAACTTCTATAATACTGCGTAGCGTACATAGATTTTTGTCATAAAATCTTCTTATTAAACCTTTCTAAATAATGACAAACGTCGCTACACTTGACGTAAGTGACATGACGTAAAATTTAGTGACAGCGTTGTAGCGATCGCGAATTTGTTTGCATGATACAACTTTGGAGTAGCGGGCAATATTATTTTAAATCTCAATTTTTTTTTAAGTTTTAGTCGTATCTATAAGTCAAGTGTTTACGTATTAAATAGTTGATAGTTAAATTAAATGACATTCAGTACATCGGTCAAATTTATATTATAACTAGCTGTCCGCCCACGGCTACGCCCGCGTTCCTTTTTTTTTTTTTTTTTTTTGGGGATGAAATGTAGATGTTGGCCGATTCTCAGACCTACTGAATACGCTCACAAAATTTCATGAGAATCGGTCTAGCCGTTTCGGAGGAGTATGGAATCGAACACTGTGACACGAGAATTTTATATATAAGATATAAATAAAATAGGTACAGTAGGCAGCACATGCGGCTGGATATTCGCTCCACGATTTTCGCTCCTACTACTACAGGATAAAGACGCTCCCAAGGTCATTATGTCCAGCCGCATGTGCTGGCTACTGTACACGATGCATTTTAAAATTTGTCAACAATTAAGATAATATACATATCGTACTTAGCCAATCTTCATTCCTAATGTTTACAGTATTCAGAGCTCGATTGGTCGTTTTTAGGGTTCCGTACCTCAAAAGGAAAAAACGGAACCCTTATAGGATCACTTTGTTGTCCGTCTGTCCGTCTGTCAAGACCCTTTTTCTCAGGAACGCGTGGAGGTATGAAGCTGAAATTTATATCAATTACTCAGGTCTACTGTCCCTTGAAGCTGTGAAAAAATCAAACTTCTAAGCCAACGCAATCAAAAGATACAGCCGTTTATGCCGCAAATTTTCGACACTTGCAAGGGAATCAAAACCTACAGGGTGCTTCCCGTGAACTCAGAATCTTGAAATTTGGTACGAAGCAACGTCTTATAGCATAGATAAAGGAAAAATTACGAAATCCATAAATTTTTAGTTACATCACATAATATATATTTTTTTAATAATTTTAACCTTACTACCCATTTCCTCATAAACGCGTAGAGGTATTAAATTGAAATTCATACCAAATACTCAGGTCTATAATACCTTTAAGCTGTAACAAAATCAAACTTCTATGTCAACGCAATCAAAAGAAACAGCAATTTAAGCTGCATATTTTGAAACTCGCAAGTACTCGCAAGGGAATCAAAACCTAAAGGGTACTTCCAGTCGACCTAGAATCTTGAAATTTGGCATGAAGCAACGTTTTATAGCAGACATAAAGGAAAAATTCCGAAAACCTTAAATTTTTAGTTACATTACAAAATATATATTTTTTAATAAATATAAACTTATTACTTTTTTCCTCATGAACGCGTAGAGCTATCAAGTTGAAATACTTACATAGTACTTAGTTACTTAAACGATAAAGAGATCTTTGTCTTAAATTTATGCTCCTCCATCTTTCCCCATTGTAATGTTATGAATTTCATTTTGCAATAAGATTACCATAGTTATGACTCGATTGTCGTAATGAAAGAACTTTGTAAACCTTGCAGGTTTGTACGGAACCCTCGGTGCGCGAGTCCGACTCGCACTTGGCCGGTTTTTTTTTATACAAGCGCACATTATTAATCTACAACGGTCTCTTTCGATAAATTAAGAATAATAAAAATTGCACGATGTGACAAGGTTATCACGTCTTATAACAAGCGCTACAGTGTATTAAGGCTGCCACACATCGGATACGTCTGCATCACGACGCATTGCGTCTGCAGCACCGCGCACAGAAGGCCGTTCACACAGTATCGCAGACGAATGCAGCAGCGCGGTGTCAGTGTCAATAGGAAATCCCGTGTAATTCAACCTTATAACAACCTTTACGTCCGATTCGCGCGTGCGACGTTCCCGTTCCGCTGCCGCGCGCGCCAATTCGGTCACAAAATTATCACAAAATATAAAGGAAAATGAAATAAAATGCACGATATTTTTTACGCAACTGACATTTATTGATTTGTAACCATGGTAACCCATGTCAGTTTGTGTTGTGTTCGTGCCGTGCGTCTGCTGCACGCAGACGTGCTGCATTGCGTCTGCGACCATTTCAGTGTGAACGTCGTATTTTAGGTTAATACATTTACAGATCGTGTCGCACGCAGATGCAACGCAATGCGTATCCGGTGTGTGGCAGCCTTTATTATGAATACATGACAATATATTTTATACCCCCCCTGCCCTCTCCCCCCTCTCCTCATCGTATTCTCATTGTACCACTTGTTTAGAAATATTTTTATTATAAATTCGATATTCAATTAAGCCAACTTTCTTAAATTTCTTAATTTTTTGTTAATCTACATATAACACACGACCTGTGTGCCAAATTTCATAAGGCTAGGACAATTGGAAGTGGCCTAAACATTTTGATTACCGGTCAGTGAGTGAGTCAGTCAGTGCCAAAATTAGCTATTTTCACAGGGTTATATTTCAGAGTTTACTGAAGCTATATCTATGAAATTTGGCATACTGCTTTAGTACTAGTAGGTATATAATTACGTAGGTACAATTTTATCTCTGTACTTGCAATAGGCACTGAGCTACAGGGGGGTCAAAAGTGGGTCGAAACGGTTCATGTAAATAGTGCACGGCATCCGTGCGGCTTGTTGCTGGAACTTGGCCTGCGCACTCCCGTGCGCTTAGATAATAGAATTCAAAATTAATAATTGCCGGTAGGTGTAACATTTCGGGTTGCCTACCCAGTAAAAATTACCCCACAAATAGGGAGATTAATAAATGGTTGTACCTAATTCGGTATGTCATTATTGGTTGCTATTTAAATAGTATCTTAAAAATGTCAAAAATATATATAAAATATTAGAATAAATTATATAATGTCAAAAATAAAAAAATAAAAATTAAAAATAATTATTAACATAATAAACATTGTTAATGTCCAAAATGTGTCAAAATAAAATAATATAAAATAAAATAACTTCATAAAATTAAAATTAATGTGATGGATTAAATAATTGTATGTCATAGGAAAGAATATTATTTATTTAAAATACATGAGCAATGGGGACTTACTTAATTCCACTTGCTCATTAAGTAATATGTCACAGTTTTCTGATGCAATTCTATTAACTTCTAACGCCTCCAAACAGTTCAATTTACGTCCTTTATTACATATTTGCAAGATTTTAAAATTTGTGTTGGGATCAAAGTTATGGTTTTCCATCGCTAGATGTTGAGCAAAGGTCGAATCATTCTTTTTTAACCTCCAGCTTCTTTGGTGTTCTTTGACCCTAGTGTCAAATGATCTACCCGTCTGGCCGATGTATTTTTTATGGCAGTCATTACAAGTTAGTTCATATACACCACTCCTTTTACTCAAAGGGAAGGCATTAGTTTTGTGTGAAAAGCATTTTCTCAGATTAGTTGGGGTATAAAACGCTGGGATTTTTTCCCCTTGGAGAAGCCTACCACACTTGTACGAGATATTCCCCAAGAATGGGATTCTAGCCTATGTTTTTATTGGTTGATTTTTTTGTGTTTTATAAAGTGAATCAGAAATCATTATTATTATTATTATTATTATTATTATTTTTTTTTTTCTTTTTGTTTAATGATTTTGTCTATAACTTCTAAGTCATAGCCATTATTTCTGGCTATTGTTTTTATAGTACATAATTCTTTCTGAAAGAATTCCCTACTCATAGGTATTGACAAGAGTCTGTGTATCATTGAGTGGAAGGCTGCGTGTTTATGGGATGTTGGGTGCTTAGAATCTGCATGGATAACTGTGTCTGTATATGTCGGTTTCCTATAAATTTGGAATTCATGTCTATTGTCTTGAATTAAAATAGTTAGGTCAAGAAAATTAATTTTATTGTCACCTATTTCAACTGTAAATTGAATGTTTGGGTTGATTGAGTTTAAAAAAGTCAAAAAATTATGAATTTCGTCTTTTGAGCCCTTCCAGAGACAGAGAATATCGTCCACATATCTATACCAATAGATAATATTGTTCTTATATTCCCTATGTCTGAGAACGTCCTTTTCGAACGCATGCATATAGTTATCCGCACAAATAGGAGATAGGGGGCTTCCCATAGCGAGACCGTTTTTCTGTTTATAAATATTATTATTGAAGGTGAAGTAATTCTGTTCTAGGCAAACCGAAATTGTGTGTTTCTAACTTTGACTCTGTTAGAATTTCATTTATTGCACTTTTACAATCATTAATTGGGATACTGGGTTTTGGTGGGTTTTTGTAGTTCGTTGTGAATTTGATCGATATTTTAATAATAGTGAAAGGTAAATTGCGCTTTACGATTTATGACGTATTAAAAAAAAGCTACTAACTAGATCTCGTTCAAACCAATTTTTGTTGGAAGTTTTCATGGTAATGCATATCATTATATTTTTTTTAGTTTCATCATTCTCTTATTTTAAGAGGGGGGGGGACACACATTATTCCACTTTGGAAGCGTTTCTCGCGCAAACTATTCAGTTTAGAAAAAAATGTTATTAAGAACTGAAATATCATTTTTGAAGAACTATCCATAGACACCCCACAAGTATGGGATCATGAAATTTTTTTTTAGTTTCAGCTTTATGTATGTGGAGAATGTGGACCCCCTAAATTTAATGTTTTTTTTTTTTCTATTTTTGTAAGAAAATCTTAATGCGGTTCACAGAATACATCTACTTACCAAGTTTCAACAGCATAGGTATTATAGTTTCGGAATAAAGTGGCTGTGACATACGGACGGACGGACGGACAGACAGACATGACGAATCTATAAGGGTTCCGTTTTTTTCTATTTGGCTACGGAACCCTAAAACACGATACGTGATGAATTGGCAGGGTGAGTTAGCTGCGTCAGGTTAGACAATGGTTAAAAAAAATATCTTTAAAACGCTTGATAAAATGAACTATTTATAAATTTATAATATGACCCATCTAACACAAAAACTGCATTTATTTGCTTGTAAAGCTCAGACCTTGATTTAGTAAGCATCAGTCTATCATTTTAGGTAAAGTAAAGTAATTAAACTCTAAAATGTTACTATTTATTCCTATTTATGGCTTGTATTATAGGCACTAAATTTAAGAAAAATAGTCTTTATGCTTCATCAAATACCACGCAACGCAACACCATTCGGCAGAGTAAGTACAGTAGTTTCTTCCGGCGTAAGTTCTTCTACACAGAAGACAGCCAAATTTTTGAACTCGCCAGAAAATAATACGTAACTGACTTAACTAAGTGATGTAAATATCCTAAAGTTGAAAATAAATACATTGAACTTTTATACTTCTTTTTCCAGGATTCACTCTTGTATTCTTAGACATGATACCACAGAATACCAAATAGTACGATACCTTCTTTTTCTGATTTCCTAGGTTTTTCAGTGTGTGTGAAGATGCTGTCGTGTCCCGCATATTTTTTTTCTAATTCATGTCCCATGTTACATATATGTAAGATAAAAAACGATAACTGGAACATTCTCCTGTATAGATGTATCAAATACCTGGAACAAAAACGTATGATGAGGTCCTATTTTATCTAAGTATTAGATTAAGAAGAGCGTGATGAATGGCATTCGCGTACTTTTAGGGTCAATTTGGCGTAAGGGAAATGAAATGTTTCATTCGAAGTAAGATTTTACAAATCACTTTTCGACGTCGAGGCGAGTTCACAATTTGGCTGTCTTCTGTGGAGAAGAACTCGCCGGAAGAAACTCCACAGGCGTTGCATCTTTTCAAAATAGGTATTTTACAAAATTATTATTTTATACAATTTGATTAATATAATAACAAAGAGTGCAAACGAAAATATGCAATTAGAGGAAGGCAACCAATTTTCAAAATAGGTATTTTACAAAATTATTATTTTATACAATTTGATAATTTTTTTTTTTACCTATGCTTGTGTCGAAAAGGTACGACCAATCAAGCTTCACCGGACTTGCGGGGGAGTAGAAGACTCTACCCCAAAAAAAAAGTCATATACCAACGCGTCCAGGGGCGGCTCAAGGGAGCCTCGGACCACGGCCTAGCGCGTTGATATTGAAAAACATCGTGAAGGAGACGACGACCACTTTTAGTGCTCCTCTCGGATGCCGTTGTATCCGATACGTTACGTCATTGATTCGCGTAACTACCTTGAATGGTACTTCCCATCTCGTCTGTAGTTTGGGTGACTTTCCTTTTCGGCGTGTTGGTTTATGGAGCCAGACTAGTGTTCCTTCCTCAAATCCACTGGTATTTGCTCGTCGGTCATATCTAGTCTTCATGTTTTCACTCGACTGTAAACCGTTTTCTCGTACCATGGCATAAATCTCCCTCATTTTGTCTCGCACTACCTTGAATGGTACTTCCCATCTCGTCTGTAGTTTGGGTGACTTTCCTTTTCGGCGTGTTGGTTTATGGAGCCAGACTAGTGTTCCTTCCTCAAATCCACTGGTATTTGCTCGTCGGTCATATCTAGTCTTCATGTTTTCACTCGACTGTAAACCGTTTTCTCGTACCATGGCATAAATCTCCCTCATTTTGTCTCGCAATTCAGATACATAATCCTGTAAGGTGATGGGGTTATCTGGTGTTACTCCTGTTAGAAAATCAACCGCTAGTCTTAACTCACGTCCGAAGTTCACATATGCCGGGGTGGCCTTCGTGCTCTCATGTTCCGAGGTTCTATAGGCGAGAAGGAAAAGTGGGATGTATTTGTCCCAGTCTCTCTGGTGGTTGTCTACCAATTTCGCCAAATGCCTCTCCAGTGTTTGGTTAAACCTCTCCGCCATGCCGTCGGACTGTGATATGGGGTAGTCCTCGTCTTGTGCATGCCCAGTATTTTGCATACTTCTTGGAACACGTTCGACTCGCAGTTCCGGCCCTGGTCCGAATGGATTTCTAGTGGTACACCATATCGGCATATGACTTCTTCCACTAATTTGGAGGCCACGGTCGTAGCTTCTTGGTTGGGTATAGCAAATACTTCTGGCCATTTGGTGAAGTAATCCAAAACCACCATAAAGAATTTGTTTCCCGACTCCGTCACGGGGAATGGTCCGGCAACGTCTACTGCTATTCACTCCCATGGTGCACCAACGTTGTAAAGTTGAAGGTGTCCTCGGCTCTTGGTTGATGGACCTTTTACTGCAGCACAAGTGGTACATTTTCGGCACCAATCCTGCACATCCGCTCGACAGTTTAGCCAGTAAAATCTTTCCCGTAACTTCGTCAAAGTTCTTTTGACACCCAGGTGACCACCTGATACTCCATCGTGTACTTCACGAAGAACATCCTTGATTCGTTCTCTTGGTACAACCAGCTGCAGATGAAACTCTCTACCGTTGGGTTTTTCCCATTTACGGTAAAGTATCCCGTTCTGCAGGACAAAACATTTCCATTGTGCCCAATATGCTTTGGTGATCGTACTCGTAGGCGCATCTTCATACCACTTTGGCTTTTCCTCGCCACGTTGCTTCCATGCGACGATAAGTCGTATATCTTCGTCGTCTTCCTGGGCTTCTCTCATTGACTCATCTTCCCAGGATCTCGGAGGGCTTGTTCTAGTAAGTTGCACAATTTCTTTCTTAGACTCCTGCTTGACGCAGTGCTTGCATTCCTCTGGACATGGTCTCCTTGAGAGCGCATCAGCTTTTCCATGCGTCTTCCCGCTGCGATGTTCAGTGATGAAGTCATATTCTTGAAGCTGTTCGATCCATCTAGCAACTTGACCTTCTGGATTTTTAAACTGAAGCAGCCATTTCAAAGCGGCGTGGTCGGTGCGAAGCATAAACTTCCTGCCGATGATGTTTTTGCTGAAGTGATGAAGAGTCTTAACCACAGCCAAGAGCTCTCTTCTCGTCACACAGTAGTTCCTTTCAGGCTTCGATAGCGACTTGTTGAAGTAGGCAATCACAACTTCCTTGTCCCCTTGCTTTTGAGATAGTAGTCCACCAATCGCTGTGTTGCTTGCATCCGTATCGATGATAAACTGTCCATTCGCTTGTGGGTATCCCAAGATTGGTGTCTCACATAGACATTTCCTCAATCTTTGGACGAGAAGATTGGTTCCATCCTATTTTAGAATAAAAACAACATTTAAGGTTCACCGGCCATTCAGACATCAGGACCGCTGGTTAACATCCGTAGCGTAATAACTATGCAGAACAGCTGAAATTCTCAAATACCAAACATTGCTTCTCAATTAGTTCCTGCGTTATTCGTAAACTTAGATCCTACATACATCAAGGAAACAAAGATACCTTAAAAGTTTAATAGGAAAGCACAAGGCGCCTGTTAAAAATATAAGAGCAAATATTAGGTTAACAATATTGATATCTACGTTCCGACAGTTTTATGAGTTACTTAATACAAAGACTGTAGATTTTTTTAAGATAAGTATGTTAATAAGTATGTAGGGAGGCATGTAGGTACTTTACTCGCTACTTTTGGCAGACATGTTAATAGGCGCAATAGAAAGTTAAAGTGATATCATGGATTAATCATAGGTTGCTCTAATACTTTAAACAGGCACTTTGTGCTTTCCTATTAAACTTTTACTGTATCTTTATTTCCTAGATGTCTGTAGGATCTAAGTTTACGAATAACGTAGGAACTAATTGAGAAGCAATGTTTGGTATTTGAGAATTTCAGCTGTTCTGCATAGTTATTACGCTACGGATGTTAACCAGCGGTCCTGATGTCTGAATGGCCGGTGAACCTTAAATGTTGTTTTTATTCTAAAATAGGATGGAACCAATCTTCTCGTCCTTGGAAGTAGTGGGAACTAAAGAGGAAGTAATGTTTCGACACTATTTAAGAGCTAAATACGACTGTTCACACCGGCCATTCTGACGGTCACATTATCTCGCTTAACAAACATAGGTACCTAGTTACAACAGATATAACATTACGTGTATATAAAATTAAGTGTAAACAAAATTGACTTCTACCCACTAACGATAAAGAATGTTCAACGGCCAAGTCACACAATATTAACTATAATAATAAAGAAATCGCAGTAAGGAACATTAGACTCTTGGGTGCTCTTGGTACGACTTTGTCTAGATTTCATTACTTTTAAGAGATAAACAAGCAGCTCCATCGAGAGTTGGCTAGTTTTTTACAGAATGTTTTTGGTGGGATTATTTTTTCTCTTTGCTTCGGATTTTCTAGATGTATTATCTTGAAGAATCGTAAAAACGGAATAAATCAGTTACTTAATCAATCTAATTGTGTGTACAAATTCCTGCTGGATTATACGACTGTTCACTGTTACCTGGGAATAATTTAATTCTATTCTATTCTACTTTTTCAGGCTGGAAAACATCTTATTCCTACGGGAAAAGACAAAAGTAATGCGAGCGAAGCCTTATAATTTTGTAAAATGTTTAGAAAAGGTGTAACGCCTGTGGAGTTTCTTCCGGCGAGTTCTTCTCCACAGAAGACAGCCAAATTGTGAACTCGCCTAGACGTCGAAAAGTGATTTGTAAAATTTCACTTCGAATAATTTTTTTTTAGTTGACTTTGACTTTGAAGTTACTTACGTCATAGGAGCGGGTGCGGTTCATTTCGTATAAAAACAGATAATATAATTTCAAAAGACATAACGTTATTTTCATATAACACTCATTTGGGATAACGTTTATAAGCTATAATTTTAATTCATATAAAGTTCATTTGGTATAAAGTTCAGTTTTTATAAAAACATTTAGTATAACACTCATTTCATATAACATTCATGTCACATAACCTTTATTTCAACTAATAATCATAAGATATAATGATCATTTGATATAAAATGCCAGATTATTTTTATTAAAAAAAAAAACATAATTATTATATTAAAGTACAATTTAAATTAGGGCACCGTAATTCAGGGCGGGTGCGAGCGTAGCGAGCACGGAAATCCGGGGCACACCGACTTGGATAGGTTAGGTTTGAAGGGTATGGCGAAAACGAGTGAGGCGAGCGTAGCGAGCCCACTCGATTCCGCCATACCCTTCGTGTTAGGTTGACATGTATGCATCCCTGCATGCTTTCTTGCATGCTTGCTTGCTTGCTTGCGTGCTTTCTTGCTTGCTTGCTTGCATGCTTGCTTGCATAATTGCTTGCAAGCTTGCTTGTTCGCACGTTTGCATGCCTGGATGCTTGCATGTGTCAAAAAATACAAAGTATCTGCGGTCGTTTACTTTTGAGTACAAATCAGGCATTATACGAAAAGTTTATTATGTCTTCTAAATTTTATATAAATTGTCCGTTATGACAAATAATTATTAGTTAGTATGAACATTATATGAAATGGGAGCCTGTTGTATTTCCTAATGTTTATAGTCCTAAAGTCGATTATCCGAACATCATTTTCCTAATATTCGATTGTCCTAATGCTCGATCATCCTAAATATTGATTATCCCACCTTAATATTTGTCCTAATATTCTTTAGTCCTAATATTAATGTTTCTAAAGTTTTAAATTCCTAATTTTGATCCTCCTCTCTTATATACTCGTATCTAAAAAATCCTCGGTAGGTTGAATAGTAATAAAAATCTTATTATTTCTCAATTCACACGCCCAGTAGTAATTACCGTTATGTATGAGTTCTATTTTTCTCGTATACATTACCGTTTACATTTAACTTTAATTGTAATTGTCTTTTAATTATTTTGAATACTTAATAATAGTTATTATTCGACATTATGTATGAGCAACCAACCAAAATTTTAACAGCGAGACCTGCGACCGAGACTGACACGACTGATTGACACATAATTATTATTTTGTAATTTTGTATTTTAGTAAACCATTTATTTCTTCCTACAATACAGTTTTATAAAACTTTTTGTTTTTCGGTATGTTTCACTTGGCGTTTTACTTCAACGCTAGAGAAGAGAGGTATTAAATATTTTTAGATTCATAGAATTTAAAAAAAAAAAACAGGTTAGCGACATCGTTCGATCTTGTGCTTACTAGTTAAGGGGCTACCCGAGGCTAAGTGGCGCCACCATCAGTTAAAAATTAATTACTCGCGAAGTATTCTTTTTGTCTAAAATCCGGACGTTCATTTTGAAGTTGGCGTGCTATAGGATATATAGGGGCCATAAACTGTATTTATTATAGTCCGCTGTAGTTACAGATAGAAAATTTGACAAAAGTGGCCGTTTTTAGCAACTTTTCTATCTGTAACTACAGCGGACTATAATAAATACAGTTTATGGCCCCTATATATCCTATAGCACGCCAACTTCAAAATGAACGTCCGGATTTTAGAAAAAAAGAATACTTCGCGAGTAATTAATTTTTAACTGATGGTGGCGCCACTTAGCCTCGGGTAGCCCCTTAAGACGGATTGAGTGGAAATTATTCGAAAGGATTCCCACAGATGTCGCTACTGCACGCTGTCCGTGCCAAGTGTGGTTGCCTATAATGATGGTGACGTCATAGATTGATAGAAAACAAGCAGGAACGAATTTCGGCGCTGCCACTATGCCCTCCGTGGTGTAGATGGTAGCACGTTGGCTGCGTATAGGCCGAAGGTCGTGGGTTCAAGTCCCGCCGGAAGGTTTACGTTTTTGGTTGTTTTCTATGAATCTAAAAATATTTAATACAGTTTTATCTTTGTGGCTGGCCAAAATATCGCCAAAAGTTGTCATGTATAATTTGCTAACTTATTTTTGCTAGTTTTTATTTATTTATTTAGGACTATATGTTTTCGGAACATAAAGGATTATAACTATGGACATTAGGGCTTACCATCATTAGAATGAAAAAAAATAGGGCATTGAACAGTAGGAGTTAAAAAAATAGGACTATGATCATTAGGACAATCGATATTTAGGACTAAAATGCTAAGGAAAATAAAAAGTAGGATAACAAATTTTAGGGAATACAATAGAGAACCCGTTAAACTAAATGTTTTTAGATCATATAAAATTATAGCACTTGAACGTTAGTTTATCTAAATTTATATCATATATTACACACCCCACAGGAGCACGACTGTAGCGACTCTTCAAGTAAAATTTTCTGTGTACTACTTCATATATTTCGACCAACATCTGATATTTGTGAAAGATCTACAAGAAACAAAAAGGACCATTATAGAACTTATAACGTTACTAGATAATAGAAAGGTAAAGATTAGATATAGCATAGGCTGAGACTGAAAAGCAGCACATGTTCTGAGTCTCTGACTTTTCATCCTGTTCTTTTTAACACGCTTTAATCAGGTCGACTTGTATGTAACTAACTATGTAAATTGAATTTAAGATAACTAATTTAACAATTTTCCTATGATCGTTAATGAAAATTGGAATGTATTATATATAATTCCGATGACAACGCAATAATCTGACACTGAACTTAGACGTATTATTCTAATATCCACCACAATAAGATCAAAAAATCGACAGGGAGTGAGTGATATAATCAAAAGAGTGCTACTTTTTAACCGACTTCAAAAAACATACGCGTCGAATTGAGAACCTCCTCCTTTTTTGAAGTCGGTTAAAAAGGAGGAGGTTCTCAATTCGACGCGTATGTTTTTTTTTGTGTGTTTGTTATAAGATATCTCCGCCAATTACGAACCGATTTTCAAAATTCTTTTTTTAATCGACCAGGTTTACTTGCAGGGTGGTCCATGATTACATTTGAAGATATGAGGAAATAACTCCTCAATTGACGAAAACTCTTCAATAAACAACAGCACACTCATTGCGTTGCTTTTGTTATAATTGAAACAACAAGAAATATGCGGTTTTGGTTCATATATTCTGTAAACTAGTCATAAATTAAAGATTTGAAAACCCCAAGTGAAGACAACTTAAGAATTTTTCGTGGCCTAACGGGCGAGCGTCGTCGTCGGTATCGTAGTAGTTTGGTCAGTTGTTCGCCATTCGAAAAATTACACAGGTTACAGTTAGAATTTAATATTCAAACGTAAGACTGTAAAGGAAACGTAGTGAGAAAATCTGCATAATATAATTATGTACAAAACAAATTAAAGTTTTGTGTGAGTAACTTGTCATGGTAAAGGGTATCATTCATTTTGGACCAAAAAAGTAAAAGTGCCGGCCAGCAGAAAAAAGTATAACTTTTGGGTAGAACACACAATTCCTGTATTCTTTTACTATGACACTAATCCTGTGCACCCCATGGTTGTATTTTTAGAAGCTATTAATTAAATTATAAAAATGTTGTTATAAAAGTATTATTTTGACGCATGTCACAGCGCATGTAGTCATATTGTATTGAATTTATTATATTCCTTTATTTTATGTAGTTTAACTTATTTTTTATTATTATAATAGGGGCCTTAAAGGGTGGAGCGTAGAGAGGCGAATGAAACCAGCGGATGCGTGATTAAAACTGACTGTATAATGAGTAATAGACGCTTAAATAACATAGATTATTAGGTATTACGTACTGCACTATAATAGGGGCCCCCATGGATTAAGTATGTATTTGTTAAATGTAATTAAAAAATATATTATGAAAGTATTATTATGATGCAAAAGAATGATCATTCATCGACTTTTTTTTGTTTATTATTAAGAAAAAAAAGTAAAAAAAATAAAAAATATATAAGGAAAATTAAAAAAAAAAGTAAAGAAATATAGAAATTACGGCGTGTTCTATCCGAAAAATACACTTTTTTTCCTTGGCCAGCATTTTCACTTTTTTGGTCCAACATTGTATGAAACGTGAATGATGTCCTTTTAACTAAAAAGGGTAAAATAAAAAGATAATTTAAAAAATATATAAAACCGCCTTCAAGGTCCTAACCTACACTAAAAAGTTAAAAATAAAAATGTAGCTGAAAGCATATAAATTTAATAAGGCTATAAATATTCCTTACTAGCTGTCCGCCCGCGGCTATACGCCCGCGTTGTTTTTTTTTTCGTTTTTTTTTACCTTTTAAACCTTCCCTGGACTTTCATGAATATTTCAAGACCAAAATTAGCCAATTCGGTTCAGCCGTTCTCGAGTTTTAAGCAGACTAACGAACAGCAATCCATTTTTATATATAAGATTTACATTAATTGTAACATCATATAAACATGTGTAGACAATTAGACATTGTTATTCACTTCATCTTGGAGTCGGTGCCATCGTGTAGCGGCTTCGATTCTCGGTTCTCAGTTAATTATTAAAAAATGTATGAATGCAGTTGTAATAGTTTTATAAAGTCTTCTTTCAGTGAAATGTTCTATCTACAATATTTAAGGTACTTTCCCTCCATGTAGCATAGCCGTGGGACGCCCTGTATAGTAAAATTGCCAAAAAAAAAACAAGAGTTTTTGCTATTACCCTTGGCCTTGGTTTAAGGAAATCCTCTCTTGGAGTAGGTAGTTATTCCAATATAAAGAGAGCACCCACCCAACCAGCATTGTTAACATCTTTACGTACCTGGTAAACTAGGTATCCGACTTCGTACTCCAAATTATCCATATATAGGTAACGATAGTGTATATACTTTCGGATCTCGGTTATACTGTGAAATAAAATAGTAGTGTTTAATTATTATTTTTAAGTGCTTTGTCTGTGATCGACTCTGGCTTTTTACGGCACCTCACCTCTTCTATCTATGTACATACTTGTCGTATATTGACAAAAAGTAATCGTTGGAAGCATCCCAATTGTTCGCAGCTTATAACTATAAGTCCATGGCTTATATAAATAAGTTATGTGTTGTATAATGTGATCTATAATGTTACTATCTGTTCGTACATTCTACTTTTTGGCTGAAATTAAGCACGATTAATGTGTTTAGTTTTTCCATAAATGTGAACTGGAGAATGACATAGGCAAAGGCCAATGGGCGGAATTGGCGTCTTTTTAAAAGTCACTGCGCACAAATGAAACTATGTTAGATGGATAGAGTATATAGTAACAAAAGTTTGTATGGCGACCCAGTTCAAAAGTTCAACCATTTTGAGATAAATGCATTTTTATGCCATAGGTATCTTGTGCAACATTTACGTAAGTAAAACAGAAAATATTGTTGAATAAGGGGGTTTTGTGTTCAATGTGTATAGTTTTTGCGATATATGTATAGAAATTCCAAGTAATAACAAAAGTTAGTGTGACGACTCAGTCCAGAAACGCAAACATTTTAAAATATAAAGTCAATTTTGAGATATAAAGACGTAGAACATTTTTGGTAAAAGTAATGTTGAATACCAGTGGCGGATTAAGAGTATCCGAGGCCCTAAGCACAGAGCCTGTGTAGGCCCTCTATTGCTTATGAGTTTCATACCTGTACATCAAAAAGTAACATTTCATATACTTCCAAGTTTACGTATGTTCAAGAGGTTCCATGCTTTTTCATTTTTTTTGTGAATTACGGTGTTTTTGTGAATTTTATTATTTTAGTAAAAATGTAAAAAAGCTGTGAAAAGTGTGGTGACAGTTGTTCGTCAGAGGGACTTTTCGAAGTTTCGTTATGAAACATATAGTTAGAATTATTGTTGAAAAAGGCCATACTTATTCTTTATACGATACGTGTACGTAATCAATAGTGAAAGCATAAATATAGTACTTACCTGAAAACTTTGTGTGGGGTAATGATAAGTGTAGTTTCAATCAAAGCCACTCCGTAAATAAAGTAGGTAGGTAAGTAAGTGCGGTAATGCGTATGGGCGCTATTATTTGCAATGCAAAGACAACTCAATCCCTCGGTCGCGCGTCCCGGACTGCTCGCGCCTTGTGATTTCGGACATATTGTGGATGAATCTCGATAAAATGTAGGTATAAAATGAAACGCCAGCAGAGGATGGAGGCCCCTGGAGAACAGGGGCCCCAAGCACGTGCTTGTAGTGCTTATACGTTAATCCGCCACTGGATACCCAAGTAAAACTCAAACATAATTAATTAATACACTATTATATTTAAACAGTTGAACATGTATGAAATGTGTAGGCGAGCCTTACTTGTAGTGCAGTGCATATAGACACGCGCTCTTGTGTGCGTACTATTAAACTGATTACTACGCACACAAAGATATTGTATACACACAAGACAAACACAAGTACGGCTCACCTGTACGTGTTCGTTAGTTAAAACAACTGTGTCTATTACTATTATTATTATTAGCAACCAAGTGCGTTTTACTTATACAATAGCGAGCGAGTTTTTATTTCAAAATGCAATTTACAATTCATAGAAAATGATAAGTCCATTATTTAAAATTCTTAGAATTCATGCAATCGGCTTTGTCGGCTTTTGTCGATTATTCTTTGTCCTTGTCTAATAATTACATCAACCAATTACAGCGAAGTACAAATGTCATTGCGCATCAGGATTTTTTGAGGCTTTATCTCTATTCCTCACTCATAGTTCTGCTTTTGGGTGCGCATACACGTTATTTTGTACAACGGATTTTTGTTATTACGACCCTACTTACGTTTAATGGACTCTGTGATCGCGTTACTTGGTTTTACTTCTGCTTTGTTTCTTGGACTCCCGATTGTGCCTATCGTGTTGGTTATTGAAGATGGATTTTATCCAGCCCTGTATCTCCTGCCGGAGAAGTTTAAATCGCATCGGTGGTCAACGCCAACTGCGATCATACATTTTGGACGAGTTGTTTTTTGCCACAAATCCGTTTGTGATGAACTACTTAGTGGAAGATCGTGGAATAAATCAGGTAACTAATTATTTTTATATTATTTTTGGTCAGAACTGTGATGGAAAAAAGAAAAGGTTTTTGCCATGCAGTGACGCTTACTGTTATTCAGAGTTTCTTAGCTACAAAAACCATACAAGCCGTCGTCAGAAATATCTGCCAACCCCGTTGGGATGCGCTTCTTCTCCACTTTCTCGCATCTCGGCCCGTTTTTGCCTATCCAGTACCTTTGCCAAAGCAAAAGCCGACGCATGACATCACTGATCCAAGTTCGCAGATATTTCGGACGACTACTTAGTTATATGTAGTAGTATAGATAACTTATTTATTAAGTATTATCACCACCATACGAAACTAGTCCTTATAAATACGTTATTACAAAACAAATATAAGTCCTTATAAACCACGGAAAAACAAAGATTTTAAAGTACCCAGAAGTTATTAAGCTTTAAAATCTGTTATTTCTGTTTCACAGATGATAATATTTAATCCATCGTAGTCATTGATTGTATTATTGTTATTATTCTTTAGTAGAAAACAGTTATTACAATGTATTCGTGTAGCTGTTGACTTAATTCATTCAAATATGTATGTATTTTGTTACAGTTCGATGGTGGTTCCCGCATTTGTCGAAATTGCTTGCGAAGGGCTCAACGGCATATTCAGAGGGAGCAGCCTGTCATAGAACCTCAACAGCAGCCTGTAGAAGCCCCCGAACCTGAACTTGAGCAAGATCCAGCACCTGAATTTCAAAATGATGTTGTCGACGAGCCTCGCCAAGAACAAGTTCCAGTACTTGACATGGATGTGCTGCAAAATATTCAGCAGAATATTGCAACATCAAGGGTACGGTTTACTCTAAGAAGATTCTCCCGAGCTCCATTTAATACACGTCAGTGCATTTTTGCATCCTGTAATAACACGGACGTCCACAGAATAAGCAGACATCTGAGGATACATATATTGCGAGACAAAAGATTTTACATTCCAATAGGTTCACGGGTATGCTCTGAGCATACTGTAGAAGGCCCATGGCACGAAATTGAAAACAGCTCTCGCCATGTCTATACTACATTTTCTCCAAGACAAGCTGAAGACATGCTACACATGTCAATTACGCCAATTGCCTCGTTGAATTTCCAATTACTTTCAGTTATGGATGATGCAACCTGTCATTATTATACAGGACTTACAAAAGTACAATTTAATGAAATGAAGGATGCAATACCATCCTTATCTCAATTTCGCCGACCTGCAAATTCTTTAGCGTATCTTCTTGTCAAACTACGCACAGGGGAACCTAATAATCGGTTAGCGAAATTGTTCAGAACTACACGTAGACGTTTCGAAGCAACTATGAATACTGTGAGAGATATCGTTATGACCGAGTTCGTCCCGAGACACATGGGCTACGATCACATAAGTAGACAAGAAATAATAAACAGATGCCTATCTATACCTAATGCTTTGTTTGGTAACGCCGGGGACGCTCCAGAAGAAAGAAGAGCTATTGTTATCTTTGATGGCACATATATTTACTTACAAAAAAGTAGCAATCATTTCTTTCAGAGAAAATCGTATAGTTTACATAAATGGCGTAACCTATTAAAACCATTTCTAATGGTTTGTCCCGATGGACATATAATTGATATTTACGGCCCTTATGATGCAGTTACTTCTGATGCGACAATTTCAAATAATATTTTAAGTAGCGATATAGATCCATTTCATTGGGTATATAGGCCCGATGACGTTTTTATATTAGACAGGGGATTTCGAGACTCAGTCCAACATCTGCGTTCATATGAATATAATCCTAAGCTGCCTATTACTTCTAGTAACCGAGAACAGACTCAACTTACTACCCGTCAAGCAAACGAGTCTCGAAAAGTGACAATTTGCAGATGGGTAGTTGAGACTATTAATGGACGTCTAAAAAATCAGTTTAAGTTAATAAGGTTTGTGACAAACCACAGAGCAATGGGTCATCTTTTTGATGAAATTAAAATAGCTGGAGCAATGTTAAATGCATTTGGACGCCCATTAACAGATCACCGACTAGTGTCAGAAATACTGGCATCGATTGAGGAAAGATCTCAAATTAATGAAAATTATCTCGGTGACTACATCGTAGCCCACAATATGAATGCTCGTAGAGCAATTTTTATGTCAATCACTGCAGAAAACTCTGCTTTAGACAGGTTCCCCGTGCTTAGTAAAGACGATTTAATAATCTATGCTCTGGGAACTTATCAGTTGAAGCAAGCCAGAAGTTACTACGGTGAACATGTCAAAAATAATGGGTCATACATTATTGAAGTATGCAGTGAAAATCATTTGGGGAATTTAGGTGATTTTCATATTTCTGCAATAAGTCCTTGGTTGCTAAGAGGGCGTATACAGTCCCGCCACAGGCAATCTAAAGTATACTATGTTTATATCCTTATTGAAGGGAACCATCAGGGTAGGAACGCAATATTGGGGCACTATTGCAGCTGCATCACGGGCAGACGAACCCTCGGTACCTGCGCTCACGTAATGTCTATAATTTGGTATTTGGGCTGGGGTAGACATCAAGTGAACTTAAGTCCTCCAGCATTATTTTTGGACTCAATAATAATACGAAATGACGTAGAAAATGAAGTCCATGACGGTAGTGATGTAGAATAATGATGATGTGATGTATTGATGTATAATTACTATAAACAAAACTAATATATTTCGAATGTTCTATTATATTATATAATAAATAGGTTATAAATGTAACATAGTTATATAGTCTTGTTTTGATGTTATTTAAAAACGCAAATAAATAGTTTGTCTAATATAATTCTGAAGTTTTTAATACCCTGAAAAACCCATCACTTTGCCATAGCCGTAAAATAATGTTAGGTATGCCTACCTTATTTCATAACAGAAATCCATGACATTTGTCTTCTCAGAATTGGCAGGAGACAACTAGCCCCAGAAAAGTGATATGCGGTGCCTATCTTTTAAATACTAAGAATTTGAAATCAGAGACATATCGTACAATACTTTTTTTTTTTCAATTATCTAAATCAATGCAATGTAAATATACTCTGTGTAAATCATTGTAAACTGTATAATAATCTATACTGACATTATCAATGCAAAAGTGTAGTTCTTTGTTTGTAATACTTTCACGTTATAATAAGCTATTGGATTGACCTGCTATTCGCTCAAGTAGAGTTACAGGGCTTGAAAGTGACAAAGGTTTTTTTTACCTTGGAAGAAAAATGTCGAATTTTAACGAAAAATTCTTAATAAATCGCGAGCATAACCGTTGGCGGAAAGCTAATTCCATATGAGGATGAGAAAAACAATAAAAGCAGTAAAACACTTATCATTCTGCGATTTTTACTCATCTAATACGATATACGACGTATTTCATCGAAACATATCGTACATTTATGGTTTCGTGTTATTGTATTTTTATGGTTTCGAGTTTTAATTCGTTAATAAATCATAAAAGGGTCTTATACAATACATTTTTCTCGATAATCACATAAAAATTCAAAAAAATATTTCATGACCTAAAAGTGGTTGTATCTCGAAATGGTTGTACTTCTGAGTTGAGTTGTCATAATAACTTTTGTTTACACTTAGGTCTTCTAAACATCTAAACCAGTTTCATTTGTGCGCAGCAATTTTTAAAAAAGACGCCACCCCTCCATACAAATCCGCCCATTGCCCTTTATTCATAACTAGCTTTCCGCCGCGGCTCCGCCCGCGTAACTAACAGTTTTTCCGTGGGAATGAGGAATTTTCTTACTTTTACTTTACTCAGGGTTTATATAGCTTCCTAATGGTGAAAGAATAAAAAGGTAATTTAAAAAATATATAAAACCGCCTTCAAGGTCCTAACCTACACTAAAAATTTACAAATAAAATATAAATCTAGCTGAAAGCATTGAAATTTAATATGGCTATTAATATTCCTTATTTACATAAATTGTAACATCATATAAACATGTGTAGACATTGTTATACTCTTCACCTTGGAGTCGGTGCCAGTTGAGGCTAGCTATTTAATCGGAACCACATCTGATCTCAAAAGCTCAGATCGTTGAATATAAAAATTTAAAGAACGCGGTCAGAGTACTACGTACTGAGCCCACTATAGATGACTGCTAGCAGTAGAAGTCTTTTGGTCGAAATGATAGTGATTAGCTGGCACCGACTCCAAGATAAAGTGTATAACAATGTCTACACATGTTTATATGATGTTACAATTTATGTAAATAAGGAATATTAATAGCCATATTAAATTTCAATGCTTTCAGCTAGATTTATATTTTATTTGTAAATTTTTAGTGTAGGTTAGGACCTTGAAGGCGGTTTTATATAAGGTGCCCTGTAATTAGTGTCATATATTTTCAGGGCTGGATATACTTGTCATATGGGTCACTTCAAAAAAATGTTTCGAAAATCTACACGCTAGTTTAAAAGTTAACTTTTCAAACAAAAAAATTAAGCATAAAAAAGAAAATAAAAATATCACCCGTATAAGATCACTCACACTACTTCAAGTACATAACCGCGTCACAAAAGCGAGTTCGCTTCGCACGCACACTAACGCAGTCAGCGGGACGGGGAGCGAAGGGGGAGGGGAGAGCGAGCGGCTGTCAGCGGCGAAGCGCGCGCGCCTACTGTAGGTACAGAAGCCAGCACATGCGGCTGGACACTCGCACTATGAAATTCACCCCTACCGCTACATAATACGGGCGCTCTCAAGGTCAACATATCCAGCCGCATGTGCTGCCTACTGTACACTAACAAGTACCTAAATATCATTCCTCCCCTAACCAAACCTATCCATTACTTACTACCTAAACCACCTAGTACTATTATTTATTCTGTGCCTAAACGAACCCCTTACTATCACTACAAGCAGTACTCTGCCCCCGTTAGTTGAAAGGGCGCATCTACAAAATTTGTCAAAATGAGTTAAATATAGTGCTGGAATCAGCAAAAAAAGGCGCGTCTGCCAATATATCGATTGTCTTTCTATGTTGCTTCGTTACGATTTTAGCATTAGAAAAAAGGGCGCTAATAGGCACTTTTTTGCACTGAATTGAAGATGAAAAGTCGCATGTTTAAAAAACTTAGTTGAAAAGTCACATATACGTAGATATGCCCTAAAGTTTGAACTTTTTTTTTCGGGGTACAGTAGTTAAAAAGACGCTTCTACAATTACTCTTCGAAGAAGAAATTGATAAGGCGCAAGTAACCATTTGCGCCCTTTCTACTTAAATTTCTAGTTGTTTCATTAGGCGCATCCGGTATATGCGCCTTAAATGTCTACTATTGCAAAGAAAATAATGCATAGTTCTTAATTGAAAAGGCGCATTGTACGCACAAGCGCCTTTTCAACTTATTATAATATTAGCTTTCCGCCGCGGCTCCACCCGCGTTAACAGTTTTCCCGTGGGAATGAGGCATTTTCCCGCGGTAAAAGGTAGCCTATGTAACTCAAGGTGAATAAAGCTTTCTAATGGTGAAAGAATTTTTGAAATTGGTTCGGTGGTTTTTAAATTTTATTCATTATTAGCTTTTCGCCGCGGCTCCCGTTTTTCCCGTGGAAAGAGGAATGTCTTCGCGGTAAAAGGTAACCTAAGTATGTTACTCAGGGTGAAAGTAGCTTTCTAATGGGGAACGAATTTTTGAAATCGGCGCAGTAGTTTTTGACTGTATTCATTACAAACATTACACACAAAAATACAAATCTTTCCTCTTTATAATATTAGTATGACTAGCCCCGACTTCGCACGGGTGCAATGCTGATACTAAATATAACTACCTACTAAATAATGTCATTATAAACAAAGTTTACAGCTTTTTTGTCATTAGACAATACAACGTGTATGAAGGAAGAATTTCTTAAAATTTTACTTTTCCTTGTAAACAAAACATGCCTTTCGATTCGTCCGTGTATTTCAATGCCAAGCAATGTTCACACACTACTGACATGGTACCTATTGACACTATACGATTGTCCTTGTAAGGAATCGAAGGATCCTAATTCATGACAGAATTTTCTTTATTTATCCATCTGTGGCTGTTTGGCTGTCCGTTTTGTTCGGCGTTGCTGTGTACGAGTGTGTGTCTGTGCGGACGATTCTCTTGCTCTCTGTATACGATGTCTATCCCTATTTTGGCTGAGTTGAGCCTTACGCTCTGCAGAAGATTCTCTGGCTCTGGAGAAACTCCATGTCTATCCCGATCCTGGCTGCGGCGAGCCTCGTGCTCTACTGAGGATTCTATTTCTCTATCAGCTCTATCTCAGCTCGGGATAGGTATCCCGAAGCTGGCTGAGGGGAGCCTAACGCTCTGTTGATGATTCCTCAGCTCTTGCTGAATGTGCTCTTCTGTCGTTCACTGTACTTCGACCTATGTTCAAAGGACCACGTCTTCCAGAATGATTATAATTTCTGTACAAAATTTAATACACAATAATACATCTTAAAACTATACGTATGATTATGAACAAATTGCACAAATGATTAGTTAGTGCTGCAGTAAAAAATATTTTACTTACTACTATTCTTTCAATTAAAAACAAAAGGAAATCAATACTTATATTAACAACAACAAAAAAATCTCACGCTGAAAAGCACGAAATTGAATTCTTGAATACTATTATACAATTTCTGATTTTAATTTTTTATTTATCGTAACGTAACGTAAAGCACGTTTTTATTAGTTATTATTTTTCTCAGTAAAGAGCTCCGATAAACGCATCAATCAAAATGGTTTAATATTTTTATGTTTTGTATTTTAATTTGAATAATGATTTTTAATTGCAATTTATTTTTTTATGAAAAGTGTAATTTAATATGGGATTATCCTGAAATAAATTAGTTAATATTGTTATTATAAAGTGCCACCGGTCGAGCTGGTACCGCTGCAACGCTATGTCCCTGCATTTTAAATCTGTAAATTACATGCTGTAAAAGGCTATATAGATCTATAATTTTTAAGGTACATAATTGGATAAGGATTAATGCTGTATTGTTTAAAATAACTTCGTAAATAAGCCATTTTTTCCCATAAAATGTAAAGGATGAATTTTTTTTATTGTGGGTTATATTTAAGAGATAGACATATAACATCGCGAACTTTTTTGTTGACCTTTTTAAGGTGTAGGTGTAGGTGTACTGTTGTACATTATTTTGATATAGCTCGTGCGGTTCAGCCAGCATTTGTAATGTAAGCGCAAAAATGTGTTTATTTACGACTTCACATTAAAAACTAAGTACTAAATTTATCGGTGTTTCTCTACAATATTATGGATGTATTATACATATAAACCTCCCTCTTGAATTACTTTATCTATTAAAAAGCAGCTTCAAAATCCGTTGCGTACCAGGACGGGACAGACAGCGACTTTGTTTTACACGATGTGGTGATGATTTCCTTTTCAATACTTATATGATGTTCCTTATTTGAAATACCTCCTAATATCTACCTTTAATAATCCTAGTACCTAACCTTAGAATTATTTTAAGTAACAGCCTGTAACAGCTTTAGTTCAAGCAAACGTTATGTACTTTTTATCTTAGTTATATAATAATTTCATGAGTTAGTTACTTAGGAAAAAAGGCGCTTATAGCCAAATACGTCCATTCTATTAAGTAATAAAGTTCAATAATTTACTGCCAAGCTTAGTATAAAAGTAGTGTCTTAGACGTTTGAAATAGAAAGGTCGCATCTACGTATTTGCGCCTTTTCAACTTAGTAAGTAGTATTTTTCTGCGATTTTTTTCCTAAGATGAAACGGATTTTTAATGTTTTTATTAATAAATAATTAACCATTAAATTTTCTATCAGTCAGAATTGAAAATCTATTATTATTGCCATCATTTACAGTCGCAAACATTAAGCTATTTCATTTAATTTAAGGACAGCACACAATTTCCCATTTGACGCATTTAAACATTTTTTTCTCCGTTTTCACTTTTTGTTACATGCGCCTTTTCAACTAACGGGGGCAGTACTACAAGCCACAGCTAGACAAATGGTTATGCGTCTCTCTTGTAAGAAGAATATGAAGTTGGGTCAGATTCAAGTTCGTTGTTGCTATATCATCGCTCAGTTAGTAGGGGATCGGGGATTGCAGTTGTTATTGTTATACGACGGCTCTGTTTGATATCAAATTCGAATTATTACTGTACGGAAAATTTGAATAAAAAACCAAAAATTTGCATTTACTCGTAAATTCATTTAATAACATTTTAATAACCATTGATAGATAAAGTTAACAACATTGCATAGGTAGGTTAAATACAATTTTTAACTTCCTTTCACACTTTAAGTACACACTATGGACTGGTAAGTTGCATGAAAATGTAAAAGATATTGTGACAAAATGTAAAATTAATTAAAGAAAAAAGTACAAATAGGTAAGTAGGCAAGTTGATATACTCGTACCTTCATAGTATTAAATAAGTAATAAAATAACTAAAATAAGCAATCACAATTGAGTAGTAGGTACCTACTTCTTTACTGACTCGGTGTGTGTTTTACACTTAATCACGGTTCACTGTATCAAAAGCACTCACTAAGCACTCATTATTCGCTCACGTAATTGTTCAGCGTTTAAAATAGTGCAGCCGTTCCGTCCTGCCCGTACACCAAGCGCGCGCGACCATAGGCGCTAGGGCGCCGGGCGGCGCGACCCCATGAAGGTTCAACAGCACGGCGACAGGTCCGGTGATCGTGGTGATGGCCAGGCAATGACAGCCCCGCGCCCGATCCACCGGCCCTGGTAGACTGCTCGTCCAGGAAGGATGCGCTGGTGCTGTCGAGTCAGTACAGCCAGCGGCGCAGCCCGAGTATCACGCACGACGGAAAGCAGCTACCGCGGTAGCTCCTCACGCAGGTGCCGCAGGCAGGCAGGCAGGGTAGTTCCGTTGAGGCGGATTGGCGAGTCAAGCAGAATTCCACCTTAAGTGCTTGGTCATGCTCATTGGAGTGGATTCCCAGGCACAGGCCCAGGTATCGGTAAAAGCCATGGGTAAAAGTACAGAGATAAGTAGGTAACTTTTACGAAACGCACCTCTCTCTCTAAAAGCACTAAATGCTTTTAAAGCATTAACAGACACGTCCGGACATGTACGCTCCGTACCGCCGGACCGTGCGGTGCGCTCGATACGCCACACGACCGCACCGCACGGTCCGGCGGTACGGAGCGTACATGAAGTACATGTCCGGACGTCTGTTAATGCTTTAAAAGTTTATCGGCAACTGAGTGTCAGTCAAATGTCAAATACTCAAAAAACATAAAGAAAGTATGTACACGCACACAAGCACACTTCGAATAGGTACGGAATTAGTGATGTGACATTACATTATTTTCTAAAACATAATTGATTATTCTGCTCACCCCGTTATTAGGAACATGAGCGTGACTTTATGTATGTACGGTACTAAAGTTTAGTTTTAAATTAAATTATACCGGTCAACCCCCTAAAATTTGTTCCCTCTTAAATTCTCGCTATACAAAATTTGTTCGTGTGAAATAAAGTGGTGTACTTACAGCGGCTTAATGCATTTGAAAATTGACGATTTTTTACACGAAGGCTAGTAAAAAAGTTTTTCTAGGGATATTGGCTACACAATTACGCAAAACGACTGAAAAGATTGAAATGAAAACGACTGAACAGATTTGAATGAACCTTAAAACTAATTCTAATACAAAATATTTGTTTATTGAAATCGACGGAAAGAAATTGGATGAATTTTTACACGTACACACAACGTACAGTAGCCATCACATGCGGCAGGTCATGTTGACTTTGAGAGCGCCTATATCCCGTAGTAATAGGGGCGAAACTTAAACAAATTTCGGTGAAATTATTTTGATTGCGCTAAGGCTGATACAATTAGTTTCATATTTTAGTTTTCTACATTTTTTACTTACTTGTACAGTCAATAACAGGTCAAGCTGAACACTGCACCGGTTTCATATCAACTGAATAAGGGTTAGTTGGTACCACAATCTAAGTACTTAGATAACTATTAGGATATTGTGTTTCAGTACAAAAAAAAATCAATTACTTAAACTGGATACCAGCCAGAGTAGTAGATGACGAGCGTAATATCTTTAGGCCGACGCGACCATTATTTTGAAATCAATTAATCCATTTAAAAATAATTGATAATTGAATCACTACCCCATCACTATTTTATGTGACAGGCGACAGCTTGTGCCGGCATCCTTTTGTCGGTTCGCTTTGACCTAACCAATTAGTGTTGCCAGGTAATTAGAATAATAGACGGAAGAATAAAAACACGAAGTGTTACGTACTGATAATGCTTGATCGATCAATACGATTATTTATTGAAATAATTTTTCGGTTTATAATAACTGAAATTCATTAAACGGTCTGAGTAAGTAATTTTTTTAGATACTTACTAACACTTTTTTTTGTGTTTCAATCCTGACGATTTGTTTTTTTAACAACTGCCCAATTTTCCAATCAGATTCGATTCTATCACATTTTGTACTATTTTATTTATCAAAGAGAATACTTGTGAACAAATTTTTTATTTAGTTACAAGGCTTTAAGGAGTTTCGGCGCTCTTATTCTTATGGCGAAGAAAAAGCATCGTGAGGAAAGGAAACCTACACACACCTGCGAGCGAAGTCATTCAAAGGTTGTTTGTGAAGTTATACGAAAGCGTGGTCAACTAAGGCCTATTTGATTTCAGGATAGGCTTGAGCCCCTCGGTGGGGACACATATGAGTTTGTAAATGATAATCGAGAGTATGTATTCTTAGCAATAATACGACGGGTAATTTAGTTTTATTTGTAATGATAGTCCCAAGGTTATTCACATTAATTCTTAATCTTCGCTACCAATTGGAAACAGCATAATTACGAATTAAATTCTGCTAATGGTTTTGGCAACATTAATAATAAGAACAACAAGCATGGCACAGTGTTGCCATGCACATGCTAAGGCGATTGCCGCGTTGTGAGGAAATTTTACTAAAGTCTAAGCTAAGTTAAATTTCAAACGTCATACTTTGCTAAGTACGAAATCCAAAAATAATTGTATCCTCTCCATTTCACTAGACCCAAGTCAAATTTATTTTGTGACTGAAGTTAGTTAGTATCACCTTACTTACTTCTGCTGAATTGTGTGTGATAGTTTTTTTTTCTCTTTCATTAATCAAAATCATAAAATCAAGGATGATAGGTATTCCACTATTGCGTTTTGTTTTGTGCTTATCATTGTCAAATAAGAAAAGGTGTCCCGTGTAATAAACCTAAAATTTTACTAAACATTTAAACCAAACATTTTATTATTTGCTCAACCATACACTCAGTTAAGTTTTCAGAACGACGGCAGGGTAAAAAAACATAGTCGGTGGCAACATTAGCAGCTACGCGCATGCGCGGCTAGTACAGAATAAGATGACCCCTGCTTGCCATAGTGGCGCTATTGCAGGTAGGGGTCAACTTACGGTGAACGGTCTGTTTGTTGGCTCGGAACAACACTGCGCATGTGTGCGTGCAAGAGTAAATAGCTCACACGCTAGTGTATTATTGTCGTAGTGATCAGCTGTTAGAGAGTGATCTTTTTTTGATTTGAAAACCAAGTTGTTTGGCTTAATTACTCGAAAACTAACGTACAAACAGGACCCCATTTTTTGGCTACGTGGAGATTAGTACTTGTACTATCAGCCCTGAAAATATATGACACTAATTACAGGGCACCTTATATATTTTTTAAATTATCTTTTTATTTTACCCTTTTTAGTGGAAATTTACCATGACAAGTTACTCACAAAACTTTAATTTGTTTTGTTTAGTTCATAATTATATGCAGATTTTCTCACTATGTTTCCTTTACAGTCCGTTTGATTTTTAAATTATAAAACATTGCTATACTTGATTGGACTTTAACCTAAGTTTTCCGAATGGCGAACAATTGACCAAACCACTACGATACCGACGACGCTCGCCCGTTTACTCCACGGAAAAATTCTTAAGTTGTTGTCCTCACTTGGGGTTTTCAAATCTTTAATCTATGACTAGTTTACAGAATATATGAACCAAAACCGCATATTTCTTGTTATTTCAATTATAACAAAAGCAACGCAATGAGTGTGCTGTTGTTTATTGAAGAGTTTTCGTTTTAGTCTTCTACTCCGCCATCAGATAATAATTAAAATTTATATGAAACCATTTTGAGTCCAAGTTCTATCTATAAAACAAAAAAATATTGAAATCGATTGATAAGAAGCCGTGATATTGCCAAAACAATTTATCGATCGGGTATAACGGCATCGTCAATTGAGGAGTTATTTCCTCATATCTTCAAATTTAATCATCCGATCTTAGCGAAATTTTTATGGGACCACCCTGCAAGTAAACCTGGTCGATTAAAAAAATAATTATGAAAATCGGTTCACAATTGGCGGAGACATCCCATAACAAACACACAAAAAAAAAAAAAACATAGATACGCGTCGAATTGAGAACCTCCTCCTTTTCTGAAGTCTGTTAAAAAAGTGGCCAAGTGCGAGTCGGAATCGCCCTTGAAGGGTTCCATAGCAGCCAGTAACATAATATAAAAGTTTTTGTAATTCGTTGTGACTTTTATCGATGTTTTATTATTAGTGAACGGTAAATTGCGGTTTTCGGCGTCGGGAAGTGACGACCCCACCGCCCGCTGTAGGTATTTACTAGCAGCGCAATCAGTCAACCGATAAATCATGGCGGTCAATCCATTTTTGGATAGGGCAGAAACTAAATGCCGACACGGGATGGGAAGCAGCGTCCCTATGATGAGTTTCTGCCAAACTGCGATCGCCAACCCGCTTGCCCAGCGTGGCGATTAGGGCAACTCCTCCCAAATAATTATGAAAGCTGCCATAAGTAAACGGCCCCCAGTTCCCGGCCGCCCCACTATTCCTGGCTACGGTAGCAGACATGGTTACGGTGGGGTAGGGGGTGCGAAGAATCACCGGGTTACGGACAGCTACCAAACACTGGACTTGGCAACGTACAACGGACGAAGCCTGCGGCTTGATGAGTACGTCCATGAACTCGAAGTAGAACTGGAACGTATACGGTGGCATATTGTGGGACTCAGTGAAGTCCGAAGAGAGGGTGAGGACACCATGACTCTGCAATCCGGCCACCTGTTCTACTATCGAGAGGGCGATGTTCTCTCCCAAGGCGGTGTGGGATTCCTCGTCAATAAGGCACTCGTGAACAGCGTTGAGGAGGTGTCCAGTGTGTCGAGCCGAGTGGCTTATCTTGTCCTTAGATTGACCAAGAAGTACACTCTAAAGGTCGTACAAGTATATGCACCGACATCGACACACTCGGATGACGAGGTTGAGGCGATCTACGATGACATTGCCAAAGCCTTATACACCAACAGAGCTCACTTCAATGTTGTCATGGGTGACTTCAATGCCAAGGTGGGTAAACACACGGGCATTGAAACGAGCATGGGGCCTCACGGATATGGAACTAGGAACGAGAGGGGGCAAATGCTGGTCAACTTCCTGGAGCGTGAGGGGCTGTTTTTGATGAACTCGTTCTTCAAAAAGAAGCCCCAAAGGAAGTGGACTTGGAGAAGCCCCGACAAGTCGACTAAAAATGAGATTGACTTCATCATATCGGACAAAAGGTACATATTCAGAGATGTCTCTGTGATCAACAGGTTCAACACCGGCAGTGATCACCGACTTGTACGAGGCACTCTGAATATCGACTTTAACCTAGTGAGAAGCCGTCTGATGAAGTCTACGCTCCGACCAACACCGTTCCAGTCCGCGGCCGGCTCTGAACGTTTCCAGCTGGAACTTAAAAATCGTTTCGATGCACTGAAACCCACTTTGGACGTTGACGAGGACCTCGGCGGCGTAATCACTACCTTAAGGGATGTGGCGCAAAAGTTTTGCGGGAAGAAAGGTGCGGGCCGGACGTCTCGGTTCTCGGCAGAGACTAAGTCGCTTATGGCACAAAGACGTGACACGACAAACACCGATCGACAGGTGGCGCTTACTAAGTTGGTGCGAAAATCTATACGAAGAGACCTACGGCGCTCGAATACGCTTCTGGTTGAAGAGGCTATAGAGCGCAACAAAGGCTCTAAAGTGTTTTCGCAACAGCTTGGTAGGAGCCATCTGACGAAATTAAAAACAACTGACGGTAAAATTGTCACGTCGAAGACCGAAGTTCTCGCCGAGATCGAACACTTTTACGGGAAACTGTACGCCACGCACGCCCCGCAACCTATGCCCACACAAAACGACCCTAGAGCGCCGCCGACTCGCCATTACACCGATGAGCTGCCAGATATTAGTCTGGAGGAGATCGAATTGGCCCTGAGACAACTTAAGAATGGGAAAGCCCCGGGAGAGGATGGAATTACGACGGAGCTCCTGAAGGCAGGTGGACAGCCTGTACTGAAGGAGCTTCAGCGTATTTTCAACTTAGCGATACATTCCGGGAGGACCCCAGAGGCGTGGCACAGGAGCATTGTGATTCTGTTCTTCAAAAAGGGTGATAAGACCCTCCTCAAGAATTACAGACCAATTTCGCTTCTGAGTCACGTCTACAAGTTGTTCTCAAGGGTCATAACGAATCGCCTCGCTCGAAGACTTGACGAGTTCCAGCCACCGGAGCAGGCCGGGTTTCGAGGAGGATTTAGTACCGTGGACCACATCCACACAGTGAGGCAGGTTATACAGAAGTCCGGAGAATATAACCAACCATTGTGTTTAGCTTTTGTGGACTACGAAAAAGCATTTGACTCTATCGAAACCTGGGCTGTTGTGGAGTCCCTGCAGCGCTGCCAAATCGACTGGCGATATGTCGAGGTGTTGAGGTGTCTGTATAACGCCGCCACAATGTCCGTCCAAATACAAAACAGTCAAACAAAACCAGTCCAGCTTCATAGAGGTGTGAGACAGGGGGATGTTATATCCCCAAAGCTGTTCACTAACGCGCTGGAGGACGTTTTTAAGACCCTTGACTGGACAGGACGAGGCATTAATGTAAATGGCGAGTATATCTCACACCTTCGATTTGCCGACGACATAGTTATAATGGCTAAGTCGCTGCAGGAGCTCCAGATCATGCTGACCGGCCTAAATGAGTCCTCTCGACGAGTTGGTCTCTGTATGAACTTGGACAAGACGAAAGTCATGTTCAACGCGCATATCATACCTGGATCAATTATCGTCGATGGAATACCTCTTGAAGTTGTCGATCATTATGTCTACCTTGGACAAAGTATCCAGTTGGGTAGAAACAACTTCGAGAGGGAAGCCGACAGGAGGATTCAATTGGGCTGGGCAGCTTTCCGGAGGCTGCGCCACGTTTTCTCGTTGCCCATACCGCAGAGCCTAAAGACGAAAGTCTTTGATCAGTGCGTCCTACCCGTCATGACCTACGGTGCCGAAACGTGGACACTGACTGTGGGACTAGTCCACAAATTTAAAGTTGCTCAGCGAGCTATGGAGAGGACTATGCTCGGAGTCTCTCTGATGGATAAAATCAGAAACGAGGATATCCGTCGGAGAACCAATGTAACCGACATAGCCACTCGAATAAGCAAGCTGAAGTGGCAGTGGGCTGGTCACATTTGTCGCAGAACCGATAATCGCTGGAGTAAGCGGGTTCTGCAGTGGAGACCACGTCTAGGTAAACGAAGTGTAGGACGCCCCCCGGCTAGATGGAGTGACGATCTGCGAAATGTGGCTGGCAGCAGGTGGATGCGTGCGGCCGAAGACCGGGCCAAATGGCGCGCCTTGGGAGAGGCCTATGTCCAGCAGTGGACTGCCGCAGGCTGTTAATGATGATGATGATGAAATTGCGGTTTACGATTTATGACGTATTAAAAAAAAACTACTTACTAGATCTCGTTCAAACCAATTTTCGTTGGAAGTTTTCATGGTAATGCACATCACATATTTTTATTAAATTTACCATTCTCTTATTTTAGAAGTTAGAGGGGGGGGCCACACATTTTTCCACTTTGGAAGCGTCTCTCGCGCAAACTATTCAGTTTAGTTTTTTTTTATTAGGAACCTAAATATCATTTTTGAAGACCTATCCATAGATACCCCACACGTATGGGTTTGATGAAAAAATTTTTTTTTAGTTTCAGTTCTATGTATGGGACCCCCTAAATTTATTGTTTTTTTTTTTTATTTTTGTAAGAAAATCTTAATGCGGTTCACAGAATACATCTAGTTACCAAGTGTAGAGACCCGTAGCGGCGTCGAAACGCCGCCGCTAGAATATGGTAATGTAATATTCATAGGGAAACATAAACCATTTTTAAGGCATTTTTTCGATACTGTACTCAAAACCAAGGAGCATATACCCAACCTGGAGAGCGCACTCACAATACCAAACTGAAGTAGACTGAAATGAACTCGAGTAACCTTTGTTTGATTTTGTCTATCTCTTTCTAAGGTAACTGATGGTCGCGCCAATAACAAACAAACTTTTCCCCATAATGCTTAGAAAATAAATTCGATTACTGTACATTTTTGATAAATGAACCGTTGTTAATTTATGATGCACTATCTTGTGACTTATTACTACTTGTTTTGTCAAACTAGCAATATTAACTTGCTTTTGTCCAATGTTCTATCAATTTAAAATCCTTTTATTTTTCCTTAAATTTTGGGTATATCGCAAAATGGGTATTGGCAACACTGAGACGTTATGTCAAGTGAATAGCGGCTAACATGGCGGATTAAGACGCTTCATATCACGTTTTATGTTGTTGTTTTTTCAAGATTTAAGTGTTCTTTTGTAGAAAATGGGTGTCAGATGTATTGTGGCCAGTTGTAGAAAGGAGTGGTATCCTGCATGTAACATAATTTTTCACAAGTAAGTGTATATTTTGCATAAATCGGTATCTTTACTTTTTGTGTCTTAAAAAGCTTGAAAACCTATAACACACACTTAATAGGTTAAAGTTATCTATTTTAATTGAACATTTTTTGTTTTTTTATAGCTGTAACATAAATTACGGTGTGTTCATTCAGTATTATGTAGGGTGACAATTAGTTCTTTTAAAGTGGTTTTCGTTCTGCGGTCTTTGATACTTTCTTACTGTTTTTGTTTTTACTTTATTGTTACTAGTTGTTTTTGCCTTTTACAGGTTACCTTCAGACCCCATAGAGCGAAACAGATGGATATCTATTCTAAAAATATCACCTCCTTTCCCTAAAAACGTAAAAGTGTGCAGCAATCATTTTAAAGCAAGTGACTATGAACATTCTGGAAAAAAGTTAAAACATGGAGCGACCCCTCCGCGGGAAAATAGAGTTGTCTAATAGTAGTTTAGTTGTATGTTAAATTATTGTAAGAAAATGTGATTTGTGTTAAACCTGTACAAATTAATATGCATCAGTAAATATGTTTTTTACTTCATATATATATTTTACGCCTATATAACATCTTTTCTTTTTATGCCCCATAGAATAATATTGTTCTAGCAATACTTATTAAGTATTTATTGCTTGACGATGGATAGTTACTATTGAAAATCAGTCCTTAAAATCTTAAAATAAATACATTTTTAAGAAAATAAATAGTTCCGTATATTGCCGAAGAAATATACTATTATTTACAGCTGCTTGCGCGCAACTGCACCTGCGATCTAGCGGTTTAGGCTCGAATTATATATATGCGTTCGCGCGAGTCAGTGGCTCGTCGTCCGCTGCACTACGAGATTAGGTACAAGGAACTAGATTTCAACGATTTATTTGAATCCGCGCGACCGTCCATAACTAACATAAAAATTATCCTTGTAATTGGGTAAGGCCGCCAAAATTGTCAAATGTAACACAACAGTAACACAACAGATCTTTGTGTTATCATTACACAAACGTAACCCAAAAGTAACACATTTTTGGGTAAAGCGCATTCCATATTGGTAGTAAAATGAATAACTTAATCCAATAGGTAGGAATTGTTAAGAAGGAAGTAAGTAATGAAATATCATTTAATGATTTATTTTTTATACTTTTCAGGATTGGTTGTTTTTAGTTTTTCTCTATATTTTCTTTGCCGTTCTGCGGCAGTTAACGGCATTTTCTATAAAAAAAAGGTACATAAACAATAAATATTTATTAAGTCTTATAATAAGAGAATAAAACATGACGAAGCGGAAAAAAATATCAAAATACGCGTGTAATGTGGGAATCACTACTCAGTATAAAATATTCTCCTGTTACAATATGAATGCGGCTTTATAGATCTATTGTGTTATGCAACACAAAATATTTGTGTTATAATAACACAAGTGTAACACAAGTGTAACACAAATGCGACACAAATGCAACCCAAATGCAATTAGTTTACTATATTTTGAGCTTATAACTTGGTTATTTGGTTGAATTAGTCGCTAATGAGTACTTTTTATCAAATAGTTTACCATACAGGTGATAAATACAATAAAATAATACTAAATTATCTGTTTGTTACCTTGCAATCTTGGTAAATATATTTTTTTAACAGCTACAAAAACGTGACGCGCACTTTTGATACTATCTGACAAAACAACATGGCTGTTTTTTTTTTAATCCGTTCCGGTGATAATGTTGCCAAATAAACTGTACATTTTCTACCTCAAATCTTCAAATATGCACTGTTCTGTCGTAACAAATCATAACACAAAAAATATAACACAAAATTCGAAAACTATATATTATTTTTAACTATCAATAAAACTAAATTATAACTAGTATTCTCGTAACGAAATTTCTTTTATATTAGAGGCAAATTATCAAATTCTTTAATGGTCCTAGTAACAATTTAAATTTACCTTCAAAATAACGAATTATTTCGACCACAAAATACTACCAAAAAAAAGGACAAAGTGTCACACAAAAAAATTGACAATTTTGGCGGCCTTACCCAATTACGTAGTTTAGCGGACTGACCTGGTCGTGCAGACGCATATAATTCGAGCTTAAAAAACTGCAAGGACGATTACGATTGGATGGAAGTTTATTGCTCCTTCACGACGAAGAAACTACAATTTTTTTGATGAAACTGCAATGCCATTAAAATAGTGTACGGGCTATTTTTTAGTACGAGAAGATGAATCATTCCTACTGAAAAAAAAAAACAAGTTGTAGGGCGTAAAGCCAATTTTTAATGTTCTACAATATCCAAAATATATTCTAAGTCATAATATACCGTAATAATAATACCATAACGTCATAACATTTATTTTAGAACCAAGAACTGTTTCAAAATATTATGTAATATTTATTTCATATGCAGAATAATATTAAAGAATTATCCAAACTTTGTAACGTGTGGTCACTCTACTTAGAAAGAGACAGAGTGGTAACAAAAAATTTCAAGGACAAATTTTTTGTCTTCATTTAGATATTGTGAGTGCGTTCTCCAGGTTGGATATATGCTCCTTGACTCAAAACACACATTTGAATGAAATGGTGCCTTAATAATAATAAAATATAACCCACCAGAATTGAGCCTAATTGCTTTTCACAACGTAGAAATGAACATTTGTCAAAAGATTTGCATAACAATTTAAAAAAAACTTAAGAAACTTTCATTGGTTCATTTTGATATCAAGAATCATTTGAGAAATTAGACTTTAGTTAGCATTGTTACAACGGGGCTATGTGCAAACAGTTTGAGAAATGCTCACGGCAGAAATAAAAATAAAATATGATTTTCGATATTCATCTATGACTTTCTGACCTTTTAATTATTATTATTACCGAATCAGAATAACACTAATAAAACACGACTTAAATTACACCCTGGATATTTATTTATACTTGTAATATAAATATTCCTACAATCGACGATATAGAGACTGTGAGGAAAGAAAAAAGTCGTGGAATAGGCTCCCATACAAACCACAACCCTTTTAATAGGAAACGGACTCTAAACAATGATAACATTTAATAAGTAGGTAAAGTCACCGTCAGATATTGGTTGGATTTCTCGCTCGCTCACATTATCTGATGGAACCTTGACTGTACCTACCTAGCGTTGAAAAAATAAAATTAAAACAGCTTCTTTCACAAATTCGTCCATTTTTGGATTATTTCATAACAAAATATTGACATTAACCATTCTAATTTTCACATATAACCATTTTGTATCTTAGATCTAATTTACACCAATTGAAATAATATAAAAAATTAAACCGCCGAAAAAACTGAAAAGTAAGAAAAACCCTATAAAATATAACCAACTTCAAAATATTAACTTATTAACAAATTTCGTGATAGACTATATTTGAAGTAGTAAAACCTTGGCACTGTCCGATTATTCTTTGATCTTTAGATTGTTCTATAAATATCTTTATACCGTCAAAAACTTGTGCTCTACTTAAAGCCACGTAAAGCTGCCCGTGAGAAAATACTGGTTTTGGAAGATAGACAGCTACTTTTTTCAAAGGTTGCCCCTGACTCTTGTTTATTGTCATCGCAAATGCAAGAGTAACTGGAAACTGAAATCTTTGTAATCTTTGTTTGTTGAATGGAAGGATGGAGTCTGAAGGGCTAAGCTTTATTTTAGGAAGAATAACTCTTTCGCCTGAACTTGCACCCGTCAGAACCTGACAATCTAAAGAATTGATACACCGAGTTCCGTTAATCAACCCTTTGGCCGTATTTAGATTTCTCATGAGCATGACAATAGGACCAATTTTTAATTTAAGCTCGTGTCTGGGAAGCCCACTTACTTCAATACTGTTAAGAAATTCCGTCGGAAAATTTATATTAGAATCAGAGTCATCTGATATCACTGTATCCACGCTCTTATACTTACTCGCTAGAGATACGCTTGAGAACTTTCAAATTAATTTTTGAACAGATTTCATTAGTCGGTGTGAGAATAGCCTTTTCGTGTAGGTATATTATTATAATTGTCCAAGTCATTGTATAAAAAATCGATCGGCGAACCAATTCCTAAAAGACGAATATCTAATATTGACTGCCCACATTCGTCCTTTGGCATTTCCAACTTTAAGCAAGTAATCTGCAAATTCGTCTTGTCCTTAATTTACTCGCATATTTTTATCTAGCTTTAGAAAAGTCATGTATCGCCACAAACGATGATTTTTTTTATATGTGAAAATTAGAATGGTTAATGTCAATGTTTTGTTATGAAATAATCCAAAAATGGACGAATTTGTGAAAGAAGCTGTTTTAATTTTATTTTTTCAACGCTAGGTAGGTACCTACAGTCAAGGTTCCATCAGATAATGTGAGCGAGCGAGAAATCCAACCAATATGACGGTGACGGTGACTTTACCTACTTATTAAATGTTATCATTGTTTAGAGTCCGTTTCCTATTAAAAGGGTCGTGGTTTGTATGGGAGCCTATTCCACGACTTTTTTCTTTCCTCACAGTCTCTATATCGTCGATTGTAGGAATATTTATATTACAAGTATAAAAAAATATCCAGGGTGTAATTTAAGTCGTGTTTTATTAGTGTTATTCTGATTCGGTAATAATAATAATTAAAAGGTCAGAAAGTCATAGATGAATATCAAAAATCATATTTTATTTTTATTTCTGCCGTGAGCATTTCTCAAAATGTTTGCACATAGCCCCGTCAGCAAATTTTAACTGATCCTATTTAGTTACCAACATTTACTAAAATAAGTTGACTTTTGTATTCTCATATTTAGGATGATTGTAGACAATAGAGAACCTTAATGACTAAAAAATGCTAACTTAAGTCTAATTTCTCAAATGATTCTTGATATCAAAATAAGAACCAATGAAAGTTTCTTAAGTTTTTTTTAAATTGTTATGCAAAACTTTTGACAATTAATGTTCATTTCTATGTTGTGATTATAAAGCAATTAGGCTCTATTCTGGTGGGTTATATTTTATTATTATTAAGGCACCATTTCATTCAAATGTGTGTTTTGAGTACAGTATCGAAAAAATGCCTTAAAAATGGTTTGTTTCCCTATGAATATTACATTACTATATTCTAGCTACGGGTCTCTAGTACATACTTATTTATGTTCATACGTGCTGATGCATTTTTATGTATGTATGTTTTTTCAACGTAGGTAAATCTATGTGGAAACTGTGTATTCTTACTATAGGTTTCTTACAGTGTTATTTACTGTAGTATTATATATATTATTATATTGTTGTGTAAGAAGATCAAGATTTTTTTCAGCCAGAACTACCTAAAATAAAAATATACTAAAAGGTTCGAAATGTAGACTTTCTTAAAATTTCAATTTGAGGTTGTTAACAATAAAGTTATACATTATTTCATTTGGAAATATCGATTATCTGTTTTACTTGTGATAATTATGAACCCTCGGCTACGGCGTAGCCTGTCGCTACGCATCCGGAGGGATGTGCTACGAAAGCTATAGAATTTGAAATACAATTTATATTTTACATTTATATTATTTAGACGTCAATGTCACGTAATACATATATCACAATTTTAACTTCTACAAACACCTAATATCCAATCGAGGAGCTTGAGCCTGTCCCACAGTGTTATTATGGTGTTGTTGGTATTACAAATTAAAAACAAAAATCAGTATAACTTCATTTATTTGTAAAAAAAAACAATAATATTAAATAATACAGTGAGCACTTGCGCTTATTGCCCGGGAAAAGACGAGGTCTTCCGGAGCAAGAAGATGCAGCGCGCCGCCCCCTCTCCCCCTCCCCTCCCCGCGGCTGAGGGGGCGGCGGCGCGGGCGCACCAGATGAAACAGCCATTACACTCTAGGTTTTGCTTCAAACATAATCCAGTTATTCTGTTATATGTATAAGTTATAAAAAATATTTAGAAATCAGATTCTTTTCCAAAACCATTCAATGTTTCAACGACGTAATGGCATTTCGACAATAATTAGTTGATTTATGTAATCCAATTAAATATTTTAAAATGAGCAAAACCTAGCGAGTAATGAACGGTGTTCGTGTGCGTCCTCAAATACCTGTCCCATAATGCGGCGCTATACGATAGACAATAGACACAGTGGACAGGCGCATATGTTCGGGTACACTTACACTAGCTAGGTTGAGCCTTGAGCCTCCTCGCGACACCGCCTCTAGGTGCAATCAATTAACAATACGTGCGATCACATTCACTAACTAAACCAACTACATCTTAATAAAGGTATCATAAGGTTGTTTAATATATTTATATTATCAAATTCGATTTGTACCAAATTTTGTTACATTCGTATTTATGCGCGCTCGTCGGCTTGTATGAGTTTGTTCTTACGGAACCTAAAGGAACTAAAACTATGGAATGCTCATACGGCGCGCGGCTTGAGGCCTCCGATTGGGGGGCCTCGAGGGACTAGGAGGGACTCGATGAGAAATCACAACAAGTTCAAAAAGAGTTATATGTTGCTTTACTGAACTAGCTAAAAGAAGATAAAAATTAACGATTTTGATTTTGAGTATTTAAACACCTTTGTGCCAGTTATTTTTTGCAATCCATCGATTTTCGGATACATTTAGTCGCTCCGTTTGCCGCCCCGCTGCTGTCCCGTCGGAGGCCAGGTGCGCACGCTCGCGGCCTGAGCGCTTGTCATGTTCGCTACGAGCAGCTAGCAGTAATGGCAACGCGGCGCCGGCGCACGCGCCGCTAGTGACTAGCTTTGCTTATATCACTCCTCCCGCTCTCACTACCAATAAATAACTTACACTAACACAAAACTACGCTAATACTTCCTTCGTAATTTGACACATTGCGTTTGGTGCGCTCGCGCAACCTCGCCATTTCCTATTTATAAATTATAAATAATTTGTCCAGCTAGTACACATAGTGACCGAGCGGTCCGGCCGTCTACTTATATTATAACTACCTCTAACGAGTACCTCCCAACGCAAGAATTGTTCTGCAAGGGACCACAATTGACAGTAATAATTTATCCTTTCGACAAGGTTTTATACAAATATGTTCCTATAGTCTCTATAGTTAGATTTCAAGATCGAAACTTATTCTCTACGAAATGCTGATGAGCTGAGGTTCCATCGACTCTAGCTGAACGAGTGTTCAGTGCGCGGTTGTGTCAGGGGCGGCGGGCGGTGCACTGGCAGTGGTCGCCGCAACTGTCGCCGGCGGCGTGGTCGTCTCCATACCACCTAATAGTGGATGTAGTTGTCACGATAGTTGCTGCACGGGCAGTGGTCGTGGTGGTGACAGACGGCACCGAGGTGACCTCTGCCTCCGCACTTGCATCCTCTGACGAGGTCTGTTCGCTGTTCTTTTTCATGACGACTTTTGTCGGCCGCCGGTTGATTGTCGGCACGTATGACTTAGTTATTATCTCTATGTCTTTTTTCTGGGTCCTGTTCTCGGGTCGAGCATCGTCCGACACGCGGTCGATGATGGGTCGTGTAGCCAGCGTTAACGGGTATTAATTCTTCAGACTCAGAAATACCCGCTGTGCCAGCAAGTGCAGGAGAGACTGGGAGGCTAACAGGGGCGGCAGTCGCGCGGCGTGTCTCAGGGCTATCCGTATGGTTGCTAATTGCTGCCACGTCACCAACTAGATTTATAAGATCTGTTAAAACACTGTTTTTCTTTCCAGTATTGGGTTGTGTAAACGCTGCCTTTTTTTCTGGCTCTGCAGATATCATTATAAGGCCTGTGTCTGTAGCGCTCTCTGATGAACCGAATGCAGTGATAATAAATTCTGTTGTTTCTACGTTTTCACCGGAAAAACTATCTGTACTTGATGGATCTGATCTTGAAACAGTAATCACTTCCATTTCGGCCGGCATATCAACTTTTGTGGCGAAATTTTCGATAGAAGTACTAGCAGTAGAAGAAAGATTCTCTTTTTCAATATTTTCAAAACTTTCCTTTGGTTTCTGATCACTAGTTAACTATAATAATGAAGAAATCGCAGTAATGAACCTTAGACTTGGTACGACTTTGTCTAGATTTCATTACTTTTTAGAGATAAATAAGCAGCTCCATCGAGAGTTGGCTAGTTTTTAACCGACTTCAAAAAAGGAGGAGGTTCTCAATTCGAGGCGTTTTTTTTTTTGTGTTTGTTATAAGATATCTCCGCCAATTGTGAACCGATTTTCAAAATTCTTTTTTTAATCGACCAGGTTTACTTGCAGAGTGGTCCCACAACAATTTCGCTAAGATCGGATGATTAAAGGATAGTGGACAAAAATGTATGGGCGGCACACCCACTTCCGCCACAGATTCGACTGCTTTAGTTTGAAAGGTATCATATTCATATTTCTTTGTGCCAATGCACTTCAAATTCTGCCCCGAGGTTCTCTATTTATTTGAAGTTAAAACAAACACAATTACAAACATATTTTGTTTATTGTTACTTTAAAAGAAATAAAACAATCATCTTTTAATTATTATTCGTCGAAGAGCGTCGATGGCCTAGTGGCTAGGGCCAGCGCCCCGTTTTGATCCCCGCCACGTACCAATGTTTTTTCGAATTTTGAATTTAAATGTACGTTTATTCGACGCTCTTACAGTGAAGGGAAACATCGTGATGAAACCTGTACACACCGCGAAGGAATTATTTTTTTAATTATTATTATCTATTATAACTGATTCTAAGAAAAGAGCCGGTCGGTGGATGTTTTCTTCGTGTCTTGCCAGGCTCAAAAACCATAATAAAATATAAATACTATGACATGGGCGCAGCAACCCATGATGCGGTTGCCTATTTGGCGCTAGGGGTTGGGTTGGCTTTATCGTGGGCGCATTCCAAATCAGACTCAGCGCTGTCAGCGATCATAAACGCAAAAAAAAGGATAGCTGACTATGATTTCGGTGACGGTGTCGACGCGACGACGATGTGCGGAAGTGCGGGGGATTTTATGGTCGCCCAGCCTTTTCTCCATTATATATAATTAAGATTCACATTATTAGAGTAATTATTAATATTAGTAACTAGCGAGTAAAAATATTTTATTTATTAGGTATGTATACATATAGTTTTATGTGATGATCTGACGGAGTGTCCGGTGAAGCTTGATTATTCGTAATCTATTCGACACAAGCATAGGTCAATTAAAAAAAAAATCTGTCGGATATTTTACCATGGCGTTATAATAAAAAATGTTCATTTTTAGAAGGTGTTTTCAGTTATAATTAGTATATGACTGGCGGAGCTGGGTGTATCTTGCCCATCATCCTTTGAAGATATGAGGAAATAACTCCTCAATTGACGATGCCGTTATACCCGATCGGTAAATTGTTTTGGCAATATCTCGGCTTCTTATCAATCGATTTCAATATTTTTTTGTTTTATAGATAGAACTTATACTCAAGATAGTTCCATATAAATTTTGATTATATCTGATGGCGGAGTAGAAGACTAAAACGAAAACTCTTCAATAAACAACAGCACACTCATTGCGTTGCTTTTATTATAATTGAAACTACAAGAAATATGCGGTTTTGGTTCATATATTCTGTAAACTAGTCATATATTAAAGATTTGAAAACCCCAAGTGAAGACAACAACTTCAGAATTTTTCCGCGGACTAAACGGGCTAGCGTCATCGGTATCGTAGTGGTTTGGTCAGTTGTTCGCCAGTCGGAAAACTTAGGTTACAGTCCATCAAAATCATCAAGTATAGCAATGTTTTAGAATTTAAAATTTAAACGTAAGACTGTGAAGGAAATAATAATATATAGTGAGAAAATCTGCATATAATTATATTGTACTAAACAAAACAAATTAAAGTTTTGTGTGAGTAACTTGTCATGGTAAATTTTCACTAAAAAGGGTAAAATAAAAAGATAATTTAAAAAATATGTAAAACCGCCTTCAAGGTCCTTACCTATACTAAATAGTGAAAAATGAATTATAAATCTAGCTGAAAGCATACAAATTTAATATGGCTATTAATATTCCTTATTTACATAAATTGTAACATCATATAAACATGTGTAGACATTGTTATATATATGTCACCGTAAGATTATAAATACCGTTAGATTACAATCTATCTCGCGAGATTGTAAACTATCGAAAAATTGTGAACCAAACATACTGATTACAATTTAACAGATCATTTTACGATAGATTGTAATCTATCGAAATTAAACCGTCAAATTGTGAAACGGCATAGGATAGAACATATCTCGCGCGCTGATTGGTTGATCGTCATTGCTCTGCGCCGCCATATTTGTTTGTTTTTTCGTTTATTATCTAATGTAAACAATCTGTGTTTAAGTGAATTTCAATTAATTTCGTGGTGAAAATAACTTACTGCTTTATAATAAGTTCTTTGAAATTATTGTGGAAGTAAATGAATCCATGATTAATCGAAGAATAGTAGTTTGAACGATAAATGAGTTAGTGTTAGTCTCCAAAAATATACCATAATATGATGTCAAAATTACCGATTATCTACTAACTAGTAGATAAATACTTGATGTCACAATTCTTAAAGTGCATTAATTTAATTCAACTGACGCCTGTGTTTTTCTCCCAACTGTATGGACATAGAACGGCCTGCTGTAAGACCGACCAATCAGTAACAGCCTTTGGACAGTTGACAATTTAACGCGCGACAGATTGTGATTTAACCGTTTCACTTCGATATATTACAATCTACCGAAAATTAATGCGTTCAATTAGTTCACAATCTTTCGACAGTTTACAATCACGCGAGTTAAATTGTAATCTAACGGTATTTACAATTTTACGGTGACATATACACTTCATCTTGAAGTCGGTGCCAGCTAATATCAGCACCATCATTTCGACCAAAAGACTTTGTAACGTGGTGCATCACATGCCACCTCGTTGCCTCATTCTCATCTCATTTACCATTTTCGTCTAAATTCGAATATATTTAATTTTGGAATTCAGTCGACAATCATCCGACATTTCATTCATTTTTTTATTCACTTTTGGTTTCCCTCTCGGCCAAGCTGGCCGAACAAAATTCTAGTTCTCAGTTACACCCTTTTCTTTAGTTCTTGTTCTCAGCTTTTTACAAATCATGCACCACGTTACAACTTCTACTGCTAGCAGTCATCTAATAGTGGGCTCAGTACCTAGTACTTTGACCGCGTCGTCCTTTAATATTGTATATTCAACGATCTGAGCTTTTGAGATCAGATGTGGTTCCGATTAAATAGCTAGCCTCAACTGGCACCGACTCCAAGGTGAAGAGTATATATGTCGCAGGCTTTTTGTACGATTCCGCCGTTTACATAAAGCGTCGGCAATTTATAAACGCTCGCTGTAATGTAAAATGCCGAAGGCAAAATGTATAGGGTTGGCATAAAAATCAACTTTGAAAAATGTAATTCTCCGGCGGTCGCCGACCGCTGCCGCGGTACGCTCGCTCCGCTCGCTCGGCTCCCTCCGCTCTGTTATTGACATCAGTCTAACCTAACCTAACCAATCGATTTAATTCTGTGTAGAGATTTGTTTTTTTTTTAGCGGGGGGCTGCGCCCCCCGAGCCCCCTCTTTTGGGGGGCTGCGCCCCCCCGTCCCCCGCTTCGGTTGACGCCCTGGCTACTATTATCAAAGCCAGTAACCTTTTTGTAATCGGGTTGAAAAATCTATAAGGGCTTAGAATACCACTTCAGAAATGGGGGGGCAGCTAGCAATACGGACTTAGCTAAAACTGAGTGCGGACTTATTCAAAACCTTTTTGTGCCAACCCTATACATTTTGCCTTCGGCATTTTACATTACAGCGAGCGTTTATAAATTGCCGACGCCGTATGTAAACGGCGAAATCATACAAAATGCCGACGACATATATAACAATGTCTACACATGTTTATATGATGTTACAATTTATGTAAATAAGAAATAATAATAGCCATATTAAATTTCTATGCTTTCAGCTAGATTTATATTTTATTTTGAAGGCGGTTTTATATATTTTTAAAATTATCTTTTTATTTTACCCTTTTTAGTGAAAAAGCGTGATCTTGACTGTGTTTACCATGAAGGAAAAAAAATACGCGCCGATTTTTTTTTCCTTCATGATGTTTACAATAAACTGTTAGTGTAATACTTACGCTACCCTGTATATCATGTTGCCAGCCCTCGCCAAAATTACTGCCACTTTATCTTTATCACTGTCTTGTCTCCAATTATGCCAAGAGCTAACCTTTTCTGTTGTATGGATGGGTTGCATTGGATAGATTGACCTTCTTAGTCTTCCCGTCTGGTTGAACTTGTATCTGTAGTCTGTTGAAGAAAAACATTTTTGTAGTGCATTCTAAATGCCATTTCGGACCCCCAGGATTTAACATTTTTTTTTGTTTTTGGCTTTTTACCCATAATTTTAAACATAATATTACGTAAAGAGACATATATGCGTGAAGGCCAGCTATTCTCATGTAAAATAAATTTACAGATCTTGTGTGACGAAAGTTAGTAACATCAGTTTCTCATCAACCCGTCGTGTCCAAAAGCGATACAGTTATTTTTTAGCATAATTATTTCGATAAACTTGAACGTTTCTGTACAATTTTATTTATTGATGGCATTATAGTGAAATGAACACTGATGTACCTACAGTAATATTATTTATCTTAAATTATCTCCATTTTTGAGACACCCGCATTCTGCGTTGCCAAAATCTGAGAAATCTACGATTCACTCAAATCTGGGTTTTGTAACAGGTAGACGTTCTCTTTTTTCTGTGGAAATTTGTCTTGTTCCTTTTGATATTTATGTATTAAATTATTGGTTAAATAATCTATTTTAATGTGTGTAATTTATGGCTCCGTGCAGCAAGAGTTTACTACTTGATTTCGAATGTCATTCGACCGATATCCAGTTAACCGAAGTCATTCGGTCGATGTACCAGAATATTGACAAGCCTTTAGTTCGAACGTCCGTTTTGCCGAAAGCTATTGCAACGACAATCCTAACCTTCGACTGTCCATTTACTCGATGGGCCAGTGAGTCGAAATCTATTGTTAACTAGATTTCAACGGAAACTACTCTTATACCGTGATTCAGTGTCCAATCTATCATACCTTCCGGTAGAAAGGAGTATATCGTATGTCCCTCTTTTACTAACCCCCGACGAAAAAGAGGGGTGTTACAAGTTCGACGTGTGTGTCTGTCTGTGGCATCGTAGCTCCTAAACGAATGCGCCGATTTTGATCTAGTTTTATTTTTATTCGTTTGCAAAGTGTTACAATCAAGAGTGTTCTTAGTAATTATGATCCAAGAAAATATCTTCAGCCATTTGAAAATTATCAGCTCCTTTCTAGTTGCTGAAAGGATCGAGTAACCGGTTGTGTGGCAGGGGATTTTTTATTTTTTTTATTTAAAGTTATACCAATAGGTAAGCAAACAGATGGGAGACTATAATAGTAATAATAATATTATTTATGTATGAGCAACTTTTTACTTTGCCTCGGGAAAATTCGTTCCAAAATAACGCGAATGCGCGATGTTCGTTGAATTCATTCACACTGAAACAGTTAGCGAATTTGAATGAAAAATGGTAGGAAGGTATGATAGATTCGGATAGATTGGACTGAATTAACACGGTATAAAAGCAGTTTTCGTTGAAATCTAGTTTACAATAGATTTCGACTCACTGGCACATCGAGTAAATGGACAGTCGAAGGTTAGGATTATCGTTGCAATAGCTTTTCGGCAAAACGGCCGTTCGAACTAAAGGCTTGTCGATATTCTGGTACATCGACTGAATGACTTCGGTTAACTAGATATCGGTCGAATGACATTCGAAATCAAGTAGTAAACTCGTGCAGCAAAGGGTTAATTTATATTAATATTTTTTCGTCATATTATCACTAACCAGTGCCTATTAAACCTGCCAGATTTCGCCAGGTGAATGAAGAAATATACAGGTTAATGGAGATTTTTTATATATTTTAGGGTTTTCAGAACGTTCGTCATCCTTTATTATCATTTCAGCCAAAAGACGTCCACTGCTGGACAAAGGCCTCCCCAAAAGATTTTTACGACGATTGGTCCTGCGCTACCCGCATTCAGCGGCTTTCCGCGATCCTCACCAGTTTGTCCGTACACCTTATGGGGAGCCTGCCCGCCCACACTATGCCTTCCGGCAAACCTTTTTTCCTCAACGGCCCTTAGTTCTAAGTGCAATGTGCCCAGCTTACTGCCATTTAAGTTTAGCGATTCTTCGGAATATATTGGTGACTTTGGTTTGCCTGCGGGTCTCATCGTTCCTTATACGATCACTCAGGGAAACTCTAAGCATAACCATCTCCATTGCTCTCTAAGTGCCTCAAAAGTCTCCTTATGAGTTGGATTCGAAGATTGACCTCCTTCTCGAAGTTGAATCTACCTAAACGAACGTAACAGTCTACAACTTCGAGAGACAACGGTTATTGGAGTGGGTACTACATTGGCATTCGACATCGCTTCTCCATGTACATCTCCTGACTCACTTGTTAAGGTCATGGAGCATTGTGACGTGGTCCTCGAAGGTCTCAGCCATGATTTTGATATCGTCGTGTCTTTCCCAGTCCAACAGCTTAAAGACATCCTCCAATGTAGTGGTCAACTGTTTCGAAAAAATTACGCCACCCTATCTCAAACTCCGGTGCAGCTGGGTTGGTCTGAGTTCTGATCCTGGACTGACTGAGCTTGCGGCGTTATTCCTTCGAGACGAAATTAAATGGTTTCTGAAGGGCTTTTAGGACCGGTGTACTACCAGCCTTCATAAGTTCAGCACCTAAACCGTCATCACCCGGCACCTTGTTGGGATGTCTTCTATACAGTGCCGGGTTAGCCTAGCTTCAGTTTGCAGCTTGGTCCATAACATTCCTCAATTCAGTTTCATCGATTGGCTCTGCCCAATAGAAAGATCTCTTGCGAACACTTTGAAGCCTTGTTTCGTCAATGACCCTTTAATCCGTATTAAATAGGCGAAGGTTGCGAGGCAGAGACTTTGAAATCTGCAGGAAGCATAATTTGCGAATTCTAGGACCATTCTCCGTCTTTCTTCCATGAGCCTGATTGTAGAATCCGTAATCTTTTCAGTTCCATTTATGCGACAGGTTTTAAAGAAATCTTCGATGTTTGATATTTCAATGCTGTTTTATAAATATCTCATCTTTAAGCTTTTTGACTTGATATAGGTCGATAAAAAAATAGATAGATAGATAAAATCTTTATTCACTACAATGACGATAGCAAAAACATACATTTATCATCCCTTGTTACCCTTTATTATTTATTTTTCAATATTTCACTACTATAAAGTAGTGTATTGCTCTTATTCATTAACCTGTACTCGTTCTCATTTAACCTGTCCTAAATCCCATTCACTTATGGACTTATTTTTTCTAATAATTTAAATATTGTGTTCCCTCTTACATAATTGTTTCTAGATGGAGGATTTCAATTTATTTTTATAAAAAAGAACAAATCTCAAACTTTTTTGAAAAAATGAAAATTTTTTGAAGCAGTGCCACTTTTTTGAGAGAGACCCTCAACTAAACAATGTCTTTCGTCCTAAAGGATTCGCCATCATACTAGCGGCTAGAGTTTTTCAGTCAAGAGGGTAAAGAAAGGACCATTCTATCCGTATCATTCTATCTTACGGACAGAATGGCAGTTTTACAAGCCTTCAGCAGCACAACCACTCTTCAGGGTTAATCTACAAATGTCACAAGATAAGATAAGATCATTTATTTGCAACAAAAACCATTACAATTTGGTATGCAAATCAATTTAATTTAAATACACATACAGGTCATTAATCTTGGTCATTTCATCTTACATATTTATATATATATTTTTCCCTTCTCTTTCTCTTTCACTTTCCCTTTTCTTTCACTGTAAATAAAACAGTGGTTAGTGAGCATTAAATTACTTCACTCTACAGTGGATAAAAAAGCGGCTAAGTGCGAGTCGGACTCGCCCATGAAGCGAAGGGTTCCGTAGCAGCAAGTAACATTAATATAAAAGTTCTTGTAATTCGTTGTAACTTTGATCGATGTTATAATAGTGAAAGGTATTGCGGTTTACGATTTCTGACGTATTAAAAAAACTACTTACTAGATCCAATCCGGCACCGAACGTCCAATTCCGCGAACGCCCACTATCTCGTTCAACCCAATTTTCGGCGAAAGTTTGCATGGTAATGTACGGTCGCGTGCAAAAATGGAATCAGCTTGGAAAAAGCGGGTTCCTTGCGCATCGTCTGCCGTAGATATACACTCACACATTGAAATAAATGACGTGGGAATCAATTATTATGAGCAGAGTAGTATCTTTAATTTCGCAACGTCTCCTATCGCTTCGGTGGCCGAGTGGTTATGAACAGCGTGTCTGTAATTGAATCTATCGACGGATCGGATCTCCGTAGTTTCGTTTTTCGATATGTGTTTCTACGTTATTAATAAAACAGATATTATACTAAGTAAGAACTTCGTATTTTATGTCGACCATAAAATATTTGACAATGAAGTCAGTCTTAATAAATATGTTGTCGTTGTTAGTTCGATTCGCTATAGCATTGCGAATGCCTGTGCGTCTTGCATACCGCATTAATAAAAATAACCTGTTTACTCACTTTCGTTCCATTCCATCAAAATTATTCGAAATAATCTATAAGAGAGGCAGCGTATTGTTGTGCTGGACTTTATGGAATACAATATATTTAAAATTGTAATTGTATTAATGAGACCGGCCAGAGCGTAAGTATTTTCAATCATTTTATGTATTAATTTTATATTATTATACCATTGTAGTTACAATAATCGTGCCTTTTTTTGTAGTGGCGGACTGTAACATTGGATAATACGCAGTGGCTGATAATTATTTCGCAATTTCGGACTAAGCTACGTTACTGACTACGGTATAAAGCAAGCTGTGGAAGTTCCAAGTGTTGTGTTTGTTCAAGGTAATTGCCCAGTTTACCGAGATCTCGTCATGAATGACTGGTTTAGTCAACCAACACCCAAAAATAAAAGTGATTCCATGGCTAGAAGTAGAAACATCACCGGACATACTCCATAGAAAACTTACGGGGTTTAATCAGTCTGACGCAATGCACCGAGCGATGCGGACGCATATGCAGACGTAATTAGTTTCTCTAATTTGTCAGCGCAGCTCAGACTGCGCTTATTATTTGGATATGAGTGCTTCACTTATACCGAATGAACTCCTGGCGTTCCTGCAGCAGAAGTTGGACGTCATGGACGAGGTGAGCGCCATCCAGATCTGCTCGACCAGCTACAGCGTGGCCGACATCTGCAAGGCGAAGGAGCTCCTGTGCAAGTCACTCAACGTGGTTGCCAGGTACGTGCCCCACAGAAGAGGGGACGAAAACGGGAGGAAAAGCCTTCAGGATATCATCAAAATCCTGAAGGAAACAGATCCGGATGACGTGCCTACGTTTGTGGCGAAGGACCTACATAAGTTGCCCCCAGTCACTTTCGACCACGTCGATGTTACCAGCCTGCTGAAGGACATTGTGATTCTAAAGGCAGGTTTGGCTGAAGTTGAGCATAAATTTGAGGTTTCGCAAAATACCATTGCTGAACTGCGCGCTGAAGTTATCGAGTTGCGCAAATCAGTAATAAGGTCAGCGGACACTTCGAATAATGCTGACGGACGACGCACAGCGCATGCCGGTCAGTCACCCTGCATTGGCTTGTAGCTACGCGTCAGCAGTTTCGCCCGCGCACCCGACACCTCGCGCCGAGCGCACCGAAACGCGAGCGACCCCCGCTCGCGCCGCCTCCTCCCGCCCGCGGCCCCACCGCCGCCTCCTGCGAGCGGCGCACCCGCCGCGGCCGCCAGCCGGCCCACCCTACGCCGGAACGTCGCTACCCGGCCGACTCAGCCGCCCACACAGCCAGCGGCTCTTAAGTCAAAGAAGGCTCCAGCAAGACAAGCTGAGAAGTTCGAAAATAAGCGCCCTAACGTGGTGGACGCGGAAGGTTTCACCACGGTACAGAAGAGGCGCAGACAGCGAACACGCCAGAGCACGTGCGGCACTGCGCCGGTGGACCCCAACATCCCCCTGCGTGCCGCCACGACGAAGACATCGCTGTATGTCTCCCGCCTGCACGAAACTACCACTCGGGAAGACGTGCTGGATTTCATCAAGGAGAGGCATAAAGACGGTGCCTTCAAGGATTCGCCAGGATTCGGTGTGGTGGTGGAGCCCCTGGAGTCGCGCCACCACGTCAACTTCAAGTCGTTCGTGGTGCGGGTCCCGACTGCCCACCTGGGCGTCTTCACCTCGCCGCAGTTCTGGCCGAAGGGGGTCGTGTTTCGTCGCTTCAGGGGGAACCTGCCGCGGAAGGACACGATACCCTGGACTTGCGTGTAAAGTGCTGTGTATTTAGTTTTATTGTTTAGATAATAGTATAAAAATATGTATGATAGTCTGTAAGGTATTTATGATATGGGCCTCTGTTTACATATTTAACATCTATATGTAAATATTGCCTGAAATAAATGAATTTATTTATTATTATTATTATTATTAATTCAACATGCAAAATGTTCAAGATTTAATATAGTGATAGTGTTCTTAATGTAGTATAATATTTGTTCAAATATCATTGGTTTTAATTGACAGAGAGTATTAAATGTTAGGAAAATAAATGGAGGGTAGGTAAACAAAATATTTACACTGTTACTAATAATTGTCTTTTTCATTACCCTTCAATTTAATTATTCTTATTATCTGTCGTCGTAACTCTTTGTGTAGTGTTATGTTACATCATACAATACAGCAGGTATTTCTTAATTGTTTTAGGTTTTAACGTTTAATATTTTGGATTTGTTGTGGTCAAGCTTCAATACTCTTTTCTTTCACGGAAAACGAATACTTAAGCTTGCCCTTAAAAATTAATCGTAATTTAAATATATTGTTTGTTACCTCAACAATAATTAAACAATGTTTTTAAAATGTGGACAATAAAGTAGGTAATATTTTTACTAAATATTTAGTTTCCTTTTTATAAATAATATTCCAACCTATTTCAAAGCAGAAAGTAATGGATTTAATGTTGGTAATATTTTATATGTGTTGAATAAAACATAAAATAATCCATAATAACACAAGGATTCGAACTTGATCCACAGAGATTAGCGCATTCATTCTAACCATTCAGCCATTCTTGACATGATATCTACTATGAAATAAGGCTATGCTACTATTTAGTAATACATAGTTTGATTGCAATGAAGTTAGCTTCAGAACAGTATTTGCTCGGCGGTTCTCCTGAATTGAGAGAAGACGAATACTCGTTTTTGATTTCATAGGGCCTTGTTTTAAGGTAGATTTTTCCTTAATATATTAACGACAACGTATGTGTGAGTGAATAAAATACGCGTATGCGAGAATGACCTTTCTTGACTGACTCTACTTTTACAGCCGACTGTACATCATATTTTTTTTTTAGTTTTATCATTCTCTTATTTTAGAAGTTACGGGGGGACACACACATTTTACCACTTTGGAAGTGTCTCTCCTGCAAACCATTCAGTTTAGAAAAAATATAGGTATATTAGAAACCTCAATATCATTTTTGAAGATATCCATAGCATTGGAGAGAAAAGGAATGAAAGTGAATGTAAGTAAGACGAAAGTATTGGTGTTTGAAAGAGAGGAAAATGTGACCGAGTGTGATATTAGGATAAAAGATGAACAATTACAGCAAGTGAATGAGTTCGTATATTTGGGTTCGTCCCCGAGCTTACCGTTCCCCGAGCTTACCGTCCCGGAGCTTACCGATTTTGATAAAATTGATTACATTTTATTTTGTTTTTTTTTCTTCTATTTCCAACTTGTACAATAGTCATCAAAAGTGTTTTAAAGTATGAAATGTGATTGTTTGGTTACTGCAGACAGAATTATGTGAACTTAATGATGAAAGTTAAAGTTATATGTTTTAGTTTTGGAATTGTTTTTATTGTTGATTATTTGTAATGCTAAATTGACCATCATTATTAATAAAAAAACGAATTATTATGATGATTAAAACCTGTCATAATTACACCAGCAGATTAATAAACGTGATTATATAACCGCGATCTAGAACTTATTATGTATTCCTATAAAGTATAAAATTCGACTTTGCACTTTTGCTGCTAATATTACTTTTAAGCAAGATTGACATTTTAATCGACTTTTTATATTAATTACAAATCAGTAAGCTCCGGGACGGTAAGCTCGGGGAACGGTAAGCTCGGGGACGAACCCGTATATTTGGGATCGTTGTTTACTAGGAAAACATGAAAGTGACATTGAAAGGAGAGTGAATGCTGGTAATATGGTGAACGGGGCGCTGTGCGCCTTTATGAACAGTCAGAAGGTGTCTAAAAAGGCACGTGTGGCTGTTCATAGGGGGGTACTGCTTCCGACTCTATGTATGGGAGCGAAAGCTGGGTATGGCAGAAAAAACATGAAAGTAGAATATGTGCTGTAGAAATGAGAGCATTGAGAGGTATGATTGGCGTTAAATTGTGTGATAGGATTAGGAACAGTGTGATAAGGGAGAAATGTGGAGTAAAAGAAGATGTTGTGACGAGAATTGGGAAAGGGATGCTAAATTGGTTTGGTCACGTGGAAAGAATGAGTGAAGAGAGATTGACTAAACAGATTTATAAGGCGAGAGTGGAAGGAAGCGTTGGAAGGGGAAGACCAAGACGAACGTTCCAAAACCAAATCGGGGACGTTCTGACAAAAGGTCGGGTCAAGAGTACTCTAAACCGACGAGCATGTATGAGGAGATTAATGAGTGTGGATGAAGCGAAAGAAGTATGTTTGGATCGTAGCAAGTGGAAGGAAGTGGTCTCTGCCTACCCCTCCAGGAAAGAGGCGTGAGTTTATGTATGTACCTATGTATGTTTTCATATAGATACTCCACACGTATGGGTTTGAAGCAAAAAAGAAATTAAGTTTCAGAACACCCAAAATTTATTGGTTTTTTTCTATTTTTGTGTCAAAATCTTAATGCGGTCCACAGAATACATCTACTTACCAAGTTTCAATAGTACTTATAGCTATTATAGTTTCGGAGAAAAGTGGCTATGACATACGGACGGACAGTCAGACAGACATGACGAATCTATGAGGGTTCCGCTTTTTGCCATTTGGCTACGGAACCCTAAAAGGGGCATCTGCAACTCCAGAGGCAACGATGGATGGAGGGGGTCGGATCTAGTAGGCCCAGAGCCAATAATACCTACCCATCCCATTAGGTAGACAGCACTTATTACTAAGAGATCGCACAAGGGAACAACATGCGAAATATGACCAGAAGTTGGTGACTGTCGGCAAGCAAAAGAGACGATGCCGGCGATCAAATCCAAGCTGTCGCGTGCGCTACTCCGTCTGAAGAGACTCAGCTACTGTGATGTCATCTATTTTAGATTACGGCCTTCTTTAGTTCCTGGATGTAACCGTGTTCTAATCGAATAATATTTGTTAACATTGGATCTGTAAGATCTTCTCAGAAGGTGATATTTTTTTGGAAGGGTTGGGTTTGGGTTCTGTATACTGTGTCTTTTTCAGTCAATAAAGTATATTGTATTGTATTGTATTGTTGAGAACGCGTTCCCTCTTGTTCATCTCCTCGCGCGTTTGAAAATAAACATTTCGCAGTTTGGCCAGTGACTTAATTTTGTTAGGGTTTCTTGGATATCACAGTACTATAATCAGTATTATAACAGGTCATGGTGCCTTTAAAAAACAACTATTTACCCTAGGTGGGACATCATCATCAGCCACCCACCTGCCCAGGTTGACAAGCGTCTCCGGGACCGACCCGGTGAACCGAGGTAATTAGCCCTATACCATACTATGACAAGCTGCATCACTCTAGCAGGTCGTGGGCTGTAGTCTCCTTCGCCTCCGTGCATCATCTGCACAAGGGGCTGTTGTGCAGATGATGCACAAGGGGCTGTTCACAAGGGGCTGTTGTGCAGATGATGCACAAGGGGCTGTTGTGCAGGTGATGCACAAGGGGCTATTGTGCAGATGATGCACAAGGAGCTGTTCACAAGGGGCTGTTGTGCAGATGATGCACGGAGGCGAAGGAGACTACAGCCTACGTCCTGCTGGAGTGATGCAGCTTGTCATAGTATGGTATAAGGCTAAATCTCGGTTCACCGGGTCGATCCCGGAGACACTTGTCAACCCCTTGAGCTTCTATGAGAAGATCGGATGGCTCGAGAAGAGATTTACCCTACCCAACATGCAAAATAGGCGCGCTTGACGTCGATTTGCGCAAATAAAATCGGGTTGCTAGATTTCGTTAGGTACGGTGGCCGGCAAAACTGGAATCAGCTTTAAAAAAGCGGGTTCCTTGCGCATCGCCTGCCGTAGATATACACTCACACATTGAAATAAATGACGTGGGAATCAATTATTATGGGCAGAGTAATATCTTCAATTTCACAAGGTCTCCTATCGCTTCGATGGCCGAGTGGTTATGAACAGCGTGTCTGTAATTGAATCTATCGACGGATCGGATCTCCGTAGTTTCGTTTTTCGATTTGTGTGTTTTTATTCTACGATAACAATAAAATAGATAATATTATACTGAGAACTTCGTATTTTATGTCGACAATAAAATATTTGACAATGAAGTCAGTCTTAATAAATATGCTATCGTTGTTAGTTCGATTCGCTATCACATTGCGAATGCCTGTGCGTCCTGCATACCGCATTAATACAAATAATCTGTTTACTCACTTTCGTCCCATTTCATAGAAATTTTTCGAAATAATTTATAAGAGAGGCAGCGTATTGTTGTGTTGGACTTTATGGAATACAATATATTTCAAATTGTATTAATGAGACCGGCCAGAGCGTAAGTATTTTCAATTATTTTATTATGTATTAATTTTATGTTATTATACCATTGTAGTTACAATAATCTTGTCTTTTTTTTGTAGTGGCGGACTGTAACATTGGATAATACGTAGCGGCTGATAATTATTTCGCAATTTCAAACTAAGCTACGTTACTGACTACGATACAAAACGTGTATCCAGCTGTGGAAGTTCCAAGTGTTGCGTTTGTTCAAGATAATTGCCCAGTGCACCGAGATCTCGTCATGAATGACTGGTTTAGTCAACTAACACCCAAAAATAAAAGTGATTCCGTGGCTAGAAGTAGAAACATCACCGGACATACTCCATAGAAAACATACGGGGTTTAATTCAACATGCAAAATGTTCAAGATTTAATATAGTGATAGTGTTCATAATGTAGTATAATATTTGTTCAAATATCATTGGTTATAATTGGCAGAGAGTATTTAATGTTAGGAAAATAAATGGAGGGTAGGTAAACAAAATATTTACACTGTTAATAATATTTGTCTTTTTCACTACCCTTCAATTTAATTATTCTTATTATCTGTCGTCGTAACTCTTTGTGTAGTGTTATGTTACATCTTATACAATACAGCATGTATTTCTTCATTGTTTTAGGTTTTAACGTTTAATATTTTGGATTTGCTGTGGTCAAGCTTCAATACTCTTTTCTTTCACGGAAAACGAATACTTAAGCTCGACCTTAAAAAAATATCGTAGTTTTTAAATATATTATTGTTTGTTACCTCAACAATAATTAAACAATGCTTTTAAAATGTGGACAATAAAAACTAAACTGTTGGACTAAATATCTAACTAGTTTCCTTTTTATAAATAATATGCCAACCTTTTTCAAAGTAGTAAGTAATGGATTTAATGTTGGTAATATTTTATATTTGTTGATTAAAACATAAAATAATCCATAATAACACAAGGATTCGAACTTGATCCACAGAGATTAGCGCATTCATTCCAACCATTCGGCCATTCTTGACATGATATCTTCTTTGAAATAAGGCTATGCTACTATTTAGTAATCGTTTGATTGCAATGAAGTTAGCTTCAGAACAGTATTGGCTCGGCAGTTCTCCTAAATTGAGAGAAGACGAACACTCGTTTTTGATTTTATACGGCCTTGTTTTAAGGTAGATTTTTCCTTAATATATTAACGACAACGTATGTGTGAGTGAATAAAATACGCGTATGCGAGTATGACCTTTCTTGACTGACTCTAATTTTACAGCCGAGTGTACATAATATACAGACATACATGTAAGTAACACAGGTGAAGCTGAAGAAGGCATGTTAAAAACCTTGCCAAACTGCCGAAATTCAATGAAACTAATTATTACGATTACTGCTAGAAATACCAAAATAAAAATCATGTAGCGGAGAGTGGAGGTTTCTTATTATTATAAAGCCGTGTATCGACTGCGCGCGGCTGCCGCGCGAGCCATGTTCGACCGCGCCAAACCTGCGTAATTTTCAAGCTGCCGCGCGCGGCGGACCCGTCCCCATATTGCGCGGCCGTCGCGCGAGCCAGTGTTCGATGGTTTGCCGCGCGCAGTCGATACACGGCTTTATGGTTAGGCCAATACTCACTTAAGGCTGAGTTTTCATCGACGCCCATAAGCGAGTAGTAGGTAAAGGGGTTCAGGTCTCGCTCCAACATCATGTCCCAAATATCCTGCTTGTTGTTCTTTGCGGACGCCCATGGTTTTATCAAAGCGTCTACTGGAATTGTAAAGGCCATAAGGTTGTGACACCCGCGGCTCGCCAGATATGGGCGAGCCAGCGAGCGCGCACAAGAAGTGAATAACACGATGAAAAGTAGATGAAAACACAAAAGCACAGACGATAAATATGTATTATATGTATATAGGTAAAGGTTGAAAACTGCTTGTCGACAAGGCTGGATTAAAAATGATTAGACGTTTACACAGAAATTTGGAACTCGGCCGGCATGGCCGAGGGGTAAGCGAAAAGTGACTAGAAAAATGGACGAAATGACGGATGACTGTTGACTGAATTCCAAAATTAAATATATTCGAATTTAGACGAGAATGGTAAATGAGGTGAGAATGAGGCAACGAGGTGGCATGGTAATGCACCACGTTACAGTACCGGGGGGGGCCGGGTGAAAAAAGGCTTGAAAAGGCTTTTTTCTAAAGCCGTGTATCGACTGCGCGCGGCTGCCGCGCGAGCCATGTTCGACCGCGCCAAACCTGCGTAATTTTCAAGCTGCCGCGCGCGGCGGACCCGTCCCCATATTGCGCGGCCGTCGCGCGAGCCAGTGTTCGATGGTTTGCCGCGCGCAGTCGATACACGGCTTAAAAGGTGAAGGTGAAAATATACTTAAAACTAAAATAAAACTAAGTATGGGATGTGAAAAGGTAATTTAGAAGGTGTGGGTATGTACACTAAGCCAGTTCACCCATTTATCCTTCATGTCTATCCTTCCATTCTTTCATGCTTCAACTTACAATGTCTTGTTCCGGAATTGGAAAGCAAGACCCTTTCATATTGAGGAAACTTATATACATAAATAAGTGTTTCTCAATGAACTGTACTTAGGATAGTGTAGGCTTATTTTACTAGTCACAACCCGCTAGTGTGAAAGATGAAAAGGTAAAGTATATGTACAAGTATGTGCCATTGGGCAAAGCGCATTGTAATGCGAAGGGTAGGAAGGGAATGGGGAATATGATAGAGGCTTATTTAACGTGTTATCAACCGCACGATAGGAATATGATATAGGCTTATTTAACGTGTTATCGACCGCACGAGATGAGATAAGAGATAAGAGAATATATACAGATATGATAAAGGCTTCTTTAACGTGTTATCAACCGCACGATATAGAGTGGGATACTCTAATAATAATAAGGGGGATATAAACAAATGAATGATAACAATTAAACTAATGACTCCGAAAAGATTAATGAGGTGCGTATTTATAAACAAAAGAATGACATGACAAGGGAGGGAAGGGTGGATAAAATGACGTAAATGATAATGTCAAAATAAATAAATAACGGTGTCCATGGTTACGGAAGTCACCGTGATGGCGTGAGTCAAGATTTGACACACGTTTGATGTAAATAAAGAATGTATAATGTAAGGGTGTAGGTATAAATGAAGGAGTATGTAATGTACAGTGAAAGAAGTATTTATGGGAGAAGAACAAAGGATAAAAAGATTATAAAGGTGTGAGGAGGTTAAGAATAGTAAAAGGGATAAAGGATAAAAAAGGTTATAAAGGAGTAAGGAGATTAAGAATAAAAAGGGTAAGATTTTAAATTTTTAAAATCTCCTTTGGGAAAGGTATAGGGTTCGAATCCCTTAGAGCCTAGTTCTTAAGTAGGTAGAGTAAGAAACTTTTTAGTATGAACAAGAAAGAAGAATATAATGTGTAGTAGGTTACAGTTGGAAAAAATTGTTCTACTCTTTGGTCGAAAAAAGAAAAGATGTCAAAATTAAAATTTTGAAGTTGACGTAACTGTCAGGTGTGGAAAAAGGAAATCCTAAATAGGTAAGTATTAAGAGTGGGTAAAAAAGAGATAGGATCTAAATTTCTTGAGAAGGTAAGTACCTACCTACATAGTTTGAACCTCTGTTTGTTCTACACAGAAGATTCCATGGAGTTACGTAAGGAGAATGGTATTAAGAAGAAATGGGTTTGTGACTATGGTAGGGTGAGATGATTTATGTCAGAATTTGAGTAGTGTCAGAATTTGACTATATTAGATAAATAATAAACATAATATATTACGATATTTCTAAGAAAAATTATCGTGAAAAATTTGTCTTTTCGAGAAAGTTACTTTTCGAAAATTTGTTCTTATGCGAACAAATATAGAATACTTAAACGTTGTTAAAATGATGGTGAGTACCTATTTTAAGATGCGATAGTCGGCCTCGAGAGCCTAGCATCTTAGTGTATGTATTTCCGCCGTTACCAGGGTATTAGTTCCAGTCACATTTGTGACCAACCCAAGTAACGTGGATGTGTTTGTGTCTGTAAAATGTGAGTAATGTGCTTGTAAAGTAATAATATGTTTGTGTTGCAGGTGAAATAAATAATAAATATTATAATAAATGGGAGATGGAAATGAAAATGAAAATCTGTTAGTGATGATGATTGAAATAAGGAAAAGAACACACCTCGTTGCCTCATTCTCACCTCATTTACCATTCTCGTCTAAATTCGAATATATTTAATTTTGGAATTCAGTCAACAGTCATCCGTCATTTCGTCCATTTTTCTAGTCACTTTTCGCTTACCCCTCGGCCATGCCGGCCGAGTTCCAAATTTCTGTGTAAACGTCTAATCGGCCATATCGGTCGATAACAAATTCCAGTTTCCCTTTTATCAAATCATGTCATTGTAATAATTAATAAATTTAAAAATCAATAGTGTTTGTCTTCATGTTTGTCTGTTTCAAGTTTTAAAGACTTTTCACCCAACCCAATAATCAAAATGGGTTGCTCTTTTCTCTATATACACGTGTTACGGAAGTGTCGTGGAAGCGGTTCCAGCAGATGCGGGCGTTGCCACAATGGCGCCCTCCGAGGAAATCCCCCCACCGCCCACAATGCCTAAAACCTACGTGCAAGAATGGATTTGTGACGACGGGCGCGTCACAATGGCGCCCCTACGTGCTCCTCGACCCATTTTGTAAGTTCCAGATGGAAAAAACCGCTGGCAGAAAGGCCACAATGGCGCCAACGGATAAAAACTCTACGCCCTGGAGGTAATAAATCTCTTCTTCATTGGCGTAAAAACCGCCGGACAGAACAGCCCGCGGTTGATGTAGCAGCCCGGACCCCTCAAGCACCCCACAGCACTCAACAGGTCGACGACGGCTGCCTGACAGCGGACGGCTGCTGCTGCTTGCTGTGCCCGCTGGAAGACCCTAACTGGTCGCAGTGAGAAGCCTAGCTGCCTACTGCCTACTGCCGGATGCCTACACCCGGATATGAAGAAGAAAGAAGAAAGAAAAACTACACACTAAAACGTTTATTAAAGTTTTATTCATTTTAAACTGTATTAGGTAGGGTTTGTTGTGTTTATCTGCTTTATTATTTTTTTATTTTTTTATTTTTTTTATTTTTATTTTTTTATTTGCACAATATGTTTATAGAATACTTTTGGAGCCGGGTCAATGACAGCTAATGACAAGCAAAAGATGATAACCTTTCTAATGAGTTTGTGTGCATAAACCGCATATAATCTCTTTCCTGACACTTAATACAGAAATAAAGGAACTTGGTAGTCTCAGTAGTTCCTTTAGTTCCTTTGAAGGAACTACAAGGACAAAAAATGCTCAGTAGTTCCTTCAGAGGAACTGCTAAAGGAACTACTGAGAAAAAACGACGAGGTGGCATGGTAATGCACCACGTTACAAGGTACTAGCGCTGCAAGACTTGTGTAATCTTTGAAGTCTGAAAGTCCCTCATAGCGAGCAGCGTCCGAGGCCACGTTCATTTCATACACGTAGTGTTCAAGCGTGAACTACGCGCCAAAACGACACTGTCGCGGACGACCCGCGCCAACTTCATTATTCACTCTTGACATTTTGTCTCTTGCGCATGGCGCACGTATATTTTAATATTTTAATTCTTTAAAAATACAGTTTGTGTGGAAAATCAATATTTGTTTGGATTTAATCTCCAACACGTAGATTGTATTTTGCTGCTTTTTTTATTGTGTTAAAATTTAATGTGGCAATCATGATTAGTGTGTGCTTACAATATTATAAATAAATAAAAAATAAATAATGTAACTAATAAATAATTAAACACCACGGCAGTCTAAACTATTAAGAGCTGCTCATTCTAAAATAATCAAAAAGGACATGCCCTAAGTAAGTAAAACAAAAGAGTACGAGTATATAAAATAAATACTTACATATTAATAAAAAAGTTACAACTGTATTCTTTTTTCGCATTTCCGCAGCCAAATGTAAACTTTAAACAATTGTTTTAATCATTCATTTGAAATGTAAGTAATCAAAGAATGTTTTATTGCCTGTAAAGATGTTTAATTTCATAATAAAATGTTTATATTGAATCGGAACTTCGGGTGCTGTTTCTATAAAAAATATAGATATGACCAAGTATTGCCATGAAAAACCTATTAGTCACTTATGGAAATGAAAGAACGGCAATCTTTTTTTCCAATATACCTACAACCTTAAAAATTTTCTACGATTTACTGTCAAATTAACAAAATGTAGGTATGTTAAGCAGTGAATTGCAGAATGACGGTTTGATTTGGCTCAAACAAATTTAGATACTGTGTTCAGCCTTTGTTTATATCACTTATTTTATTATATCTTGGCTTAGAATATCTTATTAAAGTGAGTTAGGTTTACACTATAGCGCGCCGCTCCTGTCCTGTCGAAGCCTTAAAACTACTTAATAGATTCGTATTTAATTGCGTAATTAAGTTAATTTAATATGGTAATGAGCGTAACATATTATTATAGGCGTTAGGTAAAAGGTTCCTTTTGTTCCTTATCTTTATTTCGTAAATATATAAATAAATAAGTTAGTTAAATTTATTTCTTACTTCAAGATTCTACATAATATGCGTTCTTAGGTCTATCTATTATAGACCTGACCTTTAAAGTATGTGAATTCTTGTTTAGTTTTACTATTAAAACTAAACAAGAATTCACATACCTACTTTAAAGACAAATAAAAAAATAAAGGGTGATATAAATAAAAAATTAAAGAAATTGGTGTCTTGAAAATGTCTTATATTCTTATACCTTTAAACGAGCAATAATTGTATATTTATTTATAATAAATATAACAGCTTTCCGCCGCGGCTCCGCCCGCGTTAACAGTTTTTCCCGTGGGAATGAGGCATTTTTCCGCTGTAAAAGGTAGCCTATGTTACTTAGGGTTAATGTACCTTTCTAATGGTGAAAGAATTTTTGAAATCAGTTCAGTTTTTGAGTTTATTTATTACAAACACACACAAAAATACAAATCTTTTCTCTTTATAATATTAGTATGATTTCTGTGATTTCGGAAACAGCTCTAACGATTTCGCTGAAATTTGGTAAGTATATGAAGGGGTAAACTTTAGAGCAACGCCGGCCTACGGAAGGCCAGCGTTGTAAACAATCGATCTGTCTTAAGTTTGGGAATTGCGTGTTTTCATGCGTTTTTCTCTCGTCACAGGTTATGTTCGATAATTACGTTCTGTTAGCAACTGTCCGTCTGGTCCAGCCGGTAGAGACGCGGACGGCAAGAAACGAATGTTACGAGTTCGAATCCCGTTCGGTGACTTACTTTTCTTTTTTTATGTGTTCAAGTTTAATAACAATAAATATTTATCATAAATATGTCTAAAATTTACTGAATAAGATTTATGGTTAAAGTATAAATAGAAAAGGATAGTGGGCAAAAATGTTTGGGCGGCACACCCACTTCCGCCACAGATTCGACTGCTTTAGTTTGAAAGGTATCATATTTTTATTATTATTATTATTCATATTTCTTTGTGCCAATGCGCATCAAATTCTACCCTGTGGTTCTCTATTTATTTGAAATATCTAACGATACCACTTTTTGGTATATAATACTGCTCAGTACAACGAAAATCTATTTTTAAATACTTAGCCTCCCTACTAATAGTGCGTAGTGCTCGTTTTTAGAGTTCCGTAGCCAAATGGCAAAAACTGAACCCTTATAGATTCGTCATGTCTGTCTGTCTGCCTGTCCGTCCGTATGTCACAGCCACTTTATTCCGAAACTATAATATAATAATAATAATAATAATTTATTTATTTCAGGCAACGAGGCCCATAACATAAATACCTTAACCTACAAATACATAAAAAATATAACAATAAATCTATTCGACACTATGACGACGATTTCACTGGAGGTCGAAAGCGTCGAAATACAACCCCCAGTGGCCAGAAATCAGCTTTCAGGAACTCGGACAGGTGACTTCTGGGGACGCGTATTACGAAGGATCTAAAATCTGTAGATCTCTTCGCTTCCAGTTGTTGGACGTCCACCGTCAGGCTCGATACCTGTCCGCGATCTATGCGATCCTGGCGCATCTTCCGCATATGCTTCTTGATGTCGTCTGGCGTCGTAGTGGCGGCCAGCCGGGACACGTACAGCAGCGCGGTGGGCTCGGCAGCCTTCAGGGTAGTAGAGGCTGCGGGTACGGTGCCGCGTTTATTGCGGTTGCGACGTTGACGGCGTTTCCTAGTTTCAACCAGAGTAAAACCGTCCTTGTCAACGACCACGTTAGACGCAGCACAAGCTTCTTTCACCGCTTTCTTCGCCGTCTTCTCCTTTTGCGTGGAGTCCATAAGTGATGGCGGCTTCGAATTGCGGCGTGGGCGGCGAGACTTTTCTGCAGTCACATCCTTCCTTTGCTCCTTTGGTGTGAATGGGGCAGCAGTTGGACGCAGCGCAGGTGGTTCGGGGCGGGGAGGCGGGGGCACGGGTTTGTTTACTCGAGCCTCTACAGCTGCGAAGTCGCCGACTCGCAGTTTGTCAACGTATGTTGCTGGGCTCGACGATTTGCTGAGCTGTGCGGTGTCGTGTTGCACGGCGACACTGCGCCGCGCGGGGACGACGTGCGCGGCCGGCGGAGATACTGACGCTGCGTTTTGACCACGTAATGAGGTCAACTCGCGTCGCAGCTCGTCGCTAACCTTTTCCGAGGCTTCTAATTTACCTTTGATATCGGTAACAGCGGCCTTCAGCAGCACAATATCCTTCAGGAGCGTTGTGACGTCAACATGATCAAACGTCACCGGCGGCAACTTGTAGAGATAATACCTATACTGTTGAAATTTGGTAAGTAGATATATTAGGACCTTTCTTATTCTTAGTTTATATTAATGATTTGCCATGTGTTGTACATAATCTGTCAAACATTGTTTTATTCGCGGATGACACTTCTCTTATTTTTAAACTAAACCGAAGATCACCTCAGTATAATGAGTTAAATAGCACTCTTCAACAGGTTCATAACTGGTTTACTGCTAACAACCTGGTATTAAACGCAAAGAAGACTAACTGCATTAAATTTACCTTACCAAATGTAAATAGCTGTAGGGGTGACATTGTGTTAAATAATGAGCGGCTTGATCTGGTAGACAGTACAGTCTTTTTGGGTATAACTATTGACGCCAAACTGCAATGGAGTCCTCATATATCTTCTCTGTCGGGGAGGCTTAGCTCGGCTGCGTATGCAGTGAGAAAAATAAGACAGTTAACAGACATAGCAACAGCTAGGTTAGTTTATTTCAGTTACTTTCATAGTATAATGTCTTATGGTATCTTGATGTGGGGCAGGGCATCCGATATTAACACAGTTTTTATTTTGCAGAAAAGAGCCATTAGGGCAATATACCAACTTCGCTGTCGGGAATCACTTAGAGAACTGTTTAAAGAAATAGACATCTTGACAGTTCCGTGCCAATATATTTATGCAAATATTATGTACGTTAGGAAAAATATCCACGAATTTAAAAAGAATTCTGATATTCACAAACGTAATACTAGAAATGGAAATAAACTAGCTCGTGATAACTATAGATTGGCTAAAGTCAGTACTTCTTTCGTGGGGCTCTGTGTACGCTACTATAATAAAATACCTGATGATATTGTAAATCTTCCAGAAAAAAGGTTTAAATGCCACGTGAAACGGCATCTATGTAAGAATGCGTACTATGGATTGGATGAATATTTGAATGATAAGAAAGCTTGGTGTGTAGAGACTTCAGCTCGACACGAGAAACGCTGTGCTTAATTTAAGGTAATATTATTACTAAAATTTGTTTGTAAAAACCTACGTAATTGTGCAACATTGTAGTGCGGTCGACTATGCAATTGGGAAGCCATTAATTAGATTGTCGTGATAACATCTGGCTGACTGAGTATTCATGCTCACTAAAGTGTCCTGACTTGCGGTGGCGTGTGGGCCGGGTCGTTGGGTTCCCTCTAATATGGTTGAGCCCGGCGATGGCTGTCCCATACGTCAAACCCGTGAACGTGGTGCTGCTTGGGGGGACTGGTCTGCTCTAGTCGATTGCCGATTGTTTTATTGTTTATATAGTTTAGTTTTTCTACTTTGACTGGTTGCCTTCCTTTAATTTCATATTTCGTCTGCACTCTTTGTTATATTAATCAAATTGTATAAAATAATAATTACCTATGTAAAAATATTTTGAAAAGATGCAACGCCTGTGGAGTTTCTTCCGGCGGGTTCTTCTCCACAGAAGACAGCCAAATTGTGAACCCGCCTCGACGTCAAAAAATGATTTGTGAAATCTTACTTTGAATAAACACTATTTGACTTTGACTTTGACTTTGACTATTATGTGAACCGCATTAAGATTTTCTTACAAAAATAGAAAATAAAACAATAAATTTAGGGGGTCCCCTGTTGAGATAAGAAAATTTAACTAAGTTTATTGTTGGCTGTATTATCCCAAAATAGTAACATAATCCTAAGTAGATCATAGAAAAAAAAAACTTGTTAGTTGTCATTCCGTTGCCGGTCTTGCTGTGTGTGATCCGATGACTGTATGTTTTCTTGCCGTGCAGTGCTAAAATAATAAATTGTGTTCGTTATAGAAGACTGTTCGTTCGTTGTAGAAGACCAACCATCCTGTCCAAATACCTCCCGATTCCTCTACGCGGACGATCTTTCGCTTACGTCTCAATCGACCAGTTTTGAGGAAGTTGAGAATAGTCTTACTGCAGCCCTCAACAGTTTAGGCCAATACTATGACGATAATTCGCTCAAGCCTAACCCTACCAAAACTGAGTCAAGCGTTTTCCACCTCCGCAACGCACAAGCGAGGCGTAAGCTCAGGATCTCCTGGCGGGGGGTCTCGATAGCTCACAATAACTCCCCTAAATATCTAGGCGTTCTGTTAGATAGGTCCTTAACCTACAGAAAGAACTGTGAGGCATTGAAGCGAAAGGTGCACTCTCGCAACAATATACTGCAGCGTCTTGTGAGGACTGAGTGGGGAGCTTCGCCACAAGTGATGCGGACTTCTGGACTGGCGCTAGCTTTTTCTGCCGGCGAATTCGCGTGCCCCGTATGGGGCCGCTCTGCTCACGCCAAGCTGGTGGATACAGCCTTAAATGAAACTTGCCGGCTTATCACTGGATGTTTGAAGCCAACTCCGGTCAAGCTGCTGTATCCATTGGCTGGCATAGCGCCTCCAGATGTTCGCAGAACTGTGGCAGGCCTGCAGGAGAGGGCTAAAATGGACGTCGACATGCGGCACCCCCTTCATGGGCACGAGTTACCGCCGCAAAGGTTGAAAAGCCGAAAAAGCTTTTTAAAGTGTGTCGACCCCCTCACAGCCGAACCCTCACAAGCGAGATGCAACATGTGGCGTGCGCGTACCTCGCTTCCGGATCCTTTTGTCCCGCTCTCTGAGAGTCTCCCGGCCGGACATCGACTTCCGTGGCCAATCTGGAAGTCTTTAAACAGACTTCGGACCCAGGTTGCCCGAAGCAAAGAAAACATGTTCAGGTGGGGACTCTCTAATGATCCAAACTTGGAGTGTATGTGCGGAGCAGCAGTTCAGTCCATGGCCCACTTGGTGTCCTGTCCTGCCTGTCCTGTCACCTGTTCTCAGCAGGACCTGATGGACGCCACGGATGGTGCAGTACAGATGGCCGGATTCTGGGCGGCAAACATATAGTTCGATTTGTCATCGACTCGCAAAGAAGAAGAAGAAGAAGAAGAAGACTGTTTTATTTAGAAGAATCCCAAACCTGAATAGGTTATGGGCCCAGCGAGCTCTGCAAACAGAGGATAGCGAGAAAACGGCAAAGAAGTGAAAAAGTCATTGTCAAAATAACCTCAAAATGGATTCCACGCGGTCAATGCATTTGGAGAAATTCGATGGAAATAACTTTCGTCAATGGAAATTCCAAATCAAATGTGCTCTAAAAGCAAAAGATATTGACATCAATGTAGAAAAAACCGATGCAAACAGTGCTGAATGGTTGAAAAATGATGGAATGGCCATGTTTATCATTACTTCGTCAATGGACTTCAAACAAATTACATTGATTGAAAATTGTGAAACTGCCAAGGAAATCATGACAAAGCTTGAATCCATATATGAACAAAAGAGTGAACTATGCAAAATGTTGATACATGAAAAGTTTTACCAATATAAGATGTCACCAGGTGATAGCGTAGCTCAACATATCTCAAAAGTGGAAACATTGGCCAAACAACTAAAAGAAAGTGGTGAGACAGTCAGTGACATGGCAATTATTACAAAGATATTGGGAACCTTGCCACCTAAGTATAGATCTTTACGTCAGGCATGGATGTCATTGGACTCGAGGCAACAGACTATTATAAATTTAACTGCTCGATTGTTAGATGAAGAAGCAAGTCTAGCAGGTGAAGAAGAACAAGAGACAGCTTTCCTTGTTGCTAATGAAGGGTGGAAGATAAAACCAAAACAAAATGAACCAATTCAAAGTAGTAGCGTTGGTACAAATCAAAATAAAAGTACTAAACACAGATTCGAATGCTATAATTGTGGAAAGCGAGGCCATTTTTCTAAAGAATGTCGTGCCCCTAGAAAATCCAGGTTTAGAAAACCTCAACAAGAAGGTGCAGATAATATGCTAGCGTTTTATGTAGAAAATAATGCATGGAACATGGAAGAGAATACTTGGATTCTAGATAGTGGTGCCTCTGCCCATATGACTTTTAGAAAGGACTTCTTTTTGGAGTTAGTGGAATGCAACCAGAAATCATTGACTTTGGGAAATAAACAATCTGTAGAAGTTGCTGGTATCGGCAAAGTATTAATAAAGAGATATGTCGATGGACAGTGGGAGACAAGTGAACTGCATGATGTCTTATATGTACCGAGTTTAAAAAGAAACTTGTTCTCAGAAGGTGTGATAATACAAAAATCTTATTCTATTATCAAGAAAAATTCAAATGCCTTGATTTATAAAGACAATAAAGCGGTAATGAGTGCTAAAATTACAGACAATAACTTGTATCAGTTAAATATAAAAACAGTGGTTCCAGAAACTTGTAATTTAGTGCAACATGGACACAGTGATCTTAAAATGTGACATGAAAGACTTGGACATATTAATCTAAAGCAAATTAAGAACATGAGTGCAAATAATATGGTTGAAGGTTTAAAAATAGACAGTAGTGAACAAAGTGACTTTGTTTGTGAGGCATGTGCATATGGGAAACAGTGCAAATTTACATTTCATAAATCAAAGAGAGGAGAATTACAGCCAGGTGACCTAGTATACAGTGATGTATGCGGACCAATGAATTGCTCATCGATTCAAGGTATGAGATACTTTGTCTTATTTAAGGATGCTGCTACTAGTTACAGGCATGTATATTTTATCAGAAACAAGAGTGATGTTTTAGAAGTTTTCAAGAAACATAATGCAATAATTAAAAATAAATTCATGCACAGTGTGAGAATATTGCATACAGATAATGGAACTGAATATGTAAATAATGCCTTCAAAGAATATATGGAAAAAGAAGGAATTGTTCATGAACGTACTGCACCATACACACCTGAACAGAATGGGCGTGTAGAAAGGGAAAATAGGACAGTAGTAGAGAGTGCACGTTCTATGCTGTATGCACGAGATGTACCATTGTTTTTATGGGCAGAAGCAGTAAATTGTGCGGTATATTTATTAAACAGAACCTCGTCTACTCAAACTCCTAATACAACACCTTTTGAACTGTGGAATGGAATCAAACCCCAGTTAAGTCATGTAGGTAAAGGTGTTTGGTAGTATTGGTTATGTTCACATTCCAGAACAGCTGAGAACAAAACTAGATAAGAAAAGTGAAAAGATGATACTTGTTGGCTATGACAATAGCAACTACAGAATTTTTGATACAAATTCAAGAAAAATTCACATTACAAGGAATGTAATTTTTGATGAAAATGAAGTTCTTCAAATGAAGAAAAATATTGCACAAATAAGTATTTTTGAAGAAGAAGAAGAAGAGATGACAAATCAAAGTGAAGAACAAGTAAATGATGTAGATGACACTTTGACTGTAGATTCATCAACAGAAAATGAGGAAAGTTTATTGAGTTGTAATAGTGATGATCAAACCTATGAACCTTCTGAAGAATTAAGTGATCCAGAAGAAAGTAATATAAACTTGAGACCACGGATTAATAGAAACCTTGAAGCAAATATTGTAGAATTGTCATTACCTCAAACTTATGCTGAAGCGATAAATAGTCCAAAGAAAAAGGAATGGTCTGAAGCTATCAAGGAAGAATTGCAAGCACACAAAGAGAATAATACATGGACTGTTATTAAAAGAACTGATCAGCGAACTCTTAAAATGGATTTTTACCATTAAGAAAAACGAGGAGAATGAAACTGTACGCTATAAGGCTCGTTTGTGTGCACGTGGGTTTAATCAAATTAAGGATATTGACGGCCCCGTAGCCCAGTTGGTAGTACGTCTGCCTACTGAGCACAAGGTCGCGGGTTCGAATCCCGCCCAGGGCAAACATTCGTGTGATGAGCACTTGTGTTTGCCCTGTGTCTGGATGTTGTATATTCATATATGTATGTATATCAGCTGTCTGGCACCCATAGTACAGGTTCTGCCTAGTTTGGGGCCAGATAGCCGTGTGTGAGTTGTCCCACATATTATTATTATTATTATTATTATCAGGAAATATTTTCTCCCACTACAAGGTACGATTCTATCAGAATTATTCTTTCCATGGCTGCGAAATATAATTTAGAAATCCAATAATTTGATGTTAAAACAGCCTTTTTAAATGGGTATCTGAAAAAAAATATTTTCCTGGAAATTCCTGAAGGTTTATCAATTAAAAATGATTATGTTTTAAAATTAAATAAATCACTTTACGGTTTGAAACAGGCATCTAGATGCTGTAACAAAAGGTTCACTGAGTTTTTGGTTAAATATGGTTTTGTACAGTCTCAGGCTGATAATTGTATTTATGTAGGAAATTTTGAAAAGTCTAAAGTGTTTCTATAGTACTTTCACGTTAGCTTGGCAATAGCGAACATTGACAAGACCGGTACCAAAAAGTAATATTTTTAAACGATAATTATCGCTTTTCGTACTAACTGTCGCTAAACGTCACATCGCTAGCGTATCATAATATCACGCGTAAAGTCAACACACATATCTCAAACATTTACGAAAATAAGGTTGTTTCTTCCAATATCAATAAGTTGTGATTTTGACTATTACTTTTACAAAGTGGTTTTTTATTGGGAACTATTGAAACGTTTCCAATGATATATCTTACGTTTTAAAATATTTTACAAATAATCTTATTAAATAAAATTAAAATAATAATAATAATTAAAAAAAATTCTGGGTAGCAATAATAATTACAATAAACGAGAATCTAAACAGCACTTTACAAATTAATTTTTCACCATATTCAAACATTATGTAAAATATTTGGTAGCAAAATTAAAAATTTTAACTTACACTACTTCATTGTAAGTCGCTAGCGAGACAGGAGTATACGCACACCGTGGCTCCTCCCGCCATTTTGTTTTTTGAGCGTCATTCCGTCCGGAGTGCGCTTGCGTTCATTCATGTTTGGAAGTCTTTCTCGATGTTTTAATTATTGTTTGTTAAGTTTTCGTTTGTTTCTTGTTACCTGTTACGTTTTGTTATTTTTTTTTTATTTTTTTTTTCCCGTTTTGTTGTTATTTTTTTCCCGCGATAAAAAGTAGCCTATAATCCACCATTAGGGATTACACGCTTTATGTCAGATACGCAAAATGTCAGACACGCAGATTGTCAGGTTAGTGAAACTGTACGCGAAATGTCATATACGCAAAATGTCACAAACGCAAAATGACAAATACGCAGAAAGTAAAAAACGCAGAATGTCAGAAACTCAGAATGTCAAATACGCAAAATGTCATGAAATGAACGATAGGCAGGAGGAAATTAATAAAACATTTTCTGTTCACATTAATTATAATTTCATTTGATGTTGTATATTTATTTATATATGTATGTATATCAGCTGTCTGACACCCATAGATGTCCCTACATATTATTATTATTAATTTAAGCTACCAAAGAAAGGAAACAAAAATAAAAATGACGTAAATATCGACACCTAACATCAACACCTATGCATAAAGTATGTCGCAGAGTAAGGAAAGGACACAACAACGATGGCGGTGGGCAAAGCAAATAAATAAAGGAAACCCGCAAAAGGAAATACGTTAAGCGTGGGCGTATGCTACAATAACTTTTAGAGAACCATCGTACACTATCTTTGTCAGGACTACCCCAATTTGTCATCACTATTGAAACAGACTTTACCAACTATATCGAATGTCGTTACAATTGAAACAGACTATACCAACTATATCGAATGTCATTACAATTGAAACAGACTTTACCAACTATACCGAATGTCATTACGATTGAAACAGACTTTACCAGCTATATCGAATGCCGTCACAATTATTATTGGAACACACTATACCACCATAGACTCGGTTCCTTGTTATCATGAACGATCGGGACCTAATCAATCCCTAAAAGGGGTTTAGCTAGATCCGAGCACCATCAAAATGCCATAAGGGGAAACTGGCATGGAAACACTGAACATTTACAAACTGGCCAACCAAGGGGCCTCCCCGCCCGGATCTTATGTAACTCGACCATATTACAGTTACTCTACCCGCGGTCATGATAACAATGCCATAGCTAACACCATACGAATATCACATTCCCTAGCCAACATTGCTAGCGACACGATTATTAGATCACTTTACTCACGGTTTACAGACACCACTGGACTGTGGTACAAACAATATTCCAACAACCATTATTTCAACATACATCCAGATCTCACCTCGAATCACACATCATAAAACACACCGTACCAAAAAGGACAGTTTTCACTGAGCGATCCTATTTATGCGAGCGAACCACACCCAGTCACGGTAATCGGACCTACTGTCAAACGTCACCGCGCCAATCTCACACCGGTCGATTGTAACAATTCTACCCTCTTGTATCGAGCACGTGAAAATAATAACTAAGAATTGGTTTTTTAAACGATCAATCTACCTCCAATCTCCTACAAGTATTACTATCTATTATTATTATTGTAATCAACTGTGGGCTACCATTCTAGTGAATTTCCGGCCTATACAATAAAAACAATCAAATCTTTCGTAAATGTATAGATGACTTTTTGCGTATCTGACATTCTGAGTATGACATTCTGCGTATTTGACTTTTTGAGTATGTGACATTATGCGTTTCTGACATTTTGCGTGTCTGACTTTTTGCGAATCTGACTTTTTGAGTTTCTGGCATTTTGCGAATTCTGACAATCTGCGCGTCTGACATTTTGCGTATCTGACATAAAGCGTGTAATCCACCATTAGGGATAATGTCGGCTTCTAATGGTAAAAGATTTTTTTAAATCGGTCCAGTAGTTTCGGAGCGTATTCAAAACAAACAAACATACAAATAAACAAACAATCAAATCTTTCCTCTTTATAATTTTAGTCTAGGAGTCTACATCCAGATTAAAACATAATTATTTCATATAATCAAAAAAAACATCAACCAGAATTACGGTCAAAAATAGGGTTACAATTAAAAATGTTTGTTACGTCTGCAGTGAACTTGAGTGAACTTGGCTTGTATTCCTATACTCTAGCGATATTCATATCGTATACATTTACTGAGGAAAACGATATATCGCTATCTAAAATACGAGTACAGTGGTAGTAAATGTCAACGCTCGCTATTGCCAAGCTACCGTGAAAGTACTATAATAATATAATAATATGTTGACGATGCTCTTGTAATATCTTCTAATAAACAGCTTATCAAAGAAATTATAGATTACTTAAAGCAAGCTTTCAAAATAAAAGAATTGAATTTGAAATATTTTGTAGGCATGCAGATTGAGAAAATAGATAACATTATTTGTATACTTACACCAAGAAAATTATATAAATCAAATTATTGAAAAGTTTGGTATGAGTACAGCAAATCCTGTCAATACTTCGGCAGATGTAAATGTTATTATTTCAAAAAATGTAGATGAAAATTCAGTCAATTTTCCATACAGGGAAGCTATAGGTTGCTTATTGTTCTTGAGTTCTGTTTCAAGGCCAGATATTTCGTTTGCAGATATGTAAATAATCCAGGTCAACAACAACAACATGTAAATGCTGTAAAACGTGTTATTAAATATCTTATGAATAGTAAAACTTTATGTATAAAATATGGAGAAAGCTCTGGTCTTGTTGGTTACTCTGATGCTGATTATGCTGGTGATGTAGATACGCGAAAATCTACTACTGGTTATATTTTCATGATGAATGGAGGACCAATTACATGGTCCAGTCAGAAACAGAAGACCATTGCTCTGTCCACAACTGAGGCAGAATTTGTTGCTGCTTGTGAATCTGCTAAAGAGATAATATGGTTGCAACAGCTGATGTCAGATTTAGGTGAAAGTTATAATTGTGTCACATTTAATGTAGATAACCAGAGTGCTATAAAATTAATTAACAACCCGGTTTATCATAAAAGAACCAAACATATATATTGATGTGAAATATAACTTCATAAGGTAAAAGGTCAATATGGGGTTAATTAAACTTAATTATATTGCAAGTAAAAATCAGTTGGCAGACATTTTGACTAAAGCATTACCTGCCCAAACTTTTGCCTATCTAAGAGATCAGTTTTTGTTCTAAGAAATATATTATGTTGTAGCAGGGCGGAAAGAGTTCAAAAGCCGAGATTTTCATGTGAACAGTAGTTTATTCTTGCACCAGAATACACAATGCACAGGAGAAGATGTTACACGTTTTCTTATTAGTATAACTTAGCAGAACAATACTTTCTTATAAGAATCAAAAATTAACAATAATGTCGCGGAAAGCGCTTGTTGTAGGAGAACGAAGACCAGAACAGCAGCTAGAGAGAGCTAGACAAAAGATGGCGCGAACGAGCGCTCATAGATAATTAGCATAGATAATTAATAGACAATCAAAGACAAAGACAATAATCATTCACGCACGCATTCAATCATTGTACCGCGCCGGTCGGCGCACGGGCCTTCGGCCAGCTAGTGCACGCGGTGAAGTTAGGGTACGCGCTACACACTCCTCCTCCAAGTCACAACAGCGTCCCGATGGTGAGTTGGCATTTTCATGTGGCGCGTGAGTGTCAGTAGGTGTTTCAACAATTACATGTGTTTGTGTACTTAGTGGGTCTGTAGTCCGTTTACGAGGTCGTCCTCGGAGTTTACGTGGTTGAACAGGCTGCTCCTGTTCTCCAACAAATGGGGTAAGATCATTGGCGTGGAAACGTCCTAAAGCTTGACCACCTGAATCAGTCACTTCAAAAGTGGTAGGACTCACGGCACTTTTAATTACATACGGACCGTCACGCTTTGGCATAAACTTACGAGTCAACCCTTTAGAAGCGTTGCTCAGAGCATGAGTAGTGAGTAAAACAAGATCTCCCTCTTGAAAGGCGGGTGAAGGCCGACGTGACGCATCAGCGTACTCTTTTCGAGTATCTTGTTGTTTGTCGACCCTTTCTCGAATTTCTGTCAAGGACGACACAAATCTACGCAAATACGGTGTCACCTGTGGTACGAAATTGTCGTTTTCGAGGACGGTTCGCAAATCATGTTGCACATCGAACGGCGTTCTCAGTTCGCGGGCGAACGTCATGTAAGCAGGTGAGTGGCCAGTTGTTTGACAAGTGGCAGAATTAAGAGAAAATCGTACTTGGGGCAAATACTTCGGCCAAGAACGATGTTCTGTTTGAACCAACATTGCTAACTGCGTTTTGATGTCTCGGTTCTTTCTCTCGGCTGGGTTAGCCTCTGGGTGATACAGGGGAATGAGGTTTTGTTTGATTCCAAGGAGGAACATACATTGCTGCATGGCAGCTGATACAAATTGTACCCCGTTATCAGAGGTGATGCGGCGTGGTAAACCATAGCGCAGAAAATATTCCTCAATCATGAGTGGCGCGCAAATTTCAGCAGTGGCCTCTTTTAATGGAAAGAGTTCTATCCAGCGAGTGGAGGTATCTTCCATAAGAAGGATCCATCTCTCTCCGTTTTCACCCTCTGGAAGGGGGCCAAAGAAATCTATGGCGAGCACCTCACCTCTGCGGTTCAGAACTGGTGTCTGCAGGAGGCCGGGTGGTTTCTGGTTAGTATATTTATACCTTTGACAATCGGCACAACCTTTAAGGTACTGAGTGACGCGGTTTCGCATTCCGGTAAAATAGCATCGCTGGCGGATTCTATCTAAAGTCCGTTCGATTCCTTGATGTCCCGCTGTGGGGGCGTCATGGAATTCTTTTAAGATTTCCGGTATCATTGACTCCGGTATAACCAGTTGTGGCTCATCTGCGTCGGAATCGGGACTATGGCGATAAAGGACTCCTTGATTCATAAGATATCCTCGCTCAAGCCAGCGTGAAGAAGTAAGCACGTCAGTATGCTCAATATCCTTAATAATTTTGTGAATCTCTGGATCGTCCATCTGGGCAGCTCTAAGTTCTTCCGCTTTTTTGCGAGGAACATCAATAGAGACTGAGCAAACGCCACAATCTGCTTGAGAGCTGGCATCACATATTGGACGACTCAGGGTGTCAGCGACAACATTAGCCTTCCCAGGCGTATATTCGTACTTGATGTCGAACGCTTGTAGCTTCAGTGCCCATCGCATTAATCGTCCACTGGGAGATTTGAGAGACAGTAGCCACTTCAAAGGCTGATGATCACTTTTTACAATCACCGGGTGTCCGTCGACGTAAGGTCGGTACTTTTCCATAGCCCAGACTACTGCTAGTGCCTCCCGTTCAGTGGTACTATATTGTCTTTCAGCCGTGGTAAGTAAGCGGCTCGAGTACTCAATGGGCTGCTCGTCAGGGCTTTCTCCTTGAAGGAGGACGGCACCCAAGGCATAATCGCTGGCATCGGTACGTACGATGAACGGTTTGCTGTAGTCTGGCTGAACTAGTATCGGAGCTGAAGTAAGCTTTCTTTTCAGCTCATTAAAAGAATCCTTTTGTTCTTGTTTCCAGATCCAAGGCGTATCCTTTTTGGTGAGTTTGGTAAGCGGCTGGGCGATTGCAGAGAAATTTGGCACGAATTTCCTGAACCATGAACAGGTTTGCAAGAATGTTCTCAAATGCTTGAGATTTGTGGGCTCATTCATTTGAAGGATGGCTTCAACTTTTGAGTCATCTGGCTTAATGCCTTGAGGCGTGATGAGATGGCCCAAATACTTGACCTCTTTGGAGGCAAAGACACACTTATCTCGGTTGGCATGCAAACCGAAGACACGCAGGCGATCAAAGACGCGTTCTAGGTCTTGGAGGTGCTGTTCGTAACCATCGGACAGCACAAGTAAGTCGTCCAAGTAAGCTAGAAGTGTGATGTCTTTGACTGTACTTCCAGAGCGGAACCGATCCATAAGCCTCTGGAAGGTGGCCGGAGCATTCTTCAATCCGAAAGGCATCCGGCAGAACCTGTAAGTACCGAACGGCGTTACAAACGCGGTTTTATCTCTATCAGCAGGGGCAACACTTACTTGCCAGTAGCTGGAACGCAAATCAATTGCACTAATGTAACCTTCTCTTTTAGTAGCGTGGAGAAGGTCGTCGATTACTGGTAATGGGTAAGTATCTGTTTTCGTTACAGCGTTAAGGCGTCTGTAATCGACGCAGAACCTAAAAGTGTTGTCCTTCTTGGGGACAAGAAGAGCCGGTGCGGCCCAAGCAGCCTCACACTCTTCGATGATACCTTCTGCTAACATTTTCTTGAGCTCGGCTTCCATGATAGCTTTTTTCGCAGGTGTTAAGCGGTACGGAGGTACAGCTATAGGAGCGTGTTCTGCTGTGTCGATCCGATGCTCTGCATATGGAGTAGCTTCTCCTCCTAAACAGAAGATATCTTCGTGACGCTGAAGAAGATCTGTAAGCTGCTGACGCTGGTTACAGGTAAGCATGGTTCCTTCATCTTCCCTCAATACAATCGAGGAAGCCAGAACAGCTGATGTCGGCATCACCTCGTCTCCTTCGAACTCAAGAGGGTAGAACATTTGGCTACCAGAGAAATGCCATGTCATCGAAGCAAAATCTATGACCATACCTGCAGCGTTGATAAAATCAATCCCTAAGAGGGTATCGTTATTGTCAGCATCCGGAAAAATTACGAAGTCGGTTGTAACAACTTTATTTACTGAGATAACAACGTCTACTTTCGCAACCAAAACATCTTGTGGGCGTACAACGCCATCAGCCAACTTTACGTCTACTCGTCGAGTAGTAAAGTCCTGTTTCATGTCTGACAGTAATTTATAAAGTTTATGACCAGCGACGCAGCATTTAGCTGCGGTGTCAATAAGAGCGATACCACGCTTTCCATTTATCTGGATACTAAGAGTTGGTCTCTTCGTTGGCATAGGGACAGAAAGCGGGGCAACTGTGGTATCTACCCTACCGAAAAAGGGGTCAACAGTTGGCTCATTTACCTTACCACAAACGGGGTCATCAACTGTGCAGTTTACCCTACCGAAAAAGGGGTCAACAGTTGGCTCATTTACCTTACCACAAACGGGGTCATCAACTGTGCAGTTTACCCTACCGAAAAAGGGGTCAACAGTTGGTTCATTTACCTGAAAATCATCATCCGGAATATCGTCATAGAAATATGCTGGGTAATTATCGTCGTCCTGCATATTACAATATCGGTGATCATTAACGGGATCCTTTACCCTATTATCGAACACATAGTCATCGCATGACGTGATACAGGGGTCGCTATTCATTTGCGTGGAAGTCCCAGAATAAATGTCCGGAAAAAATACGGAATCGAAATTAGTGGGTGTGGCAACCCTAACAGGCGGTTCATTACAATACACAAAGTCGGAACAAAAGTTATCGTCTACATTTGCGTCGTACCAGGGGTCAGAATTATTTGTGCATGGAAAATCGGTAGTACCCTGTACGTTTGACAAGTGCATATTATAATTCGGACTGTTGTGAATAGGCACCTTTACTTCGATCGATGGTGTATCAAAACGCATCGATCGTTTGTGATCTATGGTTTGAGTGGTGAAAGTGACAGGTGCAATTGACGTATGTGTGTGTGAAGAATGTTTGACAGGTGTGTACGTGTTTGGCGGAATGTTGTTGTGATTTGAGGAATGAGAGTTAAAAGGAAAATTAACAAAGTTATCATGCTTATTAGAATGATTGTTTTTAAAAGGATACACAGCAGGCGCGGCGTCGACCGGGGAAAACGACAGCTGGTCGTTTCTGCAGGCGGGACACTGCGATCTCACGACTCCTTTCATACCACAACCATAACAACTAATATTAGGAACATTTACATTGTTACCTAGCACATTATTTCTATTAATCAACTTGCTACAGTTCTCACGGTGGTGTCCATACACCTTACAATAAGCAAAGAAACGCATTTTAGTGTTCGGCGTGGTACCCGAATCGGCAGGCAACGAATGCGATGACGTCGGCGGAGGCGCTGCATTGGGGCGGCGCGGAGCTGTTGCACGTTGTTCAGGCGTCGCGTAGGATCTACGCGGGGTTGAACCTGCAGGTGCGGTCGCTCTCGGTGCCGTCGGACGCGGTGTGGCGGTCTGTAACGTCGTCGGTGGTACACTGGCTCGACGCGGCTGCGGCGGCTGCGATGGCATCAGGGATGCGCGGCCGGGGCAGTTCGCGCCAGCGGTCGGTGACTTGGTTTCTTCCAGCTCCTCCTCGATGTTGCGTGCTATCTGTAGCAGTTGTTTGAATGACACAATGTTATCTCGGCGAATCCGTTTACGGATTCTCCTATCCAGTAATCCGTACACCATGTCTAACTGGGCGCTGTCGGAGATGTCGCCTTTGGGTAGCTTCGACAATAAGGCCCTGGCCTTCGCCACAAATACATCCGTGCTTTCATTATCTTGCGTCATACCGAATAATTGCTGGTATATCTTGTGTGGTGGGCGGCGATCACCAAAGGCACCGCGAAGGCGCTCGAGGGCTTCAGGCCAGGTTCTTACCTCAGTTTGCCAGACAGCTGCGCTGTCTATAAGCAGCATCGATAGTCCCCTGAGGGCGTTCTCCTCCGAAACGTTTGAACAATCTTTGAAGCTTTCAATCGCGTCAATAAAAGATTCAACTTGTTCACAATCATCCTCTCCTGAAAAACGTGCCGTACATTTGGAGAAATTCCCTGAAACCGGAGGGGGCACATTTGACGACTGTCGCTCCGACAAAATACGATCGAGTAGCCTTTCAAAGGCGTCGCTTTGGGAGCGCTGTGCGGCGGCCAACATGCCGGCCACACTCGAAGCCGTGAACGTAGCGGGTTGCTCACGCTCATCTCCACTATCCTCGGGGTCAGCTTGGTGCTGTTGTACGTGAACGTCTTGTACGTGGCATTGTCTTCTCTTCACAAGTACTTTCGTTGTAATCTCGGCCCTATAGTTGGGCAGCCATTTTGTAGCAGGGCGGAAAGAGTTCAAAAGCCGAGATTTTCATGTGAACAGTAGTTTATTCTTGCACCAGAATACACAATGCACAGGAGAAGATGTTACACGTTTTCTTATTAGTATAACTTAGCAGAACAATACTTTCTTATAAGAATCAAAAATTAACAATAATGTCGCGGAAAGCGCTTGTTGTAGGAGAACGAAGACCAGAACAGCAGCTAGAGAGAGCTAGACAAAAGATGGCGCGAACGAGCGCTCATAGATAATTAGCATAGATAATTAATAGACAATCAAAGACAAAGACAATAATCATTCACGCACGCATTCAATCATTGTACCGCGCCGGTCGGCGCACGGGCCTTCGGCCAGCTAGTGCACGCGGTGAAGTTAGGGTACGCGCTACAATGTTCTTTTATAGTAGCGGTTGCTTAAGTTTGTTTTTGTTATGCAAGTTAAATTTTAGTGGGAGTGTTGAGATAAGAACATTTAACTAAGTTTATTGTTGGCTGTATTATCCCAAAATAGTAACCTATTCCTAAGTAGATCATAGAAAAATAAAACTTGTTAGTTGTCATTCCGTTTCCGGTCTTGCTGTGTGTGATCCGATGACTGTATGTTTTCTTGCCGTGCAGTGCTAAAATAATAAATTGTGTTCGTTATAGAAGACTGTTTTATTTAGAAGAATCCCATACCTGAATATCCCCATACATAGAACTGAAACGAAAAAAAATATTTTCATCAAACCCATACGTGTGGGGTATCTATGGATAGGTCTTCAAAAATGATATTTATGTTCCTGATAAAAAATTTTTATAAATGTAACTGAACATTACTGATCTTATAATAATCAAATAGGCCATTGATCATCTAGTGGCGGATCCATACCACTTTGTGAGAGTAACCCACATTCTTTTAGACATCTCAGTGTGAATATTTTTCTTTTTTTTGGGAAGCTAACTACTAAATAATAACAAATGCACTCAGTACAAAAATTATTTATTTTATTTATTTATTTAACAATTTATTGTACACATAAACATACAAAGGACAATCACATGTAGAGAGACTACACAACAGGTCTGCTTATTTAAGAAATATCTTACAGCAGACCCAGGGAAGTGAAAGAACATAATTATAAACAAGTCGCGGATAAACGTGCACAAAACAGAAATACTAATAATAATAATAATAATAGTTTATTTCAGGTCAAGCCCATACCATATACAAATACAAATACTTATAAAATAAACTTGCACATTAACAATAATAACATAGTTATTTTTTGTTGTCGCTGTGATGTGTCTTTAACCAGTGACGGAAGGTGACGACGTCCAGACTGTCATACATCACACTGATTATCTCATTCTGAGATGTACGAATACGATCCCAAAATGAGGCAATCCGCGAACGCATGACAGCGAAGAAATCGGACACCCGCGCCTCGGCGAACATGCTTGATGCGCTACAGTACCTCGGCAGCCGCATCAGGGTACGGAATGCGTCATTATACTGCACCCTGATAGCGCTGTACGTACGAGCGCCTCGTGTAAATGGTCCACAGGTGACAGGTGTATAGGCCTTGACAGTATGCCTTAAAAAGTGTAACTTTAACTGCATCACTGCACCCGTGGAACCTACGTGCAAGCATGTTGCACCGAACCGCGAGTGCTCTTCTCTCTCTCTCAATATCTTCGTCATCGTTAAGATGCTCCGTCAGAATATGACCGATGTATTTGAACCTCGTCACCCTCCGTACCTGCAGGCCGTCCAAATACAACGAGGGAACCTTCTCGGGGCCTCTTCCACATCTGAACACCATCAGTTCTGTTTTTCTTGCGTTATATTTCAAACCATGTTCTGTGGCGTAACGTTCACAGACTGACAGTAGTTTTCTCAACCCACCGATCGAGGGACTGAGCAGCACCATATCATCTGCATAACTTAAATTATTTATGCAGACGCCGCCCACATGGCAACCCACCTTGGTGCTCCTCAGCTCCTCGATCAACGTTGACGTAGATGTTGAAGAGGTCCGGAGACGTGAGCCCACCCTGACGCACGCCACAGTCTAACCTGTATTCGCTAGACTGTGCGTCGCCCCATCTCACAACATTAGTCTGATTTCCATACCAGTGCCTCAACAGACACAAGACATTATTCGGAACCCCAGCCGCCGTAAGTTTTGACCATAGCAAATCGTAGTTTACTAGATCAAAAGCACGACTGAGGTCCAGGAAACATGCGTAAACACTTCTGTACCCTCGGTGAACAGTGATACAAGTTTCAAAAAGCAGTTTCGAGATATCGCGACTTAAAGTTTTGAAAATTAAAAAAAAATGTAACTTCATTTGTATTAACTGTAGCTTTTTGATTTTCACAAATTCACTTAGGTATTAATGTGAAGTTTTGAAAACACTAATTCAAAATTATGCTGCAATACAAAATTTTGTGTGAAATTGCGAAAAATACGAATATATATCATTTTCCACGCCTATCGAACAAAGTGTTAAGTGATTTATGTAAACTTATATCAATTTACACAGCTTCTAGCATTTTTGTGTGAAGTGATATAGTATTAATATTTTTAACATTTTAGATATTATAAACATGATTCACGTATTTTTGTTGGAAGAAACTATACTATTTAAAGTACCCTCTTTACGATTCTTTACTTTATTTTGTAATTATTAAGTATTTTGCAAACTTATATCAATATACACAAAGTTTTGACCGTGCAGTTAAGGTGAAAAATGATTTAAATTACCACTTTATTTAATTGAATTGTGTATATTGATATAAATTATGTTATTATGATCGAATTGCAGTTGGGTAAGCAAATTAAATAAAGGAAAAAACAATGCTCTTTTAATTTTAGTAAAATTGTAACAGGTTTTTGACTATATTCTTTGAAATATTTTTTGTAAGTAGCGTCAATTTGTCAACATAAGTAAGAAGTAAATAAGTAACATTAGTGTTACTAAATAAGTAACATTAGTGTTACTTATTACAATAGTTATATTGCAATAGTATTGCAAGAGTTATATTGCCAATATAAAGAACCCTAAATACTGAAGTTACCACACATTCTTTTGAATCCCTAGTAGAATAGGCAGGAGTAGAGGATTACAATGATAAGTTCGTAGAAGCTGTCTTTACGACGACGACTGGATTAAAGTTCTTTAAGATCTTTAAGACCTCAGGTTTATCGAAGAAAGACGGAGGATATTTCTGCAGTCTACAGATGCTTCCTGCTACCGGCAGCACAATAGACAGATCTCGTCAAGTCGTATGGAAAGATCGTACCTATTAAAGAGGCCATCGAGATTAATAAATGTACTAAAGTGTCCGTAAGAGATCAGGCTATTAGGCAAATTCAGTCAAGTTAAACACTGCAGACGGCAGAACTGTGACACCTCAGTTTGAGCTACTAAAAGAAATCAAGGAATTCTATGGAAACTTGTACACGAACACATGTCAGTAGTCAAACTGCAACTGACCCTAGAGCACCCTAGCCCGACAATATATTGAAAACATTCCTGACATCAGCCTGTACGAGATTGAGAGTCATCAAGGTCCTGGGTTATTGATGACAGAATAACTTCTGAGCAGGTGGTACACGGCTCTTAAAAACCCTTCAGAAACGATCTAATTTTAAGTCCGTCATCTTTGAAGGTACAGAACCGCAAGTATGGCACAGAAGTACAATGGTCCCTTTAAAAAGCGCGATAATAATTATAGTCCCATCTTACTTCTCAGCCCATGTTTACAAATTGTTTTCGAGAGTCGATAAAAACCTTCTCGTGTGTAGATTTGACAACTTCCAGCCTCCTGAGGAGGTCGGTTTCTGAAAAAGCTACATTACCATTAGACCACTTTCACATGTTATACAGAAGACTGAAGAATAGTATATAATCAGCCACTATACTTAGCGTTAGTGGACTATGATAAAGTCTTCTATTCAAACGAAACCTGGGCAGTACTGCAGTCTCTACAGAGGGTTCAAATTGACTATCGGTTTTTAAAGATACTGAAATATTTGATGAAAATGCCTCCATGTCAGTGCATCTCCAGGATCAGAATTACAGATTAATGCAGCTACAACGGGGTGAGAGACAGAAAGATTATTTCTAAAAAAAAATGTACACAGCTGCATTGGAGAATGTCTTTAAGTCTTTGGACTTCGATGGGCGTGGCATCAACATTAAGGGCAAAAAATATGACGGATATTGTAGTCATGGTTGGGACCTTAGAAGACCTCACAATGCTCCACTTGGGATTAGGGGTGAAATAGTTCTCATATCGGAAACTGATCATCTGTCTGCGCCACTCACACAAGTCCTCTGTATTGATAGATGCTCAACAAATTCGCCAACTAGTCAGAAGATGAAGGTGGAGAAGGAAAATGTAATAAATGTTGGGGATTCTGCTCTCGAATTTATACCCCATTATGTCAGCCCAGTTAGGTAGACCCAACTTTGCTCATAATGTAGTCACTCAAAAAGCAAAATGCTCTTCTTCCAGTTACCCTACAGATTTTAATCAGGAATGATAATATCCGCAGACGAACCAATGTCACCGACATAGCCCATAGAATCATTAAACTCAAATAAGTGACAGTGGACGTTGGGGCAGAAAGGTCCATAATACATAAAGGAAGGCATAGAGAGGGCAGGCGCCCTACAAGGTAGACCGACGATCTGGTGAGGGTCGGGGTTTTTTGGATGATTGGATGCGAGCAATGTAAGACCGATTGATGTGAAGATCTTTGTTTTTCTTGTGGCCGAGAAATAGTTATAACATTTTTCACAAACTTGAATCGTTTTGCGTACAGACGTTTTTGGTATTATTAATGTTATATTTCAAGTTAGATCACTTAACACCAAAAATATTTTGTAATAGTTCTCGTGGTAATAGATTTGTTTTGAGTTGAAACATTATACACTAGTTACAAATATTAATTTTGTCAGTTAAAAAGAATAGTGATGTTGTTATATCACTTTTCACAAAAATTATCATCGGAAAACATAGTTTTTTGTAATTCAAGTAGAGTGATATTATTTTACACATAGAGTCATGTTAAAAATGCGAGATGTATCAAAATTATCTTCGCTTCTAGAAGGGCTAGAGCTACACCGATTAGACAGAAAAATAGCAAAAAAATTGCTCTTTAAGGATTTACAATCACTTGATAACCGATCTATCTCAAGTTGTATCACTCTTCACAGAGGGTACAGACTTGTTTCCCTTCCTGTATAGTATTTTACGGTATTTTTCAAGCAAAATATGGCCGAGTCCGTCGAGGCACCAGAACGGAAACCAAACTGAGCGTCACTGATATTAACCCCATCCATTAAGTGTGGGTGGATAAGACGTTCCAGCACTTTTCCTAGAATGGTACCCAAGGAAATAGGTCTGTAGTTGCCCACAGACGACAGATCGCCTGTCTTATTTTTTGGGACTGGAACCACCACCGTTTTCATTAACATTTTTGGCAGATAACCGAGATTGAGACATAGGTTAAATAAAAACGAAAGAATAGGAAATATCTTGTCACTTGCGTACAATAAATGTTCTATACTCAAACCATCGTGACCCGGTGATTTGCCACGTTTCATCTGTCTTATTACTTTGGCAACATCCTCTGGCGAAAATTGTAACGTGTCTTGGACCGGGCCACGGATGGGAACACTCGTAACATCGCTGGTAACCGGCAACGGTTGAGTTTTAAAGTGCTCGGCAAAAATCTCTGCTATCTCCGAAGGACCTTGAGCTTCTTCCACGCAGACTGGCAGACTCGTTTTATAATTAAATTTTTTGGTCGCATTCCAGAACTTGACAAAGTTTTTATCTCTTCTGTGTGTTGTCAACACATCCATCCTAATTTTATCCTGGTTATCCTGACACCATTTCAGTTTCTTCTTAAAAACTTTTCTACTTTCGACCATCTCATCATGAATGGGTCCAGCGGAGAGCCTGCCACTCAAAACCCAGCATTGGAACCTCAACCGAGCCTCCCGATGACTGTTCCCGACGTGGTGGTTCCAACCCGTCACCCATTTATTTTTACGCATTTTAAGGTGCTCCCTCACCGGGAGCATTCGCGTGTAATGTAACGTTACAGATTTGAGCATTACATCAGTGAAGGAGGAGAACCGAGCATTACAATGCGCACCTTGTAATGATACAATGTGTAATATCTTGATACAACTTGTAACATCAATGCGCTTCACTTCCCCTAGCCCCCCGCCGCTATGAAATGCTCAAAGTCGAATCTATAATGTTACATTACACGCGAATGCTCGTCAGTCAGGGAGGTATTATTGTAATGTAATGCTCAAATACGAATCTATAATGTTACATTACACGCGAATGCTCCCGGTGAGGGAGCACCCTTATTGTCACAGCGACAACTATTACTGACTAGAGAGGCTTTACATAAAATATCAACAATTTTGTCATATAGATTATCAATAAAATTCGGATTTACATTATCACAGGTATTATCACTTTGACTAGAATTTAATAGTAAACTAAGATTTTCGTGACAAAAGCTTCCATATAAATTTATCTGCTTAATGTCCCTCTGACCCCATATTATGTTTTTTATTTATTGTACAAAAATCATTATCAATATCAGCTTTACTTAAAATCATATTAATACTACATTTAAGGTACATAGGATAATGATCAGACCAATACACGTCATTATCTACTTTGACAGATTTGATGAGTTTACTTGCCGCATCAGTGGTAACGCAGTGGTCCAACCATCTAAGTGCGCCATTCTGTACGTAAATGTTTTCGAGTCAGTCAGGACCTAATATTTTACGATCGATACACACAAATGAATGATCCGCACAAAAGTTATCTAGTTCATCACTAAATAAAGTGCCTGGATGGGCATTAAAATCTCCAAATATTATGGCATTATCTAAGTCGCATTCCTCAATGGTCGCAACGGCTTGGCCAAGGCACCCCGCGAACTCCGTCAAGTTGTCAGCGTCATTCGTAGGCATATACACATTAATAACTAGCAGCTGCCGACCTCCGCCTAGGTCAAGCCGGATAGCAGCCAATCTGTCCCCTGTGCAGTCAATAATAGCCACCTTCGAAAACAGTGACTTGCGCCACCATATGGCCAAACCACCGTACGGTCGACCACGCAAAACGCCCACCGATGTGTCTACAGCAGATTTTGCTAGACAACCGAAATCTGAGTCAATAGTATGAACAAAACCGAGATCGTGAGGCAAAAGCCATGTTTCTTGTAATAGAATTATATCTGCTACTTTGGTCATGTCGCGTATGTGCTCAACTGATCTTTTAATAGACTGGCAATTTAACGAAGCAATAGTTACATTTGTGGTTGTACTGTCCATCATTATTGTTTGCTAACAGCGTTGGCGGTAGCCGTAGCTAACTAAATAAATACTATACTTTATACAAACAATAAAAACTATTACAATACATAATACATACAAATATATGTAGGAGCGGCCGAGCCCCGAACGTCATCAGACGGGTTTTGCATGATTGATTATTACAGTACTTCACTTTGTAGGCGACAAGGAAAACGCGCAAGGCAATTTTACAATGTTGTTATAATATTGTCCAAACTTATTAAACAGTAATAATGTCCAACTAATCTCTAAAATTAAACTGAATATAAATGTCCAAATAAAATCTAACACAATTAATTTTAGAAAGTCTTTGTTTTAAACTAAATAACGAGAACGGTAAACGAATCCGTGGGCCGCGCTCGGCAAAGGCTAAGAACAGAGTGCGGGCACTAGCTTTGCAGCCCCTCTCATAACTTAAGGAATTTTATCACCCACATAGAGAGCCGGCCCACGGCTACGTTCAGCGACATGCCAAATTGGTGATGTCACCACCGTTCCCAGGGTATGTTCGACCCTTGTACGTCCACACGTCCTGTGCGATAAGGTGGCGATAAGCCCTTAACTTAAACAAATCGTTCGTGAGAACTGGGTAATTAAGATTCCAATAGGAGAAGCGAGGCGCCAGATTTCGCGCCGACACGGCGATCCTGACTTTCACACGTCCTCGTGTGATCCAGGCAGGACCCCACCTGCAAAGATTACACCTCCCTTAAAGCTTCCGTTCGGCTATCCTACCAAACTACCGCAAGTACCAGAGTGTAAGGTCTCCACAAATGAGAACTAAGTGTTAAACATTTAGTGTTATGTTAAAATTCAACAATGAAGAACAGATCTAGTCACATTATAAATCAACAACAGATCAAGTCAAAGAACTGATCTAATCACATTATAAATCAACAAACGTAACTGCAATTCTGACACACACTATGACATTATGAACAACGTGTCCACAAGCCATAACCCAACAGCGACGACCCAGTGTGACATTAAGAACAATGTGTTCAGAAGCCACGGAGCTGGCATGACATTATAACTAGAGGTGTTACAAGCCACACCAGTCCACGGAGCTGGCATAACGTTATGACTAGTGGTGTCACAAGCCACACCAGTCCAGGTCTCACATCGCAACGCATCGCTCATCACTGAGCACACCACCGTACCCGTCACATGGGCACTCCACTAAGCCCGCGCACCCATTGCTCATCGCCGCCCGCGGCCTCCGATACCAGCTCAACTGGGTTACAGACTTGGCCTTGTGATCGGCAACAAGAACAGGTCGCGAACTAAATATGTCCATTTGAATTGCATTACTATTGTTCTCCAATTGCATTAATATTGTTCTCCGCCGACAACGGTCGAACCTGACTGTTCTTCATCATCGTCATCATCATCAGTTAAAAGCTGTTCCAACTCAGGGGGAATGTCACACTCTGGCATTGCTCGCAAACGTTCATGAGCGTATTTAAACGTTCGATTATTATCCAATGACTTCAAGAGATATCTATCTCCATCAAATAATTCAATGACTTTAAAAGGTCCACGATATTTAGAATCAAGTTTAGTCTGATTTCTTTCATGGTTCTCAATTAAAACAAAATCACCAACAGCAAATTTCTTTAGATTCGCTTTGGTTTTATCAAATCTGCGTTTATCTTGGATTGCATTTTGATTCATTGAGTTTGCTGCACGTTCTCTGATATCCCGAATATCTACCTCAGTTTCATCTTGGTCACCCAGGGCTAACAAAGAAAGCGGTCTCGCTACTTTTCCAATAAATAACTCTAATGGACTTGCCTTAGTAACGCGATTGACTGTACAGTTAAGGGCAAGTTGAACGTCGGGAATAGAGTCTTGCCACGTTTTATCTTTTTTTACTTCGACTGCAGTGAGCATATTTTTCAATGTACTCATAACTCACTCCACTTGACCATTAGCTCTACATGTTCCAGTAGCAATTAAATGTAATTGGATGTTATTGGAATCACAAAATCTACGAAATTGTCTGTTTGCAAAACACCTGCCTTGATCAGCGATTACTCTAATCGGAGCACCAAATAAACCGATTCCGAATTGTAAAGCTTTAATGGCATTAAGCGTATCAAGTTTAGTGGAATGATGCAATAAAACGTATTTAGTAAACGCATCTATCATTACAATGATGTATTCTTTTGTTTGGTTTGTACCACTCAATTTACCAGTAATGTCAATATGAATTGTATGCCAGGGCACAGAAACTTTAGGTATAGGATGAAGTTCAGCTTGTATTTTACCGGATCTGGACTTTGAAACTTTGCACGTTATACAGTTTTCTACAAATTTTCTAACATATTTGTTCATTTTTGGAAACCAATAAAATTCATACGCTTTGTCTAGAGTCTTTTCCCAGCCTAGATGCATTACAGACTCATGAATATTATTAATTACAGACCATCTGAAAGATCTAGTGTAGTGCCTAGATCTAGGCAAACATAAGGTCTTAGAGTTACGTTGTAGAACTCTATGTAAAATACCGTCTGTAATTTTATAATTACTTGACACTTCACTACCAACATCATCGTTATTTAATTCCGAAACAATCGTTTGTAATTCAGGATCACGTTGCTGTTCAGCTTTTAACCACGTTTTAGACAATTCTAATAAGTTTACTCGTCTTTCCTGAACTTTTTCTAACAAGTTCTCATTAGATTAAGGATTACGGGACCAAAAGTCTACGTGAGACATTTTCTTTCCATCTTTATAAACAATTTCAAAATCGAATGCTTGTAAGAAAGACGGTGGGCTTCTCTATCTATGAACTCGTGGTGTGAGGTCAAGCTTGTTACGTGTAGCTTGAAGAGAGTTACAATCAGTTACAACAGTAAATTTTCTACCGTGTAAGAAATGACGGAAATGTTTAATCGACTTGACCACTGCGCTAATGTTTCGAGTTCGTACGAGTGATAACGAGACTCGGGACCCGTCGTCCTTTTACTAAAATAAGCTACGACGTACGAATAATCTTGCAATATAACTTTGCCACGGTAAAGACCGAAAACGCCTGTGCTAATATTTTTAAAAGTTGTGACACTTTGACTGAAGTCGGTCATTAAATTAACTACATGATTCCTTTTCAAAAAAAGACTGTTACTGGAAACTTCAACAGAAAATCCTTGTTTAATTAAATCTTGTCCAATCAATACATCATATTGCATGGCATCATCTGGCACTACATGAAAAAGCAATTCAATTACAAAACGACCAATGGAAACTTGCGATAGTATCTGACATGTACAGCATACATCGCCTTTCCCAATGCCCATTAAAGTGACCACAGATGAAAAACGTTTTCCCATAAACTTATTTGCAACACTTTCTTTAATCAGAGAACATTCAGCCCCAGAATCAAAATAAAAATAGAACGACTGACCGTTGTGAGTAAGGCGAGACGTGCCAACAGAACAGAGGTTGATGCGACGCCGCTGCTCCGCCGCCGCCGGGGACTCTCCAGCGCCGCCACCAGTAGCCGCCTTCGCTGCACACAGCGTAGAGATGTGACCCATCTGTCCACATTTGTAGCATTGTGGAACAGGCCTCTTCTTAGGGTCTTCTTTCTTCATGTCTTTTCTTATTGGATTTTGCATAAGTTGTCTCATCTTCTCTCGATTACAGTCTTGAATTCTATGGCCAATTTTCCCACAGCCAAAACATTTTGAATCCATTATCTTAGGTCGTTTCGACGCCTCTTGACCACTACTAGGCTCTTCATTTCGGCGTTTTAAAAAGCTATACGCTTGCAGCTCCTTTTGCAGATCGTGACGTGTTTTCACTTCTGTAGTGCATGCAAGACGTCGCAGTCTTGGATCTTGTTGTGCCAATACAGCTAGCACTGTAGAAACTGCAATGTGTTCGACGTCTACATTTTTCCATCGATTAATTAAATGGTTCACCTGACGACTAGCATAGGCTCCATAATTTTCATTTTCTTTGATTTTCTCACCATAGAGTTGCATCAGTGTTGCGGCATGCGTTTCAACAGTTGAAAATCGGCTCAGGAAAATTGTTTTGAACTCCGCCCATGTCATTCCAGCGTAAGTTGCTTGCGACAGCCATGAAGATGCATTTCCTTTCATAGCTTTAGTCAGCGCAATAACAAGAGGAGGCCCTCTTCCCTGAAGTGGGGTTTCGTCTAGACACAACTCGGCGGTCGAACACCACGCCTGTGCATCGCAATCTGGTTTTTCAGGATGAAATTCAGTGCTGCCTGAATTGCCACACTGCTATTCGTTGACGGGGACTGAATAACACAGATGAGCGTACACAAATGTTCATTCTGCGCCTCGAACAATCTCTTCCATTCTTGATCATTTTCGCGATTTTCATCACTTTGCACTCGCGAATTAGTCCCACATTGCACTCGCGACGTGTATACCACTTCTGATGTAGGAGCGGCCGAGCCCCGAACGTCATCAGACGGGTTTTGCATGATTGATTATTACAGTACTTCACTTTGTAGGCGACAAGGAAAACGCGCAAGGCAATTTTACAATGTTGTTATAATATTGTCCAAACTTATTAAACAGTAATAATGTCCAACTAATCTCTAAAATTAAACTGAATATAAATGTCCAAATAAAATCTAACACAATTAATTTTAGAAAGTCTTTGTTTTAAACTAAATAACGAGAACGGTAAACGAATCCGTGGGCCGCGCTCGGCAAAGGCTAAGAACAGAGTGCGGGCACTAGCTTTGCAGCCCCTCTCATAACTTAAGGAATTTTATCACCCACATAGAGAGCCGGCCCACGGCTACGTTCAGCGACATGCCAAATTGGTGATGTCACCACCGTTCCCAGGGTATGTTCGACCCTTGTACGTCCACACGTCCTGTGCGATAAGGTGGCGATAAGCCCTTAACTTAAACAAATCGTTCGTGAGAACTGGGTAATTAAGATTCCAATAGGAGAAGCGAGGCGCCAGATTTCGCGCCGACATATATATGTACGAGCAAACTCGACATAAGTAATTATTGCAGTAGCTATATTGCACAACTAATCATGACGTAGTCTATATTAGGTAATTAGGTACTTATTGCAATGCATACATTATTTCAGTACAATAAACGACATCATTGGGTTCGGACACGTTTTATTTCTCACATCCCGTCCCCGTGATTACGGACAACAACAACACTAACTTAACAACTACAACATCTCCGTAAGGGTAGCTGCCCTTACATTTGGTCCTTCGAGCCGGATCAGGGACCTGTCGACGAACAGTCTGTCGATCCGCGAGTGTACTCACCATACAACTGCAGTGGCGTGTGATCTTCTGTTTGAACTTCGGTAGCGAATCGGTCAGCCGGCCTCCCACAAGCGGGTCTCACCGGTCTTGATTGAGAAGGCGCACATACCCTAGTGAGAGGATAATCACGCGACACTGAACAACAATTTTGACTGGGTTTCTACTACAACTACATTTGAACTCCAGCCAGAACAATGGAAGGTTTATTTCAACGACAACAGATAATCGCAGAGGCGATTGACAAGGTTGAAATAAACTTCAAAAAGGACTCTGCTGCACGGAAGAACTCCGACTATCTGAAGAAACGTGTGGATTCACTTGACGATCTTTGGAAGGAATTCGATGCAAACAATACCGCCCTTCTTGCTTTCGACATTGAGAAATCAGATTATGTTACCAACGATGCATACACACGAGTTAAATCTAGGTATGACTACGTACGTAACATGCTGCTAACTTATACTGAGCGAAATGAAGACAAGGGATCACCATCGAAGTCTGATGAGCTGATTATGCAACAATCTACAAACTTTAGAGCTCTATCCCGGTTGATTCGCAACATTCACATCGAATCAATCAGCGAAAAATGGGAGATCGAAGATAAGCTGCAGATGCTTCAAGCCAGGTGGAAAATAATAGATGATGTCCACTGGCAGATCGACAATCTACTTGTTGACGTCAATGTGGATTACGAACAGGAATTTACCAACAACGAAAACATGTACGAGTCGATTAAACGTCAGCTACATCGCAAACTTAACGCTACGTCGTCACAGAATCAATCTCTGCCTAAAATCGAGATCCCTACTTTCTCAGGAAACTACGCTCAGTGGCCTACATTCCTAGATCTATACACCGAGACCATCCATAACAACATGTCGCTTAATAAGGCCCAAAAGATGCAACATCTCAAAGGGAAGCTTAGAGGCGAAGCAGAACGGCTAGTTCAACATCTCACAGTATCAGCAGAGAACTACAATACGTGCTGGGACATTTTGACTCATAGATACAACAACAAACAGTTGCTTTTTACAAAGCAGATACAAACATTTATGAGTCAACCCGCCATTCAACACCAAAGCGCGTATGAGCTAAAACGGTTACATGACACCACCCTGGAAACAATTTACGCCATACATAACCTAGGGGTAGATACAACCACGTGGGATCCAATTCTGGTTCACATACTTACCGGAAAGCTGGACTCGGACACCTACACGTCATACATGGAAACGAGAAAAGCCCCACGTGACCTTCCTGTCTTCGACGAGTTTATAGATTTCCTGGAAAACAAATTCACGGCCTTGGAACCTGTAAACAAGAAAAGGCAGCAGCCCATTCCAACATCTGCAAAACCTAATAATTATACAACTAGGGAAGCCTTGGTGCCACAAAAGGGGACACCAAACATACATACTAAACATACACGTGTCTATCCACGAACATACCACGTGAGTGCTGAGCGATGTTGCCCTTTATGTAAAACAAGTCATATATTGATCAACTGCAAACAATTTCAAGACATGACACCGGATGTAAAGTTGACGACAATTTCACAATTAAACATATGTCGAAACTGTCTATATCCGCACGATAAACAATGCAACTCGAAGAAAACATGCAGAGTGTGCAATTTACCGCACCACACATCGCTACATGATACGCTACGCGTTGCCAAGCAAGCGTCGCAACCGTCGTCATCGGGTCAACAACCTCCACAATCCAAATACAATCAAGTCAGACCCTCTCCACAGCCATCCACAAACCACCTGGCTGGTAACTACAATGAGGTATTGCTGGCCACCCTCCAACTACAAGTCAAGGCTGTCGACGGCACCTATATCACGTTAAGATGTTTACTGGACCAAGGTTCACAGATCAACCTAATAACTGAATCTGCTGCTCAACGCTTGGGATTACCTAGAAGCCACGAGAACGCTTCTATATTCGGCATCGGCACATCAAATAACCAGAGCAACGGAACCGTCAAATTAAATTGCATTTCTTTGTGCGGCGACTACACATTCTCTACTGATGCTCTAGTTATGGCGCGGGTGTTGAATAATTTACCTAACTTCAGCTTTGAAAAACAACAATGGCCACATCTACAGGGACTTTACTTGGCGGATCCCGACTACAATATTTCCAGACCCGTTGACATTTTACTTGACGCGGGAATCTATGCGGAAATAGCCACTGGATGCATGTTGCGAGGCCCCATAGACGCACCCATCGCATTGCAAACAAAAGTAGGATGGGTTCTTCTCGGCAACATGAAAACCTACAACTGCCATGCCCTCATTCACAATCTAGAGGAAATCTCAACATTTTGGGAATTGGAAGACATTACCACTACGAACACATGTAAACAAATGACGTCAGACGAAGCACGTTGCGAAACATTATACGCGAACTCGACGCGTCGACTCGCTGACGGCCGCTACGAAGTGAAGATACCTATGAAACAAAACTACGAACATAACTTAGGTATCTCTAAGCCACAGGCAGTGGCACAATTCAGACAACTCGAAAAACGCCTAACTAAAAACAAAGATTTATCTGACAGCTACAAGGCGTTTATAGCTGAATACATCTCTCTCGGCCACATGAAGCTTAACACAGAACCAAGAGAGCCAAGCTGCTTCCTACCACACCACGGTGTTCTTAGACCAGAGTCAACCACGACAAAACTGCGCGTCGTGTTTAATGCTTCTTCCAACACGTCTTCAGGCTACAGCTTAAACCAACTTATGGAATGCGGACCGAACCTGCAACAAGACTTACAATCCATGATTCTGCGGTGGCGATCATACCAATATGTTTACACAGCAGATATAGAGAAGTTTTACCGCCAAATCATGATCGCTGAAGAGGACCAACATCTTCAAAAAATTATTTGGAGGGACTCTTCATCCGAACCCTTACAAGAGTACTTGCTCTGTACAGTAACGTACGGAACGAAGTCCGCACCATTTCTGGCGATGCGCACAGTTAAACAACTTATTACTGACGACGGCAAGGACTACCCTCTAGCTGCTGAAATCCTTGATCATCAGCTATATGTTGATGACTTGTTAGCGGGCAGTAACAACATTGAAGAAGCACAAGCAGCACAACAGCAATTAATTGCAATGCTCAAAGGTGGTGGATTCAACATTCGGAAGTGGGCCAGCAACAATGTGACTCTGCTAGAAAACTTGCCAGAAGAACTTATTAGCCAAAACATGTTTAACTTTCAACAGGCAGAGTCGAACAAAACGCTAGGCATTACATGGAATCCCCAAACTGATAACTTTACGTTCCGACACAGCGCACTTACAAAACATGACGTCACTACAAAACGAACGCTATTGTCCGAACTATCTAAACTATACGACCCACTTGGATGGCTTTCTCCTGTTACAATGAAAGCAAAGCTCATGTTTCAGCGAGCTTGGAAAACTACTCCTAGCTGGGATCAACCAATTCCTGAATTTATACAAAAAGAATGGGAACAATTCCAACAGGAACTGCCGTGCATACGAAACATCGCTATACCACGCTGGATCGGCGACACCCAACAATCCATCGAGCTTCATGGGTTTAGCGACGCATCTGAAAAGGCGTATGGATGTGTAATCTATTGCATATCTCTTAACGAACAAGGACAGAGAATCATTCAACTTGTGGCGGGAAAAACAAAACTGGCCCCTCTAAACAAGCCTATAACGCTACCACGCTTAGAACTGTGCGGGGCGTTGTTACTAGCGCGACTTATGAAAAAGGTCGTAGAGTTAATAAAGGCGCAGACAGTCAATGTGCGCTGTTGGACTGACTCGATGGTCGTGCTAGGTTGGTTGCAAGGAGAACCTTCCAGGTGGAAAACATTTGTAGCAAACAGGGTGATACAAATAACGGAGCTGATGCCACCTTCGTGTTGGAAACATGTCAAGTCCGAGGATAACGCGGCAGACTGCGCGAGTCGAGGCTTATTTCCATCTCAACTGACTTCCTACTCTCTCTGGTGGGAAGGCCCTGCGTGGCTAAAAAGTAACGAACTACCCCCTGAAAATGTTTTTGAGACATGTGAAGAAGAACGAAAACAACCACAAGTGTGCGTGACGCAAACATCTGCCCCACTTGTCGAAGAGCTTCTACAAATACATAGCTCTATGGCACGTGTAACACGAGTGCTGAGTTGGATCATACGATTTATTAAAAATGCACGCGACACAAACAATGCCAACCGATTATCACACTTAACGCCACTTGAATTACAGTCGACTTTGGCTATGTTAATTAAAACAGCACAGCAAAGTTCATTCGCCGAGGAAATTTCACAATTACAAAAACGGAAAATGGTCAGTTCATCAAGTAAAATTATCAATTTAAATCCACATTTAGACCAAGACGGTATTCTACGAGTTGGGGGACGCTTAGAACGAGCTTATTTGGATCGGGCACAAAAACATCCCATGATCCTACCTAACAAACATAAGTTGACTCAATTGCTGATAGAACAGGCGCATAACAGAACACTCCACGGAGGCGCTCGATTAACCCTGCAATATATACGTAATAAATATTGGATTATTGGAGGAATGAAATCAGTCAAACGGTGCATCACGAGCTGTATCAAGTGTCATCGCTACAGAAAACAAAACAACAAACAACTGATGGCCGACTTACCCAAGCCGCGGGTGAGTCCTTCCCGTCCGTTCACACACACGGGAGTGGATTTCACCGGCCAAGTGGATGTGAAGGCAAACAAAGGCCGTGGAATTAAGACGATGAAGGCCTACATTGCTGTCTTCATTTGCCTATGCACTAAGGCCATTCACCTCGAGCTAGTGTCCGATCTCACTACAGCTGCCTTCATCGCTGCCCTGAAACGACTTTGTGCACGAAGAGGAACGCCCAAGCATATGTACAGACAGCGATAATGGCACAAACTTTGTCGGCGCTGCAAGGACATTGATTAAAGAACGGAACGAGGCACTGAAGCTCTATGTCAACAACGAGTTTTTAAACTTTGCTGCAGAGTCTAATATCGAATGGCATTTCAACGCCCCTTCCTGGCCGACCGCCGGTGGACTTTGGGAAGCGGCAGTTAAAAGTTTAAAACACCACTTAAAGCGCGTCCTCGGGGAACAAAAATTAACATTTGAAGAATTTTCAACACTTTTGACCCAAATTGAGGCGTGCCTCAATTCACGACCACTGGTGGCCATCACAGAAGACCCCGAAGATTTAAACTGTCTGACCCCTGGACATTTCTTAATCGGCGGGCCATTGCTGGGTCCTCCATTGACCTCAGACAACGACAGTACAAGTCTAACCATAAGATGGCGCCAAACAGAGAAAATGCTAAAGGATTTCTGGAAGAGATGGTCGACAGCTTATTTACAAACGCTCCAGACCCGAAGCAAATGGTTCTATCCCACAACAAACACAGAAGCTGGCGACTTAGTCCTGGTGCGAGACGACCACATTCCGCCCGCGAAATGGTTAATGGGAAGAGTAACGGATACACACCCGGGAGCCGACGGCCGCGTGCGCGTTGTTACTCTAAAAACAAAAACATCAGATAACGTAAAACGCCCCGTAACAAAACTGTCACGTTTGCCAATAGACCACGCAACCGAGGAGGACTCTGCTAACGACACGACGAGCGAACCAACAATCATTGAGCCGCCTAAAAGAAACATAAGACCTAGAAGGGGAGCGTTGTTTAACTATCTATGTACCTTACTACTGTTTACTACAATGTGCATAGCCCCGGCAACACCACAGCCAGTCAATGTGACCGCTCTTAATCCAAAGAATCTTATTTACTTCGACAAAGTAACAGATATGAAGGTCGTACAAGATAAATGGACAATGGTTGTGTTTTACAATATGTCTACTTATTGGCAAAGTTTTAACAGTTTGGAACAATACATCAACTACTTCAATGGACTTAGCGCACATGATGTGGCCTACGAAACACTAACAACGCAGTTACAGCATGAACTAAACGAACTGAAACACAACAACGACATGCTGCAAACAGAACATGGGCGACGCACAAAACGCGGTCTTATCGATGGCATCGGTAACTTGGCTAACTCACTCTTCGGCGTACTCGATAGCCACTTCGCTGAAAAATATCACAGGGATATCAAAAAGATACAAGTCAACGAAAACCATATTTTGAATCTCTACAAAAACCACACATCTATCATAGAGGGCGAGTACAATCTGTTGAAACGAAACGAAGAAGTATTTAACAAACAGATGGGTGCAATCGAACAACATTTTCAACAACTACAGAATAATATACAGCAAGAAAATTCTAACACCCAGTATATTACAGTAACTGCACTCGCTGCGAGCATGATAACATCAAACTTACGCAACGTTCAGCAACAACTACTTGACCTTGTCACGGACATTCGAAGCGGCCGCGTGGACACACACCTACTGAAACCGGAGGAATTTGAGACACAACTTAACATAATCTCCAGGCAAATTCCGAATGGATTGACTTTACCATGCACTAACAGCTACGAATGCACTCGGCTTATGTACAAGATCTCGAGGGTGCATGTACGATTAACGAACAGGTATCTCATATTTGAAGTAAAGATACCACTCGTCGCTACTGAACTATACGAATTATCACGAGTAGTACCAATCAACATGAAACAAGGGAGTTCAGTAATACATGTAATACCCACAACAGAATACATAGCCGTCGATCAGAAAAGGAACGTTCTGATAACAATTACATCCAGTCTTATATCGCAATGCTTACATGCCAACGAACATATGGTGTTATGTAACATAAACCTACCGATTTACGATATAAAGACTACTCAGTCTATATGTGAAGCGCAGATAATAAGTAGAAAGGCTGCAACAAGCTGTCGCACTGAGGTGTCGGATTGCAAAATTGAATGGACACAACTGCATAGTCGCGGTTCCTGGCTGTTTACGTGCTGCGAGGAATGCACTACGAGCATTTTTTGCCCAGCTGAGGAGGTTACGTCACAAGTACTACGTAACACTGGAATAGTGACGCTACCAGACGGATGTATGCTGCAAGGAGATGATAATGTGATACATTCACACACTAACTTCCACAGCGAATTACACCTAAACCAGGAATATGACACCTACATACCCCATTCGGGAATCAACAAATACTTATCTGTCAGCAACATAACTGGTATCGAGCTTTCAACAGAAAGCCACGAAGAAGAACTTAAAAAGTTGAAAGAGACGATTGAGGCTGTAAAGAGCCAGCAGAATATCACGGATCTAACTGACACGGATGACGTCCATCATTACGTCATGTATGGATTTATAGGCCTTTGCTTAGTGACACTAGGCGTATGGTTGAGCCACAAAATTCGACAGAGACGAGGATGCCACAGTCAACAAAACGAGATGGCTATTGAATTACAAACGATAGCTTCCACCCCTGCTGCAGCCCCTCACTCGACGAACCACGTGACAAGTTATGACGTCGCCCGCACTATCGAAGATGACGTCACCACGATTACCCGGAGAGTTGATAAAGCAACGTCACCGGCTCCTTATCGTGCTAAGAATTAGAATTACTTAATCTCTTTTTATACATTACTTTGTTTACATTTTACGGTTTTATTTTAATGTTTTGTATTATTTTCTCTTCTTTTTGAGTCGGGAGCATGTACGAGCAAACTCGACATAAGTAATTATTGCAGTAGCTATATTGCACAACTAATCATGACGTAGTCTATATTAGGTAATTAGGTACTTATTGCAATGCATACATTATTTCAGTACAATAAACGACATCATTGGGTTCGGACACGTTTTATTTCTCACATCCCGTCCCCGTGATTACGGACAACAACAACACTAACTTAACAACTACAACATCTCCGTAAGGGTAGCTGCCCTTACAATATACATACATTAATTAATATACCTACCTACTAAAATAAAAATACATACACATACCTACCATAATCATAATACACTACATAAATACAATAAAAGAATTACTTCGACAACGAAAGATAATGTTCCTTAACTCGTCTCTTAAAGACAGCGATAGAGGGACTATCACGGACAGTGTGAGGTAGAGAGTTCCACAACCTACAAGAGTGGACAGTGAAAGAGGAGGAATAAAATTTAGTCAGGTGAGACGGAGAGGACAAGAGGGAGCGGACGAGAGAACGACAGGGCTTGTCTGGGGGGTACATAAAACTAAAACGTTCTCGCAAATATGAAGGAGAGGATGGGTTATGGAGGACATTGAAAAGGGCCAATAACACATGAGTATTCCTGCGAAAGCGAATAGGGAGCCACTTGAGCTGTGAACGAAATTGAGATACATGGTCGTACTTCCGCAATCCGAAAATAAATCGTATTGCCAGATTCTGGAGACGCTCAAGTTTATTAAAAAGCTCCTCAGTGACGTCCAAATAGCAACAGTCGGCGTAGTCAAGTATGGGAAGAAGTAAAGTTTGTGCAAGGGTAATTTTAGTTTTCAAGGGCAGAAAACTCTGGAGACGTTTGAGCGAATGGAAAGAGAAATGAATCTTTTTGCTAACCTCATTGATGTGATGAGTCCAAGAGAGATTAGAGTCTATAACCACCCCTAAGTTCTTAGCAGTTTTGGAGAAATTTATAGGATTATGTATTTCCTAGCTATCTTCCCACCCCGCTCGTTCTCGAGGTTTTATTTTAGAAACCGAATTTATTTCGGTTTTCTCTCAGCGTATCGCCCCTGATCGCTGCTCTGAGATCATCCTGTGATTCTCCTTTGAAATGTCCTCGCAATCCTGAAAAGGACAACAAAGATTGATTTCATTTTATAATGGATCCTCTATTATAACAGCGGGATCACTTCTGTCTGATACCTGATCATTGTTATTCTAATAACTATCAACATCAGTTGTAGTGTAACGTGGTGCATTACCATGCCACCTCGTTGCCTCATTCTCATCTCATTTACCATTCTCGCCTAAATTCGAATATATTCAATTTTGGAATTCAGTCGACAATTATCCGTCATTTCATTCATTTTTTTATTCACTTTTAGTTTACCCCTCGGCCATGTCGGCCGAGTCCTAAATTCTCGTCGTTTGTGATTTCCCTGTTTTGTAGTACTTTATATTTATTAAACCTTGTCGACAAGTTTATTACCAGTGTTTCTACTTCTCATCAATCTTCTTGTGCGCGCTCGCTGGCTCGCCCATACCTGGCGAGCCGCGGGTGTCACAGTAGGAATATATGAAAGTTTAAAAATGGGTGGAGTAGGACCGACAATGTGGAAACTGATCTTTGATCGTGAGACTGAGAACTATCTCCTATCGTCGAATCCCGCTCGGATGTAAGTGCGTGCAGAAACACTTACATAAAAGTTCCTAAAAGAACTACATTAGTGCTACAGTCCAACAATCGCTTCAAGAATACTGTCGCCTAGTTTCTCTAATGATACTGCTAGTCATACAGTATCCCGTTCTGCACCGGGAATATATCTGGTCTCGGAGGCTCAAATCCACTAGAAAATATAAAGATAGATATATATATTATCAAGTGAAAGAAAAGGGTGTAGGTGGGTGGTGCAGCCGAAGCCGATTGTTGCGGATTGTGAGTCCGATTGTTGGACACGGCGAACCATGCCTAATCGTTGCAGGTCTTGCATGGCGAACCAATGCCGATCGTTGCGACCGCAGTCGACAAGCTAACCCACCGAAGCAGGTGCTCGTATATTGGATAGGAATAATACAACAAAGGCCGAAGCCAATATCGTAGGGTAGGTAGGTTGAAATCAGACTCAAGACCGAGGTCGAGCCCGACGATCTAGACATCGTCCGCAACAGAAAGATCATCTCGTCATCAGACCAGAGACAATCTCTTCTCCTAGACAAGATAATTATCTCGTCATCAGAGGCAAGAAGCTACTCGTCAGTCAGACAAGGGATCTCCCCATGCAGTCGCGTCTAGCGAGCGATCACTCAAGCCAAGACCGGACAGGGCAGGGCGAACAATCACAGAAGGACTACACCTCAAGGGTATTCTGAACCTTCCAAACAGTTTACACTGCAATGCCGTTTATAGTCTGACAGACTAGCCGCTATGGAGGCCAGTCCCAGCTCTCCACCAAAGGTAGGGCTAATAGCGTTCGAATAGGAATTGCTTCCCGCATAAGAGACCACTCTAAACGAGCTGAAACGTTCGTCTGAATGATGTTCCGAGTTCCTGAAGGGGCCCCTCTTCACTCTTCATAATGGAACTTTACTTTACAGTGGATCTAACGCCGAAGCATCAGCCACTCACAATCCTCGCGGGATCCATACACAGATCTTGTGTTTACAGTTTCTTCAGCTAGCGCCGACTATGCCTTCGACCCTTGTATCCACAATCTCTGTGCAACTTGTCAAGCCTCCATCCGAGCTTGGCTGGCCGGATACAGCTGCTTCCACGATTCCTATGAACAGACACACGAGATATACAACACTCAGACCGGGCGACTAGCCCTTACCACGATATACAGTACCTCGTTACCGTCACAGCACTTCACACGTGCACTTTACACTTTTTACCGGGATAGGGTAAGGGACGTGAAGATAAACGCCAGGATACTGTATTCCAAGGTCCTCAGGGCAAGGCAGGCGACTGGATCAGGGCGCAGGGTGCAGCTACTACTGAGTTTCCGCGGCTCTCTTCTTTTCAGGCTATCTTGTTCCTTATTGCCTCTGCTTGAAGATACATTTTGCCGTGGCAAGATTTACCTTTAAGGTTCGAGCATGACGTATGAGTATGAGAGAGCCGCGTCTGAGCTGCCCGTTTGAGCGCGGGCTAGCGTTATTTTGTACTATGCACACTGCCTTTCCCATTGGATATCTCATTTATTCATGTATTTACAATGTTTTACATATGTTTTTCAGAAAGAATGCAACTTTTATAATACAGAAAACATATTTTAAAACCATCAAGTTAATCAATTAATAAAATATAGCAAGATTAAGGCAAAATTTTACAAGAATTTACAGTTAATTTCTTTATTTTACATTTAATTTAATAGATTGCCTTATTTATTTCTAACATCCTAACTGTATTTAGAAAGATTCTGTGTCAGAAGTGTATCATACGCGAATGTGAATTTTGTTTGCTTATTAAATAATTTATTTAAGGTGCCCTGTAATTAGTGTCATATATTTTCAGGGCTGGATATACTTGTCATATGGATCACTTCAAAAAAATATTTCGAAAATCTACACGCTAGTTTAAAAGTTAACTTTTCAAACAAAAAAATTAAGCATAAAAAAGAAAATAAAAATATCACCCGTATAAGATCACTCACACTACTTCAAGTACATAACCGCGTCACAAAAGCGAGTTCGCTTCGCACGCACACTAACGCAGTCAGCGGGACGGGGAGCGAAGGGGGAGGGGAGAGCGAGCGGCTGTCAAGCGGCGGAGCGCGCGCGCCTACTGTAGGTACCTACAGAAGCCAGCACATGCGGCACTCGCACTACGAAATTCACCCCTACCGCTACAGAATACGGGCGCTCTCAAGGTCAACATATCCAGCCGCATGTGCTGCCTACTGTACACTAACAAGTACCTAAATATCATTCCTCCCCTAACCAAACCTATCCATTACTTACTACCTAAACGAACCCCTTACTATCACTACAAGCAGTACAAGCCACAGCTAGACAAATGGTTATGCGTCTCTCTTGTAAGAAGAATACGAAGTTGGGTCAGATTCAAGTTCGTTGTTGCTATATCATCGCTCAGTTAGTAGGGGATCGGGGATTGCAGTTGTTATTGTTATACGACGGCTCTGTTTGATATCAAATTCGAATTATTACTGTACGGAAAATTTGAATAAAAAACCATAAATTTGCATTTACTCGTAATTCATTTAATAACATTTTAATAACCATTGATAGATAAAGTTAATAACATTGCATAGGTAGGTTAAATACAATTTTTAACTTCCTTTCACACTTTAAGTACCTACACACTATGGACTGGCAAGTTGCATGAAATGTAAAAGATATTGTGACAAAATGTAAAATTAATTAAAGAAAAAAGTAAAAAATAGGTAGGTAAATAGGTACCTTCATAGGTGTAATAAAATAACTAAAATAAGCAATCACAATTGAGTAGTACTTCTTTACTGACTCGGTGTGTGTTTTACACTTAATCACGGTTCACTGTATCAAAAGCACTCACTAAGCACTCATTATTCGCTCACGTAATTGTTCAGCGTTTAAAATAGTGCAGCCGTCCCGTCCTGCCCGTACACCAAGCGCGCGCGACCATAGGCGCTAGGGCGGCGCGACCCCATGGAAGTTCAACAGCACGGCGACAGGTCCGGTGATCGTGATGGCCAGGCAATGACAGCCCCGCGCCCTATCCACCGGCCCTGGTAGGTAGACTGCTCGTCCAGGAAGGATGCGCTGGTGCTGTCGTGCTGCCAGTACAGCCAGCGGCGCAGCCCGAGTATCACGACGGAAAGCAGCTACCGCGGTAGCTCCTCACGCAGGTGCCGCAGGCAGGCAGGCAGGGTAGTTCCGTTGAGGCGGATTGGCGAGTCGAGTAGGTAGCAGAATTCCACCTTAAGTGCTTGGTCATGCTCATTGGAGTGGAGTCCCAGGCACAGGCCCAGGTATCGATAAAAGTCCAGTATCTCTTCCTTTGTCCGAAGAGATCAGTACGTGGTGTAATTTTTACTAAACGCACGTGACCTCACTGTCTGAAAGTTTATCGGTAACTGAGTGAGTGTCAGTCAAACAAATGGCAAATAGGTACTCAAAAAACATAAAGGTGTTAACAGACGTTCGAACTTGTACGCTCCGTACCGAGACCTTGGTGCCGTCCGGCCAATTTTCGATCGTGTGTACGGCAGTCCGCCGCACATTATTATTATTATTGACGGTCCGGTCGGCTCCGCTTCAAACGTTTCGGTGCGGTGCGGTCGTGTGGCGTAGCGAGCGCACCGCACGGTCCGGCGGTACGGAGCGTACATGTCCGGACGTCTATTAGTACTTTAAAGAAAGTATGTACACGCACACAAGCACACTTCGACTAGGTACGGAATTAGTGATGAGACATTACATTATTTTCTAAAACATAATTGATTATTCTGCTCACCCCGTTAGAAACATGAGCGTGACTTTATGTATGTACGGTACTAAAGTTTAGTTTTAAATTAAATTATACCGGTCAACCCCCTAAAATTTGTTCCCTCTTAAATTCTCGCTATACAAAATTTGTTCGTGTGAAATAAAGTGGTGTACTTACAGCGGCTAATGCATTTGAAAATTGACGATTTTTTACACGAAGGCTAGTAAAAAAGTTTTTCTAGGGATATTGGCTACACAATTACGCAAAACGACTGAAAAGATTGAAATGAAAACGACTGAACAGATTTGAATGAACCTTAAAACTAATTCTAATACAAAATATTTGTTTATTGAGACATTTTTAGGGTTCCGTACCTCAAAAGGAAAAAACGGAACCCTTATAGGATCACTTTGTTGTCCGTCTGTCCGTCTGTCAAGACCCTTTTTCTCAGGAACGCGTGGAGGTATGAAGCTGAAATTTATATCAATTACTCAGGTCTACTGTTCCTTGAAGCTGTGAAAAAATCAAACTTCTAAGCCAACGCAATCAAAAGATACAGCCGTTTATGCCGCAAATTTTCGACACTTGCAAGGGAATCAAAACCTACAGGGTGCTTCCCGTGAACTCAGAATCTTGAAATTTGGTACGAAGCAACGTCTTATAGCATAGATAAAGGAAAAATTACGAAATCCATAAATTTTTAGTTACATCACATAATATATATTTTTTTAATAATTTTAACCTTACTACCCATTTCCTCATAAACGCGTAGAGGTATTAAATTGAAATTCATACCAAATACTCAGGTCTATAATACCTTTAAGCTGTAACAAAATCAAACTTCTATGTCAACGCAATCAAAAGAAACAGCAATTTAAGCTGCATATTTTGAAACTCGCAAGTACTCGCAAGGGAATCAAAACCTAAAGGGTACTTCCAGTCGACCTAGAATCTTGAAATTTGGCATGAAGCAACGTTTTATAGCACACATAAAGGAAAAATTCCGAAAACCTTAAATTTTTAGTTACATTACAAAATATATATTTTTTAATAAATATAAACTTATTACTTTTTTCCTCATGAACGCGTAGAGCTATCAAGTTGAAATACTTACTTAGTACTTAGTTACTTAAACGATAAAGAGATCTTTGTCTTAAATTTATGCTCCTCCATCTTTCCCCATTGTAATGTTATGAATTTCATTTTGCAATAAGATTACCATAGTTATGACTCGATTGTCGTAATGAAAGAACTTTGTAAACCTTGCAGGTTTGTACGGAACCCTCGGTGCGCGAGTCCGACTCGCACTTGGCCGGTTTTTTTTTTATTTTAATTCTTTAACACGGCGCAAACGATTTGAATGAATATTTGCACAAATGCTAGTCCCAAAGTTTGTTAAAAAAAGTTAAGATAATTATTACGCAATCACGCAATACGGCTGAATGCATTTTAATAAAAATACCTGAACAGAGGCGGATTAACTTTAGCACAATGATTGATCAGGGTATGTACAAGTTTGTTACAGCGTTTGTACAAAATGGTTCTAATGCGTATAATCGTGAATAAATCTTAGCAAACTAGTACCTACTAACGTATTGGGATATTTGTTAATTAAGCCCAACATCATTTGAATTGAATGAAATCGACGGAAAGAAATTGGATGAATTTTTACACGTACACACAAAGTACAGTAGCCATCACATGCGGCAGGTCATGTTGACTTTGAGAGCGCCTATATCCCGTAGTAATAGGGGCGAAACTTAAACAAATTTCGGTGAAATTATTTTGATTGCCCTAAGGCTGATACAATTAGTTTCATATTTTAGTTTTCTACATTTTTTACTTACTTGTACAGTCAATAACAGGTCAAGCTGAACACTTTGCACCGGTTTCATATCAACTGAATAAGGGTTAGTTGGTACCACAATCTAAGTAATTAGATAACTATTAGGATATTGTGTTTCAGTACAAAAAAATTAATTAATTACTTAAACTGGATACCAGCCAGAGCAGTAGATGACGAGCGTAATATCTTTAGGCCGACGCGACCATTATTTTGAAATCAATTAATCCATTTAAAAATAATTGATAAATTGAATCACTACCCCATCACTATTTTATGTGACAGCTTGTGCCGGCATCCTTTTGTCGGTTCGCTTTGACCTAACCAATTAGTGTTGCCAGGTAATTAGAATAATAGACGGAAGAATAAAAACACGTGTTACGTACTAATAATGCTTGATCGATCAATATACGATTATTTATTGAAATAATTTTTCGGTTTATAATACTTAACTGAAATTCATTAACCGGTCTGAGTAAGTAATTTTTTTAGATACTTACTAACACTTTTTTTAGTGTTTCAATCCTGACGATTTGTTTTTTGAACAACTGCCCAATTTTCCAATCAGATTCGATTTTATCACATTTTGTACTATTTTATTTATCAATGAGAATACTTGTGAACAAATTTTTTATTTAGTTACAAGGCTTTAAGGAGTTTCGACGCTCTTATTCTTATGGCGAAGAAAAAGCATCGTGAGGAAAGGAAACCTACACACACCTGCGAGCGAAGTCATTCAAAGGTTGTTTGTGAAGTTATACGAGAGCGTGGTCAACTAAGGCCTATTTGATTTCAGGATAGGCTTGAGCCCCTCGGTGGGGACACATATGAGCTTGTAAATGATAATCGAGAGTATGTATTCTTAGCAATAATACGACGGGTAATTTAGTTTTATTTGTAATGATAGTCCCAAGGTTATTCACATTAATTCTTAATCTTCGCTACCAATTGGAAACAGCATAATTACGAATTAAATTCTGCTAATGGGTTTGGCAACATTAATAATAAGAACAACAAGCATGGCACAGTGTTGCCATGCACATGCTAAGGCGATTGCCGCGTTGTGAGGAAATTTTACTAAAGTCTAAGCTAAGTTAAATTTCAAACGTCATACTTTGCTAAGTACGAAATCCAAAAATAATTGTATCCTCTCCATTTCACTAGACCCAAGTCAAATTTATTTTGTGACAGACGTTAGTTAGTATCACCTTACTTACTTATGCTGAATTGTGTGTGATAGTTTTTTTTTCTCTTTCATTAATTAAAATCATAAAATCAAGGATGATAGGTATTCCACTATTGCGTTTTGTTTTGTGTTTATCATTGTCAAATAAGAAAAGGTGTCCCGTGTAATAAACCTAAAATTTTACTAAACATTTAAACCAAACATTTTGTTATTTGCTCAACCATACACTCAGTTAAGTTTTCAGAACGACGGTAATGCCAAGTGGCAGGGTAAAAAAACACAGTCGGTGGCAACATTAGCAGCTACGCGCATGCGCGGCTAGTACAGAATAAGATGACCCCTGCTTGCCATAGTGGCGCTATTGCAGGTAGGGGTCAACTTACGGTGAACGGTATGTTGGCTCGGCACAGCACTGCGCATGTGTGCGTGCAAGAGTAAATAGCTCACACGCTAGTGTACTATTGTCGTAGTGATCAGCTGTTGTTAGAGAGTGATCTTTTTTGATTTGAAAACCAAGTTGTTTGGCTTAATTACTCGAAAACTAACGTACAAACAGGACCCCATTTTTTGGCTACGTGGAGATTAGTACTTGTACTATCAGCCCTGAAAATATATGACACTAATTACAGGGCACCTTATATACCAATCTTAACATAAATGTGTATGGCGATAAACATCGCGGTTATACATGAGAATAAATGTGAGTAAAAACGATAACTATGTAAATAATATGTGATATCGAAAAGTAAAATTTAAATTGAACATAGCACGAAATTGAACTTAAGACTAAACAATAAAAACGTAGAAATGAAATCTTAATCATGTCTTATGTACTAAAGGAAGTAAATAAAGGGAAAAACAATGAGAATAAAATGCCTTTAATAGGTCTTGTACTTAAGTATAACATTTCTTAAAAGAAACAACATGAAATTTGAATAATAAAACTTAATACTTAACTAAAGGAATAAGAAAACCAATGTAATTATAACATTTAATAAAATTCTTATTTACAATCAAAATCGAAGGAGTTGCGAATTCCGTTCGTCATGTCATTATCGAAGGAGTTTTGCTGCTGTCGCATATTTCGAGATGTCGAATATTATTTTTTCGAATATTATACATTTGATATTTTTCTTATGTAGCTGACAGCATTATATATTGGAAATAACAAAGCAAAACGATGTTAAACATGTATTTTAAGGTGAAAAAATTGGCTTTAAAGTGCACAGCTCTTCTAAAAGGTAACGCTCGGTTACCCCCACTTGTGGCGCCACCTGGTGGCAAAATTTAGCGTAAGCTGTTTGCTCATCTTATGCGAGCCATGTAGGTACTTGAGATAATCTTATCGGTTTTGCTTTGTTTGTCTATGGGTTCAAAAAGGTTTATATGTATAACAAAATATATACACAGTATATATAACACATGCGTAATATACTTAAGAATAATCCACAATAACCATTTTCCCGTGCGGAGCCGGGGCGGGTCGCTAGTAAAATTATAAAGAATAAGAAGATAATTCAAAAAATATATAAAACCGCCTTCAAGGTCCTAACCTACACTAATAAAAAGTTACAAATAAAATATAAATCTAGCTGAAAGCATAGAAATTTAATATGGCTATTAATATTCCTTATTTACATAAATTGTAACATCATATAAACGTGTAGACATTGTTATACTCTTCACCTTGGAGTCGGTGCCAGTTGAGGCTAGCTATTTAATCGGAACCACATCTGATCTCAAAAATTCAGATCGTTGAATATAAAAATTTAAAGAACGCGGTCAGAGTACTAGGTACTGAGCACACTATAGGTGACTGCTAGCAGTAGAAGTCTTTTGGTCGAAATGATGGTGATTAGCTGGCACCGACTCCAAAATAAAGTGTATAACAATGTCTACACATGTTTATATGATGTTACAATTTATGTAAATAAGGAATATTAATAGCCATATTAAATTGCTATGCTTTCAGCTAGATTTATATTTTATTTGTAACTTTTTAGTGTAGGTTAGGACCTTGAAGGCGGTTTTATATATTTTTTGAATTATCTTTTTATTTTACCCTTTTTAGTGGAAATTTACCATGACAAGTTAGGTACTCACAAAACTTTAATTTGTTTTGTTTAGTACATAATTAAATGCAGATTTTCTCACTATGTTTCATTGACAGTATTACGTTTGATTTTTAAATTCTAAATCATTGCTGTACTTGATTGGACTTTAACCTAAGTTTTCCGAATGGCGAACAACTGACCAAACCACTACGATACCGACGACGCTCGCCCGTTTAGTTTAGTCCACGGAAAAACTCTTAAGTTGTTATCTTCACTTGGGGTTTTCAAATCTTTAATCTATGACTAGTTTACAGAATATATGAACCAAAACCGCATATTTCTTGTTATTTCAATTATAACAAAAGCAACGCAATGAGTGTGCTGTTGTTTATTGAAGAGTTTTCGTTTTAATCATGAAGGAAGAAAACATTTTACGCGGGTATTAAGCAACAATTCTGATAGTATACTGCTTAGTTGACGGATCAGGGATCGCAGTTGTTGCTATTGACTACCCCGGTAATAAGGTATGAAGGACGCCGCCTTGTGGTTCCCGGCGACTTACCAAAAACAATTGCGCCTCGCTAGCGTAAGGGTTGTGGGTTGTGATAATAAACAACCTAACATCCATCCATCCGTCCACTGCGCGTTTGCTTGCTTGTTTGTTTATATTTAAATAAAATAGACGAATGTATAGTTCCCGGCGCGTAACCTACAACCACTGTGAACCCCATTTCAATTGCCAAGCAGTGATGGAAACAAACAGCCTGAAACAGTCCCGTTGCTGAACTAAGGTTCCTTCAGGAGGCTTTTGGAAAAATCTTTACGGTTAGAAGGCGGGTTGTTGTTAGTTGTCCATTCTCACAGTAATACACCTACCTACCAAAAGAGTTTGGTTGATGCTTATTTAAGCGGCTATAAATAATAACGAATTAAATAAACAATTCAATACAAATATACACAATAAATAATACTAAAGTTAAAAAAAGCTAAATAACACACTTGATTTTATTATGTTACACTCTAACTTTTGTATCGAATGATAGAAACTTTCAGGTTTCCCACCAAATTATGAAAAAAAAGAACTCTACCTACATTACTGGCACGGTTTTGACTGTATTTTTATTTGTCTGTCCCCATGCCTCTCTAGGTAGTTCGCTGCTCTCTAGGAAATAAAAGATATACCTAATATAAGTAAGGAAAAGCAAAAAGACAAAATACCTACTAAATGTCCAAAGAAGTAAGCAATTCCCAATATTATTGCAAGTTGCAAGTTGATCACCATTGTATATGAGAAGTTCGATAAATAAGTCCAGTAGCCATGTGATAAAATGTTCGAGAATAATCGATAAATATAAAATACGCTTCATACCACATCACATCACTATTTTCAAATTCAGTAACCATTAAGTTTCTTGTTTTTTACATGCCAAATAAGAGCCAAATAAAGACAAATAAATGTCGTACTTTCTTGATATTTTGTTTTTAGTTGGGCATGTCATAACATGAATGTCTCTATCTTTTTCTAACGTACCGTATTCAAAGATGTGTGATAGAGTTAAAAGAAAAACCCCATCTCCCGCTTCCCCCTACCCTTCCACCCCTCTGAGCGGCCGCATTGGTTTCGATACAAAATAGGCATGATTTTTCCGATTTCTATATGGGCGCGTAAAATTTTTTCTTCCTTCATGGTTTTAGTTTTCTACTCCGCCATCAGATATAATCCAAATTTATATAAAACCATTTTGAGTACAACTTCTATCTATAAAACAAAAAAATATTGAAATCGATTGATAAGAAGCCGAGATATTGCCAAAATAATTTACCGATCGGGTTAACGGCATCGTCAATTGAGGAGTTATTTCCACATATCTTCAAATTTAATCATCCGATCTTAGCGAAATTTTTATGGGACCACCCTGCAAGTAAACCTGGTCTATTAAAAAAAGAATTTTGAAAATCGGTTCACAATTGGCGGAGAAGATATCTTATAACAAACACACAAAAAAAAAACATACGCGTCGAATTGAGAACCTCCTCCTTTTTTGAAGTCGGTTAAAAATATTTACTGTGTCTTATTATTGAATTAGGTATTATAAACCACCTAAACAACATTGCGTCTACCAGTTCTAGATTTTGATTAAAGAGGTTTTATTGAAAAAAAAAACCGGCCAAGTGCGAGTCGGACTCGCGCACCGAGGGTTCCGTACAAACCTGCAAGGTTTACAAAGTTCTTTCATTACGACAATCGAGTCATAACTATGGTAATCTTATTGCAAAATGAAATTCATAACATTACAATGGGGAAAGATGGAGGAGCATAAATTTAAGACAAAGATCTCTTTATCGTTTAAGTAACTAAGTACTAAGTAAGTATTTCAACTTGATAGCTCTACGCGTTCATGAGGAAAAAAGTAATAAGTTTATATTTATTAAAAAATATATATTTTGTAATGTAACTAAAAATTTAAGGTTTTCGGAATTTTTCCTTTATGTGTGCTATAAAACGTTGCTTCATGCCAAATTTCAAGATTCTAGGTCGACTGGAAGTACCCTTTAGGTTTTGATTCCCTTGCGAGTACTTGCGAGTTTCAAAATATGCAGCTTAAATTGCTGTTTCTTTTGATTGCGTTGACATAGAAGTTTGATTTTGTTACAGCTTAAAGGTATTATAGACCTGAGTATTTGGTATGAATTTCAATTTAATACCTCTACGCGTTTATGAGGAAATGGGTAGTAAGGTTAAAATTATTAAAAAAATATATATTATGTGATGTAACTAAAAATTTATGGATTTCGTAATTTTTCCTTTATCTATGCTATAAGACGTTGCTTCGTACCAAATTTCAAGATTCTGAGTTCACGGGAAGCACCCTGTAGGTTTTGATTCCCTTGCAAGTGTCGAAAATTTGCGGCATAAACGGCTGTATCTTTTGATTGCGTTGGCTTAGAAGTTTGATTTTTTCACAGCTTTAAGGGACAGTAGACCTGAGTAATTGATATAAATTTCAGCTTCATACCTCCACGCGTTCCTGAGAAAAAGGGTCTTGACAGACGGACAGACGGACAACAAAGTGATCCTATAGGTAAGGGTTCCGTTTTTTCCTTTTGAGGTACGGAACCCTAATTACCACATTATATTGAAAATAAAAATATTTGTAATTGTTTTATTTCGTTTGTTGATGTCACACTTGCTTGCACACTTTGCAGATGTCGTGAGTTGATTTTCCGCGAATATCGTTGGAATTTCAGATACAATTTTAAAATCTTCCTCTAAAAGGATATTATAATTTTGAAAAAACGCGAGTCGCCAATAGGATTATGAAAAAAAAAATCGTATTATATGAATCCTGATTCATTTGAATTACCTATCGTGCGACCTACTCGAACATAATAATATTATAATGATTGTGCTAAGCTAACAATGCGTTTGTATTGTTTTATTAATTATACAAAATCAGCATTGTCAAACATAAAACAATGCAGTAATAGCTGATTACCTAATTTGCTTTATACTTTCAAACAAAAGGCGAACTGTTACTTACTTCGTTACTTCGTTGTATTCGTCTTTGCAGTATACTAACGTAATAGTAAATGTGAGAATGTATTGGAACATTGAGTTATGGTCTGTTATTTGTGTTCTGTTTTCGATTATCCTGGCGATTGAAAAACAAACCGTCAACCCCGGGTTTATAAGGAGGCTCGCCTTCACTGACATATTTCCCGTAATGAAACATTTTTTATTTAACATTTAACTTTTTGATCTGTTTACAAAGACGCATCGATTTCATGTGTCATTTCAATAGTACTATCTATGTTCTGTGATAGGGCTGGGTTTAAGGTACATGCTAGAAAACATGCCATTTCAAATTACGCCTAATTAACAGCTGCGCTTTTATTTTAAACCAATTCAATAATATCATTAATTCAAAATGCGTTTGCACAATGGGAGCCAAATATGCTCGCGCGACGGCGTCAAGATTTCCCTCTTCGAGTCCATCGTCAAGTTGGTAGGTACTGTTTTTTGGCTGTGAAACGTGGAAAGTGACTTTAAAGGCCTGAAAAATATATTACAAGTCTTTGTCAATAAGTCCCTCAGGTCGATCCTCTATATAATCTGGCTAAGAGCAATACGGAGCGAAGATTTATTGAAGATATACCATCAGTCTCCTATTGGCATCGAGATAGCGAGGCGCAAGTACCTACTAATTGCTTTTGAATGGACTTTTGAAACCACAGCCGCGGACACATGCAGCCGCCTCCGCCCTGCCCCCACCCTGCCCACGGCCTGACATCGCCCTGTTACCGCCCTGTGCACACATGGCGGCGAACGAGCGAGCTACGAGCCGTTGAACTGAACTGGAGCGAGGCTAGAAGCGTTGCTGCGGATCGTTGGGCGTGGCGCGAACTGATGAAAGCCCTCTGCACTTCCGGGGTGCCTTAGGACAACAACAAATTCAAAATGAGATTAATAAATTTCATCTTCCGTTTTTTCGGTTTCCATAATAGGCTTCAGCCTCTTCGTTAGGGCGTGCAGGAGCTATTAACGAACGAATCAATATTAAATTTATTTGAAATAAAGATACGAAAACTATTTTTACAGATCCACCGTTATGTGAAAAATAAACCTCGCAGAACCACATCTAGAGCATCTACCTGGTACCGGTTGAGCACCACTAGGTCAATACCTACTACAATAACTAGGTTTACTAAAGTGAGTTTTAGTTTCGTAAGTGCGTCTAATATAACTCTAACACAGAACTTCACCAATTATACATATAACCTCTCAAAGCAGTGTAAGGAGAGTTACACAATTACACATGGCCCACGGCAATTTTTACTCCGCTAACAAAGCGCCTCTATCATGCACTCGACTGCAGGAGTCATACTTACTTTTTAAAACTTTCACGGTTGTTTTCATAACTATTAAGATTAAAAACGGGATATTTACCGTGGTATTTGTTTTGTGTAAGTGCCCGATTTTTACAAGCGCAACGTACACAAAAACTATGTATCGAAAAACATGACCGAAAGCTACATCTTGCTATCGAAACAAAAACCTGACACTGACGACAAGAATGACTCATCAACTACAGTCATTAACATGTCGAGTAAAATAATCCCAGAACCTACTTTGAGTGTACTTGAAAAAGGGTTAAACTTTGCACCATCTCCATCATGCATACCATACGAACGGTTACGTATTACAATCTCTAAAGTTGATATATCTAAGGTCGTAATGCCTATGGACGAAAGGCCTAAATTTTGAAATCCCTATGGTCAGAAGGCCTAATTTTGAAATATATAAAAGTCGTTAGATCTAATTATTATTATACCTAAGAATAAAATGTGTAACTTTAAGTAATCTAATGGACGAAAGGTTTAATTTTAAAATTTCAAATGGTCCGTATCTATAAGTAAGCGTACATAATGTTGAAATACTGATTGTATTATTTCTAGTGTGCAATAAAGTAAATTCTATTCTATTCTATTCTATGTTGCCGGCTAATACCGATTTTAGGCTAAACCAGTTCACCAGGCGGGTGCGAGCGTAGCGAGCACGGGAATTCAGGGCAACCATACTCCGGATCGTGTAGGTTCGAAGGGTATGCAGCGAGCCCAGATCGCTCGCCATACCCTTCGTGTTAGGTTACACATGAACCTAAACTAACCTTACCTTACCTAAACCCAGTTTAGCCTAGGCAAAACTAGTTTCGAATCGGAAACGGAAGAAATCGGCCAAAAAACCCGGTAACGATACTATAATAAAGCAATTTTGGTTATTCAAAACACGCAAATACCATGAATTGTTTTAAAGTTAACCCTTCGTTTATGAGTTTATTTAAATTTAGACATTGGAAACTTAGGTCTAACAAAGATTAGATCAAACAATTCTTAGTTGTTTTAAAATTAGACCTTCTGTCATAGGTGTTTGATACTTTAAACCTTTCATCCCATAGGTGTTTTAAAATTTAGGCCTTTCGTCCATAGGCATTACGACCTTAGATATTTGTCCCGACTTGGACATAGGGATGTTAAAATAAAAGGAGCACATACAACGACGACCGTTTTATTTGAAGTCTGCAGGCGAAAAAGGGATCGAACATTCGATACATTCTTATTTAATACTGAATTATGTATGCGAGTAGCGACACGGATATAATCTGGAACTTCTATGTTACATCAATATCGAAAGACTATACATGAAATATATCCAGAAAGCAGTACAACCATAGTAGAACAGGTGTCGCACTCGGTAAAGATAATCTTGTATGGAAAGTGGCGACATCTATTGCCAATAGTCCAAACTACTATACATGTTTCTCGGTTATCAGGCTATCGAATCTATAGAGTTGAATGTAATACACTACTATTTACATAGAGGGCGTCTTTAGGAAAACTTACTCTATTTGGCAATAGATGGCTCTGTCATGTTAAGGCATTAACAATATTTAAACTTTAGAGATTGTAATACGTAACCATACGAACAAGTGATTGGTTACATCGAAGAAGTGATTAGTCGTAATAAAATACCGCTGCACGAAGCTGATAAGCTACGGCAGGACGTTGCGGTTATATTACGAGTACGTCACTCGAAGTTACCCGACAGGAACATCACGGCCGAAGAATGGGCTAGTCTACAAGAATTAAGGTCAAACTTGAACATTTTGATACTCAGGGCAGATAAAGGTAATGCAACGGTTATTATGAACGACGGTGATTATGACAAAAAGATGAATGGTCTACTTAGCGACGTCAGTACATATACTCGAGTTTTGAAGCACAAGACGGACCTGATCAAGAAATGTAGGGACGCCTTACTTGTTGACGGTTCTCTATTGTATTCCCTAAAATTTGTTATCCTACTTTTTATTTTCCTAAGCATTTTAGTCCAGACAGTAATGATCATAGTCCTATTTTTTTAACTCCTACTGTTCATTGCCCTATTTTTTTTCATCCTAATGATGGTAAGCCCTAATGTCCATAGTTATAATCCTTTATATTCCTAAAACGTATCGTCCTAAACAAATAAAAACAAAACTAGCAAAAACAAGTTAACAAATTATACATGACAACTTTTGGTGTTATTTTGGCCAGCCACAAAGATAAAACTGTATTGTAGGAAGAAATAAATGGTTTACTAAAATACAAAATTACAAAATAATAACGAAGACCTAATTCGCCACGCGTGGAGGGTGACAAATAGCCATTTTGACAGCTGTCAAGAGTGACAAATAGCTGTCACAGGTGTCATTTTACTGTCATCAAGTGAAAATTGGCTGGTTTCTGTCAAAAACTTAAAATAGCGGCTCTGACTCTGACCGTTTGACATAACCACAGACTAAATATTGACACATATCAGCTGACTGAAGTGGAAAAATCGTTATTCGCTACGCAAGGCTTGATTTTTAGTCTGTGGAGTGAGTGGACATGAGAGTTGTTACTTGTTTGACATTGACATTTATTGTTACAACACCTATCGTGATTATTTTGTTCAGTTTTGTTGATTTTTTACTTTCGGATGGGATTAGATAGCGTTATTTCTGTAAAATAACCCAATAATATAACAAGTAATTCTTCTCTGTTTAATGCTATATTGCCATCACTGAGCATATAATCACTTCGTTTTTGCCATTCAGTTATGTAAATCTTGAATTGTGCGTACAATGTTGAGGCGTTTGTTACACACACAGTTGTTATTTTATTATTAACCGACTTCAAAAAAGGAGGAGGTTCTCAATTCGACGCGTATGTTTTTTTTTTTTTTTTTTTTTTTTTTTTGTGTGTCTGTTATAAGATATCACCGCCAATTGTGAACCGATTTTCAAAATTCTTTTTTTAATCGACCAGGTTTACTTGCAGGGTGGTCCCATAAAAATTTCACTAAGATCGGATGATTAAATTTGAAGATATGAGGAAATAACTCCTCAATTGACGATGCCGTTATACCCGATCGGTAAATTATTTTGGCAATATCTCGGCTTCTTATCAATCGATTTCAATAATTTTTCGTTTTATAGATAGAAGTTGTACTCAAAATGCTTTCATATAAATTTGGATTATATCTCATGGCGGAGTAGAAGACTAAAACCATGAAGGAAGACAAATATTACGCGCTCAGATGGAGTATCATGCCTATTTTGTATCGAAACCAATGCGGCCGCACAGAGGGGTGGGAGGGTAGGGGGAAGCGGGAGACGGTGTTTGTCTTTAACTCTATCAGTCTCTATCACACATCTTTGAATACGGTACGTTAGAAAAAGATAGAGACATTCATGTTATGACATGCCCAACTAAAAACAAAATATCAATTAAGTATGACATTTATTTGTCTTTATTTGGCATGTAAAAAACAAGAAACTTAATGGTTACTGAATTTGAAAATAGTGATGTGATGTGGTATGAAGCGTAACGTATATTTATCTACGGTTCGGAAGGTAAGCCGCCTGTCTAGCCACAGGAACGGCAAGGTGTACGATATCGTCCACGTTAGTCTGGACGACTCCCCCGATGGCAAGGCCATCTTCAATATTAAGACCGTCTGTGGTCTCTCAGGGCTCACTGTGGAGCCGCCGCATAAGACCGGCGTCCCTTCCCAGTGCCACCGCTGCCAATTCTTTGGCCACTCGGCCCTCCATTGTCAGGCCAAACCTAGGTGCGTCAAGTGCCTAGGCGATCACGGCACCGCCGAGTGCACCTGCCCCAAACGTGGAGAGGACGTCTCTGAGACCGCTCCTCCCGGTTGCGTCAACTGCGGGGTCGAGGGACACACCGCGAACTATCGCGGTTGCCCCAAGGCCCCAAAGCCGAAGCCCGGGGTGATCGGGCGCAGAGCTGCCCCTACTCCCGCCCCCAAACCCCGCACCCAATCCAAGCCCTCGCCCCCGGCAACTGACAAGTTGCAGTTCCCGGGTCTTAGGCCCTCCCAGGCCTCGCAGGGCACTTCCGCTCCCACAAAAACGTCGTCGGCCCCATCGGCCAGCCCCCATCGTCCCCCAGCGGTAGTTCCCTCCTCTCAGGGGAGGCCTACGCTTGCCCAAATTGTGGCGAAACCCTCGAAGCCCTCCCAGGCTAAGAAGGCGCCCTCTCCTCCCTCTCAGGCTAAGAAGGCCTCCTCTCAGAACGCTCGCTACAAGGAGTATGATCCTTCGTCCAGCCTTGACATGTATGAGAGCATCTCATTCATGTCGGACATCATCCCGCAGGTCGATTTTGGCCAAATTGAGAGATGTGCTAATCTCCTCAAAGCCAACATGGGCAATCCAATGGCCTGGATGTATATCTTCGCCGATTTCCTCCCCGTCCTCGAATCCATGAGGCACATTATATTGTCTAATTAATTATGGATCTTGGTCTTAATTCTAATAGTCGTCGCATCAAACCCCATTCCTTAAGGACTGGTTTCTTTAACATCCAAGGCATGAACGGTAAGCGAGATGATCTCGCTACCTTTATTCGAGACTACAACCTCGATATTGTCATGCTCCAAGAAACCTTTCTCAAACCCTCTTCCCGCTGTCCGCGTATTGCGGGCTTCATCACTGTCCGTAACGATCGCACCGATGCAGCCCTTGGTGGCACTCTCATTTACTACAAGCGATCTCTCCATTGCGTCCCTATCGACACACCCCCGCTTCAATTTATTGAAGCCTCTTGTTGCCGCATTGGCATGACGGGCCATCAGCCCATTACCCTGGTTTCGGCGTATTTGTCGCCTTCTATCAACAGATCCCTCGTTCGATCCGACATCGAAGCGCTACTTGGCCTGAGCGACTCCGTTATTATAACGGGAGACCTCAACGCTAAGCATCACGCTTGGAACAGTCGGGTCATCACGCCTCGTGGCGCCCAACTTTTCGATCTCGCCGAACTTCTCGGTTTCGATGTGATTGGCCCCAACGAACCCACTCACTATCCTGACAATCCAAACCACCAACCAGACGTCCTTGACATTGCACTGCTAAAGAACGTACGTTTACGTATGAGTGATTTAGCAGTAAGACATGAACTCCAATCCGACCATCGCCCTGTTCTAATGGGCCTTGACTCGAGGACTTTCACTCCCTCTCCTGACGATCCCAGCCCGACCAAGACTATAGTGAACTGGGAAGCAGTCCATAATGCTATGGGCTCTCTCCAGTCCACTTATCTCGACAATATTCCTACCGACTTGACTACCCCCGATGACATCGACCGCGCAATCGACTGTGTCTCGAAGCACATACAGCTGGCAGTGAGCAATTGCTCACGACAGGTTCCTATCCGGCCCGACGGCCGGTTTGACCTGCCGCCGGATGTACGTGCTTTGAGAACAGCACGAAACGCCGCCATACGCGCCTATGATCGCTATCCCACCGAGGATAACCGAAGGACTATGCGCTTCCTGCACCGCGAGGTTCAGGCGCAAGTAGCCCTTGTACGGAACGATCGGTGGGAAAAGTTCCTAGGCAAACTCGAACCCTCACATACGACCTTCTGGCGAACTGCCCGTTTGTTTAGAGCGCCCGCAGTAGCGCCCATGCCCCCACTTATCCGACCTAACCAGCCACCCGCCTTCGATGATGACGAGAAGGCGGAGTGCCTGGCTGACAGCCTTGCCGCACAGTGCACTCCCAGCGCACTCCCTGCCGACCCCGACTTTCTCAATGAGGTCTCTGCCGAACTCAATCGCAGAGCCTCTCTTCCCCCATCCAGTCCACCTCTTCCCTGCATCACGGAGAAAGAGGTGAAGCAACTTCTCAAGGGCCTACCTAAGCGTAAGTCCCCAGGGTCGGATGGCATCACCAACCGAATCCTGAAAGTCCTACCTGACAAACTAGTCACCATCCTCACCAACATTTTCAATGCCGCTATGGACGCATGCATCTTTCCACAAGCGTGGAAGGAAGCTATCGTCATCGGCATTCACAAACCCGGTAAGCCTACCAACAATCCCACTTCCTACCGCTCGATCAGTTTACTCATTAATATGGGTAAAATGTACGAGAAACTCATCCTTTACCGTTTGACTGACCATATTGACGCCAACAACCTTCTCCCTAACGAGCAGTTTGGCTTTCGTGCCAAACACTCGTGTGTCCAACAAGTCCACCGTATAGTGGAAGACGTTTACGACCATTTACTAAAACCCAAACCCCGACCTTCCGGAGCCGTTTTCCTAGACGTAGTGAAAGCGTTTGACAAAGTCTGGCACGAGGGCTTGATTTACAAGCTCTATAGTCTTGAAGTGCCGGATCGCCTCGTACACATCTTACGAGACTTTTTGTCGAATCGCTCTTTTCGCTACAGATACGAAGGCGTGCTCTCGACCCCACGACCTATCCGGGCCGGAGTCCCTCAAGGCTCCGTCCTCGCTCCGACCTTATTCTCACTGTATACTAGTGACATGCCGTCCTGCATTCCGGCCACTAGTTATACGAAACTCGCACTGTACGCAGATGACACTGCGTTATACACATCCCATCCCAATCCCACAAAAATCGCCGAGAGACTCCAAGAAGCGGCCGACGCCCTCGGGCAGTGGTTCCGCAAATGGAGAATCGAGGTGAATCCCGACAAAAGTTCCGCGATCATTCTCACTCGCGGACCTTATCCTACGCTCCCCCCAATTACTCTCCTCGATCAACCAGTTCCCTGGGAGAGACAGGTGAAGTACTTGGGAGTCATCCTTGACTCTGCCCTTCGTTTTGGCCCTCACATCCAGTCTGTTCGCAATCGTGCCGCCTCTGCTCTCGGCCTCTTGCACCCCATGATTGGGCAACGCAGTAAAATGTCGCTTAGAAATAAGCTTAGACTTTACTTAGCGTGCATCCGTCCTATCATGACTTACGCCAGCGTAGTCTTTGCGCACTCTGCGCCCACGCATCTCAATAAGCTTCAAGTTATTCAAAACCGGTTCCTCCGCCGGGCTACTGGTTGTCCTTGGTTTGTTCGTAACATCGACCTTCACGTCGATACCGAACTCCTTTCCATTAGTGGCTTCATGAAGGAAGCATCCAAACGCTACTTTGATGAAGGCCCTTCCCATCCCAATCCGTATGTTGTCAAGTGTACGGGCTATTTCCCGCACCCCACTACGCGGTTCCGCCGCCGTCCCAAACATATCCTTTCCGAACGTGACGACGAAATCACTGATGCAGTTAAAGCAGTCAAAGAATTTAGATTACACCTTACAGAATGCCCTTCTGGTAGTGAATACCCTTCAGGTAACAATTACCCTTCAGGTAACAATGCCCGCACCCGCCGGCGGGGGCGCGGCCAGAACCAAAATCAAAATTGAGAATCAGAGACGGAGCCCCTCAGGCGTCGTCTCCTTCACGATATTTTCAATATCAACGCGCTAGGCCGTGGTCCGAGGCTCCCTCGAGCCGCCCCTAGACGCGTTGGTATATGACTTTTTTTTGGGGTAGAGTCTTCCACTCCCCCGCCAGTCCGGTGAAGCTTGATTTGTCGTACCTTTTCGACACAAGCATAGGTCAATTAAAAAAAAAAAAAAAAAAGTATATTTATCGATTATTTTCGTACATTTTATCACATGGCTACTGGCTTATTTATCGAACTTCTCATATACAATGTGATCAACTTGCAACTTGCAATAATATTGGGAATTGCTTACTTCTTTGGGCATTTAGTATTTTGTCTTTTTGCTTTTCCATGCATATATTATGTATGTCGGAATGTAGAATGTCTAGACTGAATTGGATCGTGAGGCTAGCTCATGAATGAAGTCTTGGGGTGGTTGCTTGAGAACCGCTGCTATACTTTGAGAGTCACTGAAATAATAGTTAAGTACTTGGGCGCAGAGCAATGACGCCATGCTATTCGGGAGGCAGTCTTTTCCCGTAGCCCATATGCAGCGCCCGCGCACGCGACCTTACCCGAGGAAATCATTGTAGTCCAATTCATTAAATATTTTAATTTGAATCAAACCCTCTGATAGTCTGCCACCGCTTATGACGACATCAGAAGTGGGATGAAATCCAGTGCATATGGTCTTTTATTTGCGAAATAAATTTTAATTTAGTGGAAGTGTAAAATTCAGTGTAAATTCAGTGTGTGGTATAAGAGTGAGGCGCAAAGCGGCTCGGCAGTGGCGTGCGGGATAGCAGAGACCACATAAATCAGGCCAGATCGTTTTGATTATAATATTTTAGTAAGACAACGAATTTTCAAAATTCAGATAAAGAATTCTGAATGCCACTTTGAGTTTGGATTCAATTTTGATATTATTTAATATGGGTTTTTAAGATTTTTTTGATACGTGTTAAGTTAATAACTTAAATGAAATTTAAGAAAGCTTTGGCAATTATTGCTAATATACTTTCTATTTTTAATTTGAATGGATGCAGTGATTATTATATTTTGTTTGTTCCAAGCACTTGGTTGCTCGAGAGTAACAGAATGGTTAGCATATGCCAAAGTAGTGCGAAGGCAGACTTATTCCATAGGTGATTCTTTCCAGTCAACCTTTGGGTAATAATAAAAAGGAAGGTCAGAATAACAATCAGACTGTAAATGCGTAATGTGTTTGTTTTGTACATTCACATAGATTGGGATTGATCAATAACTAAGTAATTAAAAATTCACATACTTTAGATTTAGAATGATGGGCTAATTAATTATCCTTTGTCATCTGTATAATTGAAAGGCATTCAGTTACTGAAATTATTTAACGATATCTAGTCATTTCGCTATATTATTAACTGTTGTAATTGAACCCATAACATGCGATCAAGTTACATAATTCTATGTTCAACAAAAGGTACCTACAAAGGAACGCTGTAACTATCACGTTGTGGCATAGGTCATCAGCTGTTAAGCGTTTAACTTTATTACCTTATTTTAACACTGCATAAAAACTGAGATGTTACAAAAAGGGGTCTCTCTTTTCAAGTGTTAGCCGCTGCTGCACTCGGTGTAAAAAAAGGTTAACGAAAGCTTTATAGAGGTTTGAGTAATGTGTTTATAGCTGAGAATGGCATCCGTGGCCGAGTGGTTGAACGCTTGCCTCGCGTTGCGGAGTTGCCGGGTTCGGGTCCCGATGAGGCACTTGTCGAACGGAAATACGTCGCGTTGTGGGACTTTACCCATTTTATTTGGAACATTGCGTGCCAGACCGGTATCCTTTACCAATAATGTCTGACTTAATTTCCCGATTAAACGGCACCCAATACTTTACAAAGTTAGATTGCGCTAGCGGTTTTCGTTTAATTCCAATAAGAGATGATGAGTCAATAGAACGTACTGCCTTTATAACACCTAATACATACTTGACTATGCCCTTTGGTGTACGAAACGAAATGCTATGTCAGTATTTCATCGGGCTATAAATAAAGCCCTAGGAGACCTAGCACATTCTTACGTGATTGTTTACGCGGACGACATTTTAATTATTTCAGAAAGTGTAGAGCAAGGGTTAGAACGACTGCGAAAGATACTAGAAACATTACGAAATGCAGGTTTTTCTTTAAATTTAAAGAAGTGTTCATTCTTAAAGACTAAATTAGAATTTCTAGGTTACGAAGTTCAGGCAGATGAAATTCGACCAAGTAAACGAAATATTGAAACGCTAATTTTGTTACCACCTCCGAAAACAGTCGACCAATTACGACAACTTATAGGTCTCGCCACTTATTTTCGTCAATTTATTAATGGGTTCGCTGAAATATGGGTCCTTTGTATAAGATGACATCACAAAACGTACCTTTTAAGTGGTCTGAGAAACATAAACTAATACGACAAATAAATTATTACCCTTCTAACAAAAGAACCAGTACTTATGATATTCGACCCACAATATCCTGTTGAGCTTCACACGGACGCAAGTACTGAAAGCTATGGTGCGATACTATTTCAATTGGTTGAAAACAAACGATGTGTGGTTTCTTTGGCTGTCGTCAACGCGATAAGACATTTCCGTCAGTACTTAACCGGCCGAAAGTTTACAGTGGTAACAGATTGCAATTCTTTAAAATGCTCGAGTAAAAAATAGATTTGACTCCGCGTGTACCTACATCGTTGGTGGGCCTTTTACAATCGTTTGATTTTGACATTATGTATAATGCAAGTAAACTCATGTCTCACGTAGATTTCTTCTCACAGACTTTAATGGCTTGTGAAAGTGATAATGAAGTAGACTTACAAAGTGTTAGAGATAAAGCAATACGTAACATAGAAAAAGCGGTAGTTTACAGTAAACAGAGATTTGATAAAAATAAGGCAAGGCTGAATAAATTCTCTATATGTGATTTTGAAATTAAATAAACCTACAATTAATTTGTCGATCTAACGACATCATAATATCGATTTGACGACACTATCCTAATCAACTACTTATTTAGGGTTAAATAAGGGTAAACCGTGAATTGCAAAGTAGCCGCACTAAATTGAGGCCTTGTATAACTTACCTTAGTAAAGGCGCTGTTATAAGACGCAAGTTCTATCAAAATCGGTGATTTTGAATAACTTTGTTGAAGTGTTAATGCCAAGTAATGGAGATTTGTAAGAATGATTGTCTGGCAAAAGTTGCCTTGATAAAATTGCTATGTAGCAAATAAAGCTGACTATTTGTGCATCCGTGGTCGAAATGAATTTTGTGTATCTTACTTTGCTTTTTGAAGTGCTTTATTGTATCACTTTGAAATCTGATTATAATTGATTAGAGATGTTTCGTAATGATGAAAAGAAAAGTAAAGATAGCATGGCTATAGATTCGATCCATAACGTATCTATAAATATGCCTAAACTGAAAATATCTAAGGAACTCAAGAAAACTTTGACGAGGAAAATTGTGGTGCGAGTGTTGAGGGATAATGAAAATCCCAAATAGTCGGATAGCTTGCATTGAGTTTTAGTTAAGCGCCAATGGTAATTATGTAGCCGTAGCCTAAGAGAAATCTGACCACTTTTGTGGAGCCAGTGGGTACGCGGTAGTGCAGTTACCTTGGTGGCGGGTTACCAAGAGGTGCTGGCGGTTCCCGAGGTGGAATGCGCATAGCTGTACGTGGGATGCGTACAGCAGTGGAGATTGACAAATGAAGGCCCATAGTAGGCCAAGGCGATCCTGGGATGGGAAAGCCAGGCGATCCTGGGATGGGAAAGCCAGTGTGTGTGTCATCTCATCAAGGCCACTGGTAACAGCTGAGTTTAATGTGGAGAAATTCGATTATGTTCAAGAAAATTATTGTAAACAGAATTATAATATTTGGTCAAAGATTTCTTGAGACTTAGTGAATTATTATAAATTAAAATTTGGCATATACTCTATAGGAATGTTAATCAAATTTGATTGATGTCACATTTTATGATTGTAAAATTAGTATTGTGAGATATGTTTTTCCTAATAGGAATAGGTCAGAATTGGCCGAGCGGATAATACTTTGCAAAGCACAGTTTATAGTTTACACACGAGGACGTGTGTCTCGCAGGATGGCCGTGTCGGAATGTAGAATGTCTAGACTGAATTGGATCGTGAGGCTAGCTCATGAATGAAGTCTTGGGGTGGTTGCTTGAGAACCGCTGCTATACTTTGAGAGTCACTGAAATAATAGTTAAGTACTTGGGCGCAGAGCAATGACGCCATGCTATTCGGGAGGCAGTCTTTTCCCGTAGCCCATATGCAGCGCCCGCGCACGCGACCTTACCCGAAGAAATCATTGTAGTCCAATTCATTAAATATTTTAATTTGAATCAAACCCTCTGATAGTCTGCCACTGCTTATGACGACATGTATATCTTTTATTTCCTAGAGAGCAGCGAACTACCTAGAGAGGCATGGGGACAGACAAATAAAAATACAGTCAAAACCGTGCCAGTAATGTAGAGTTCTTTTTTTTCATAATTTGGTGGGAAACCTGAAAGCTTCTACCATTCGATACAAAAGTTAGAGCGTAACATAATAAAATCAAGTGTGTTATTTAGCATTTTTAACTTTAGTATTATTTATTGCGTATATTTGTATTGAATTGTTTATTTAATTAGTTATTATTTATAGCCGCTTAAATAAGCATCAACCAAACTCTTCTAGTGGGTGTCTTACTGTGAGAATGGACAACTAACAACAACCCGCCTGCCAACCGTAAAGATTTTTCAAAAAGCCTCCTGAAGGAACCTTAGTCCAGCAGCGGGACTGTTTCAGGCTGTTTGTTTCCATCACTGCTTGGCAATTGAGATGGGGTTCACAGTGGTTGTAGGTTACGCGCCGGGAACTATACATTCGTCTATTTTATTTAAATATAAGCAAGCAAGCAAACGCGCAGTGGACGGATGGATGGATGTTAGGTTGTTTATTATCACAACCCACAACCCTTACGCTAGCGAGGCGCAATTGTTTTTGGTAAGTCGCCGGGAACCACAAGGCGGCGTCCTTCATACCTTAACACCGGGGTAGTCAGTCAGTCAGTTACAACTGCGATCCCTGATCCGTCAACTAAGCAGTATACTATCAGAAGTGTTGCTTAATACCTGCGTAAAATTTTTTCTTCCTTCATGACTAAAACGAAATCTCTTCAATAAACAACAGCACACTCATTGCGTTGCTTTTGTTATAATTGAAATAACAAGAAATATGCGGTTTTGGTTCATATATTCTGTAAACTAGTCATAGATTAAAGATTTGAAAACCCCAAGATAACAACTTAAGAATTTTTCCGTGGACTAAACCGGCGAGCGTCGTCGGTATCGTAGTGGTTTGGTCAGTTGTTCGCCATTAGGGAAACTTAGGTTAAAGTCTAATCAAGTATAGCAATGTTTTAGAATTTAATAATCAAACGTAAGACTGTAAAGGAAACATAGTAAGAAAATCTGGATTTAATTATGTACTAAAGAAAAAAAATTAAAGTTTTGTGAGTACCTATCTTGTCATGGTAAATTTCCACTAAAAAGGGTAAAATAAAAAGATAATTTAAAAAATATATAAAACCGCCTTCAATGTCCTAACCTACACTAAAAAGTTACAAATAAAATATAAATCTAGCTGAAAGCATATCAATTTAATATGGCTATTAATATTCCTTATTTACTTACATAAATTGTAACATCATATAAACATGTGTAGACATTGTTATACAATTTATCTTGGAGTCGGTGCCAGCTAATCACCATCATTTCGACCAAAAGACTTCTACTGCTAGCAGTCATCTATAGTGGGCTCAGTATCTAGTACTCTGACCGCGTTCTTTAAATTATTTATATTCAACGATCTGAACTTTTGAGATCAGATGTGGTTCCGATTAAATAGCTAGCCTCAACTGGCACCGACTCCAAGGTGAAGAGTATAACAATGTCTACACATGTTTATATGATGTTACAATTTATGTAAGTAAATAAGGAATATTAATAGCCATATTAAATTGATATGCTTTCAGCTAGATTTATATTTTATTTGTAACTTTTTAGTGTAGGTTAGGACATTGAAGGCGGTTTTATATATTTTTTAAATTATCTTTTTATTTATTTGCCCAATAGAACATGTGAAATTTGCAAAGTTCTCGAGAGTCATCTTTTCAGAAGCTGCATTTTTTACCCTAGACTAAACCCATGTGGAAATCTAACATAATCCATCGTCCTCCTCGGAGTATAGCAATGAATTCCAATGTCATAGTTCTCAGCGCAGTAGGATAACCTTAAAACCCACAGTATGAGCGAGCAAGTACAATGAAGTACATTAAGGGTCAGAGAGTCAAGTTCGGAGCGGAAAGTAGTTGGTTGAAAGTATAGAAGAAAATTTACTAACTGATAGGCAACAGAATTATATAGGCGCTCTGTAAACAAGATTCTGAACGGAGAGCTTTACATTCAGAGATTTCCTGGAGTAGCTTTACATAAAGTTACACACATTACCAATGGAAAAAAAAAAGACACGGGTCCAGTGACACTGCTACCCCAGGTGGCCCTTCGAATCTTACTTGCATGAACGGGGGAGAGGAAACACTCAATAATTTCTCAAAAAACCACTGCGACCCAAGGCAGTCAGCTATACATACTTATAGCTTCTTATTAGTGAGATCCAGCATTCAAGTTTATGTCCTCCTAGCGCTCAACTTCTGTTATTGACGAGAGCATCACATTGACAGAGGTTGTGTAATGGTCTTTTCTCTTTATCTGCACAGTATCTACCTACAGTAAGGGTTTTCCGATAAGCCCATTCTGTTATGTGCTTATTGGGTTTTCAGTGCCCCATCAGGGCTCTCTATTGAGTATATGAGTTTTCAAAGATTTACTTTTCTTGTGGCCTTGCAATAATCATGTGCATATTGGCAAGAAAGTTGGAAATTGCAGTTGTTCTAGATTAAACAATGGTGATATACCTGTCTGTCTTTAGTCACCTGGTGTAACGCCCACATCAGCCCAAAAAATTGTAAATAAAATCAGCCTTTATCATGACTTAAAATATGTAGTTAATAAGCTTATAGAATATTTTCTAAATAAATTGTTAATATTATATCTGTTGTTATTTTCTTATGATAAAGTGTACTGGATTTCAAACAATGTGTTTTTTGTTATAATATAAATAAAACTATTTTGATTACAATTGATAGTTTTCATATTATTCTGTTTTCAATTTCAAAGCCTTTATTACCTATACCTACCATTACATCTTATCTTATAATAAAACATACCGTCGTTGCGCTTTCCAAGTTAGATATGTGCATTTTGCATAGTTTTCAGGAGAGCAAAAAAACGTATTACAGGCGCATTATTAGCAAAAACGCTATCGTTTAAATGCAAAAAGGTGTATAAAAAATCGTTACTCTTTGCTATTAGAATATTTTGGTGGTATCTGGTGCGTGTCCTGCGCTATATATTTTTTTTCTAATTTTCAGGCACATGTAAGATTAAGTTTGGGTCTCCAAAAATAATTATGTATTATCTGGGCACATATCAACTCTAGTTAATTAACGGGTTCTTCCTTTTTGGTTCCACTATGTGCATTGCGCACTAGAATATTAGAACATTCTGTGTTAATTTGTTGAATATAAATGGCCAACAATAAAGCCACGGACCCTGACGACAGGCCGAAATGTGGGCAAAACTCGGGGACGTTCCTAGTTCCTATATAGGTACTTCCTACAGGCACTGTTCTACAAAATCGCTCATGAAAGCATTCCAGACGCGTCGAGGAAGCTTCTTGGTACCATTTTTCAAGAACAAAGGCGATTAAGGCGATAAGATTCTGCGGCAACTACCTATATAGCTGTAAAGCTGATCTCACACACATTTAAAATTTGGGAATGTGTGCTAAGGCTAAGAGGCACGTTCGACCGTTTCCCAAAGAGAACCCCGAATGGTACATAAAACTGGTAGTAGATAATCTACTATTACGATTCCACAAAAATGTACGTTGCCCTGAATGTCAGAGTTCATTACGGTTCGGCGTTGAGCCCCCTGCTCTTCAATATGGTGATAACTACCTAACGGCAGAAATCCAGCAACCTGCACCTTGAAGCATGCTATATACAGACGACGTCTTCTTAATTGATGAATTCGCTTACATTGTAGGCAAAACTAGAAAAGTAGATCGTCTCTAGAAAACGCAGGCCTTAGAAGAGCAGGGAGAAAACGAAGCATATGCCCTGCCTCTTCCCTGGTACACGAGCATACAGACGATCAAGCTTCAAACTCTACCCTGAATACTGCAGACACACAATCTTCTTCTTTGCGAGTCGATAACTAACCTTCCTTTTTAATATTTGCGGCCTAGAAAATAGCCACTTCAACTGCATTGTGTTAGGCGTTCATTAGGTCCTGCTGAGAACAGGTGGCAGGGCAGTTAAGACAGGTCACCAAGTGGGTCATGGATTGTACCGATCCACACATACAGTCCAGTCCAGGTTCGGGTCACTGGAGAGCCCCCACCTGAACATGTTTTCTTGCTCCGGCCAACCTGGATCCGAAGTCTATTTAAAGACTTCCACATTAACCACGGAAGGCTGCGTCTGGCTGAAAGACTCTCAGAGAGTGGAACAAAAGGGTCTAGAAGCGGTATACGAGCTTGCCACATACTGCATCTCGCTTAAAAAGGGTTCGGCTGTGAGAGGGACGACGCACTTTAGAAAGCTCTCGGTCTTCACAACTAAAACCAGTATGTAGTTCACCGGTCATTACCTGACGCACAAAGTTGAAGATTTTTTTATATAATATTAAATCCGTTCATCTTTATGGCTGTGAAACATGGTGAGTTAAGAAAGACCTCACGCAGGTATTTATTAATAAATGCCTGCGGTATATATTAGGCATTTTTTGCCTACGAACCATTTCTAACGCAAAACTGTGGAGAAAAACGAGTCAAAAAGATCAGTGAAGATATCCTAGAGCGAAAATGGCGTTGGATTGGGCATATTTTTAGAAGGCTGGATTGTGATCCTTCCAAACGAGCGTTTTATCTGGAAAGCCACTGGAAGATGGAAACAAGGTCGACCCAGAACTACTTGGCGCCGCTCGTTGGAAAAAGAAGCTGCATCCATCGATTACTGATGGAAAGATCTAGAAGGTGCAGCGCAAGATAGAGCTCTTTGGAAGACTACTCTAAGAGCCCTACGTCCCTGCTGAGGGATAAGAGGTCAAAAAGAAGAAGTGGCGGTGGCTCTTGCCCATGTAGAGGGTGCCACATGATGTCATCCACTTTAGCCCTCTCTTGCAAGCTTACTATTGTTCTGCGAACATCTGAAAGTGCTATGCCAGCTAAGGGATATATGAACTTAAACGGGGTCGGCTTTAAACATCCAGTAATAATACAGCAAGTTTCGTTTAAGGCTGTATCCTCAAGCTTGGCATGAGTAGAGTGGCACGGAAATTCACTGGCAGAAAATGCTAGCGCCGCCAGTCCTGACGTCCGCATCACTTGCGGCGGCGTTACTCCTCACAAGTTGCTGTAGTGAATTTTTACGACTGTGCACCTTTCGCTTTAAATCTTCGCAGTTCCTTCTAAAGGTCAAGGATCTATCCAACAGAACGCTGAGGTATTTAGGGGAGTCGTTGTGATTGGTCAGGTTGAAATAACAGGCCAACTCACACGTCCGTCACACGTGTCACGCCCACGATGGTACCGCCATGACGAACACATGACCAAAAAAGCGCTGCAACTTGACTCGGGACCAAAAAGTTGTGATAGACCCCGACTCACATGGATGTCAATAGTACAGACCTCGCCAAAGAAAATAAAGACCCTCAAACGACTCAGAAACGACACATCTGGAGAAACAAGAGTAGGATAGCCCACCCCAAATAGACATGGGAAAAGGTCGGAAGAAGAAGACTACTTATATTATGTAAAAAATGATGCCACCAAACCGCAACAATATTTCGCCATCTATTTACCTAAAAATTGCCTGCTAGAGATGTCTACCTCAGCAACAAGGCCCGTTGACCTGCCAATTTTTATTTCTATGTTTTGGTATTACTTATTTATTATTATGTTTTGGTTTGAATAAATAACATTTGGATTCGTAAGCCGCCAAAAAGAAAGAGATAGGTAGGTCTGGTAGAAAAACCGTTTATACCAAAGGTTTACCCTTATCAAAATACACTAAATGTATGACTAAAACTTGATATGTAATTTTATATTGAAACTACAAATTGATATGTGAACGGAAAATCTGACATGTGCATTTCAACTTTGCAAAAATCACGATATGTGCTCAATGAGCACTTGTCAGTTTAGTTTTTCTAATTTACCCACATATCAAAAATGTATCTCCGGATCTAAGCGGAATTTTCACAAATCTGTTTTTGTGGTACATGCGCCTTAAAATTCTGAAGCGAATGGAGCAAAAAAAATGTTTTCCAAAAATTCCACATATCCGGATTGGAAAGCGCAACGACGATACACAAAATAATTTTAGTAGCAGAAGTCCGTCCGTCCGGTTGACCGAACTAGCACAACTTTTTAGTAGCACAGGTTCGGTTGGTTCAGTTGGCCGAACTAGGGCAACTCTTGAATAGTTCGGTTAGTACACTAGGTTTTTGCACGACAGTATCTCTTTTGGTGTGCTGATGCTTTATTGACACAAAGGCCTCCCCCAGATTTTTCCACCCCTCTCTGTCTCGCACCAGTCTTGGTCACAAAGGGCCGGCAGTGTCTTATATCGTCAGACCATCTCTTGTGTTGTCTCCCTCTTTTCGTTTTTGTGTTAAACCGTGGGGTCCATTCGGTTATCATCTTAGACCATTTGGTAGGTCCTCTGATCGTATGGTCCGTCCATCTCCATTTGAGCTTTGTTGATAGCTTTATGTACTCAATAGATCATCAATTAAGGTTGCCTGGTAGAAATTGCTACTCAGCAATAAGGCCGCCTACATGTACACTTTCGTTCTTTTTTTTTTTGTGAATTTACTGATGCTATTGTTACTAGTGTGCAATAAAGTATATTCTATTCTATTCTATAAACTTTGCTCATTATACAAATAAAACGGAACATTACAGAGCTTAAAGAGGCTTCATCACAAAATCAAAACTTCAGTAGGTAGGTACATCATAACCTAACCTTCACTAAAAATGTAAGTACATAAGCAAGTATAGTCTTTGCAGAAGGGTGTTGAAATGTAATTATGTATTTGTTAAATTATTTTGTGCCTCGTAGCACCATCTACCCATAGCTTTCTGAACTACCGAGATAGATGGTGGTACAAAGGCTACATCCAAACTTATGTCAAATTGCGGAAGCACACTAGCGCCATCTAGGCTTAGTATATAAGCAGAGAATTGTAATTATAGATCCTTTTTCATTCCTGTCGCCACCCTGAATGGCTGTACCCAATAAACCTCCTGAAGACGCTGCAGTAGTTTCTTTGTTCTCAAATAATATTCACAACAGTATTAAATGTAGATTTGCAGCAAAGCGAAGGGGTTAAATCCATGGGTAAATGAAGTAAAGTAATCACAACTGTAAACAAATAAACCGTCTTTTTTTTTATGTTTATTTATTCCTTATGAGAAAGGCAAAGGATTCAAAGTCCATACAGCCTAGTCTATAGATCTTCAGTTTAATTTCATCGTCTTTAGTCATTTCTTGCATTGTATTTGTATCCGTAATAATCCGTATTGGATGTCTTCAGTAGTCTTGTCTCGGAATCTTGTTACGGAACCATTCCAATGACATCGGAGATTAACGCGGGGTACCAAACCAAACGCTAACCTCTCATTATTTCTCACTTTTATTGAATAGTTCTTCGTTAACGGCACTTTATCGCACTAATATTCACCATATTAACACAACAATTACCATGAAAAACTAATTTAAAAAAGGACGAAACAATGAATCCACCATTTCTTCTTGATTCCCGCGTAAAACTCCTTATACCGAACCAATTTTTTTTTAGTTATTTTTATCCCTTATGGGAAAGGTAAAGGGTGTTAAGACCATACAGCCTGTTACACCCGCGGCTCGTCTAGCTCCTGAACGAGCCTGCGGGGCAACTACGTTTAAGATGATGAGTAAGAAAGAAGTATAGCCCACACACACACCGAATTTAGTTTACTAGGATGGCAAATAAGAAGTAAAAGACTTCATTGAAATGTAAAATCCAAGGGAGGTGCTTACATTCCAATGATATCGGAGTTTAACGCGGGTTATAAGAAAACTAGAAACAGCCATCCACTCATTATTTCTCACTTTCATTTGTTTCAATGTCGGTAGGAAAGGCTCACCGGGTCAAAAAATGTTTTTGTTGATATGCAAGAAATTACTTAAGACGACGGCTGTATGGCGCAATGTTTTTGCTTATTACCAATAGAATAGGATTACGGAAAAATAAAAAACGTTTTTGTGGTTCCGTTTTAGCGCATCATGCGTGAAAGAGAAAGTCGTTTATATGTATAGCGTTATCTCTTTCTAACATTTCACTTATGTCTACAAGTGATGTTCTCAATCTATATTGATAAACGTAAAATCGATGCTAGTGTTGTGTTTATTAAAAAAGAAAAATGCCATGGCATGCAAATAATGGTAACCAAATAATAATTATGTGTCAGTGAGTCGTGTCAGTTTCGGTCGCAGGTCTCGCTGTTAAAATTTTGGTTGGTTGCTCATACATAATGTCGAATAATAACTATAATTAAGTATTCAAAATAATTAAAACACAATTACAATTAAAGTTAAATGTGAACGGTAATGTATACGAGAAAAATAGAACTCATACATAACGGTAACATAACGGCGTGTGAATTGAGAAATAATAAGATTTTTATTACTATTCAACCTACCGAGGATTTTTTAGATACGAGTATATAAGAGAGGAGGATCAAAATTAGGAATGTAAAACTTTAGTGACATTATTATTAGGACTAAAGAATATTAGGACAAGTATTACGGTAGGATAATCAATATTTAGGATGATCGAGCATTAGGACAATCGAATATTAGGAAAATGATGTTCGGATAATCGACTTTAGGACTATAAACATTAGGAAATACAACAGGCTCCCCTTGTTGACGTATGTGAAAGACTTTTACGCCCCAGAATAACACAACCACCTAAGTTATTTGGACTCCCAAAGATTCACAAAGAAAATGGTACCATTGCGGCCTATTGTTAGTCAAATGGACTTCCGTACATTTGAGCTTGCGAAACATGTTTCTAGTGTTTTAAATGAAAATGAAAATGAAAAATGTTTTATTCGAAATAAGATTTTACAAATCACTTTTCGACGTCGAGGCGGGTTCACAATTCGGCTGTCTTCTGTGGAGAAGAACCCGCCGGAAGAAACTCCACAGGCATTGCATCTTTTCAAAAATATTTAACAAAAATTATTATTTTATACAATTTGATTACCTAAATATAACAAACAGTGCAAACGAAAATAGGCAATTTGAAGAAGGCAACCAGTTAAAGTAGAAAAACTAAACTATATAACCAATAAAACAACCGGCAATTGACTAGAGCAGACCAGTCCCCCCAAGCAGCACCACGTTCACGGGTTTGACGTGGTATGGGCCAGCCATCGCCGGGCTCAACCATATTAGAGGGAACCCAACGACCCGGCCCGTACGCCACCGTAAGTCAGGACGCTTTAGTGAGCATGAATACTCAGTACACCACTAGTGGGAAAAACATCTTCGTAAGGACTCCCAGACACCTGTTAAGCATTCTGGAAAAAACCAGGGTTAGTGAAAATGAGGTAATGGTGAGTTTTGGCGTCGAACCCTTATTCACAAATGTACCGATAGAGGAGTGCCTTCAAGTAATTAAAGGCAAACTACAGGAAAACAACATCCCTATGGAATACGCCAGATTACTGGAACACTGGCTTAACCTCCTCCTTCTTCATATACCGAAGCCAATATATGCATTGATGGAGTAGCGATGGGCAGTTCCGTTGCGCCGGTGGTAGCCAAATTATGAATGGAACACTTTAAAAGTATTGCTATTCCTACAGTACCTAGTCCAAACAGACTGTGGCTTAGGTATGTCGATGACGTTTTGTGTTTATTGGAGGAGAGGTGAAAAGATATCTGGCACACATTAACAGTATCCACAAAAAGATAAGGTTTACTTGTGAAAGTGATCAGGACAAAAAACTCCCTTTTCTTTTCTTTTCTTGACAAAAAAACCCCGCCGTAAGGTGTCCCAATGAAGGTAAATTGAGTGGTGATGCGACAACCTCGGAGGAGTCAAGTTATACAAACATGAGTAAACTCAACAGAAAGAGGGTATACAGATATGTTTGCCCTTAGCAGCCACTCGCAAGTTCTCTTCAGTCGTCCCGTGATCATGATGCATGCAACTGCATCGAAATATCGGGCACTCACACAAAACAAATACCACGGTAAATATCTCGTTTTTAATCTGAATAGTTGTTGGATAGCTTTTTTAAAAACATCTAATTTTTTTCAACAGTTTCCACTCTCCGACTTTACTGGTGATAATATTATAATGGAAACATCAACGCAACCAGAAGAAGAAGTATCGTACCAACTTTATACTACCTCCTTGCGTCCTAAAATTATTTCTAAATCAGTAAGTAATTCTTAAAAAAAATAATATTAATGAAAATAGAGAGAGATGAAAAAAGCGCACCTATGAGCCTAAGCTTTTCCTGACCTCCCTGGCCTATGTAGGTAATAATAATAATAATAATATATTTATTAAAAATAGACAACTGAGTCCATAAAGTTGTTAGTTACATACTTAAAAACTAAAACAGATTTGGTGCGCTTCACCATTATCTCCACAAAGGGACTATTGTTCTGATCAGCAATCGCCTTCAGGACCCTATTGCTGCTGCCACGTATTCTGCTCAGAAGAGATGCGGTTTTCTTCCGCCACATAGCATCAAAACCGTCGGTTCGAGCATCTGCGAACATTGAGGATGCGCTGCAGAAACGGGGCAACCGCAACAGCGACCTGAAGGCATTGTTATACTGGACGCGCAGAGCATTGTAGGCCTTCTGGGTATAGGCAAACCATAAAGCGCTGGAGTACAGGGATGTGCAATACGCTTTGTATAGTATAATTTTAACGCTATCTGTACATCTCGCGAATCTACGGGCCAGGCCAGCATATTCGCCCGGACCGACAATGCTCTGCGTTCCCGCTCTAGATCCAAATCGTCATTCAGGTCCCTGGTGATCAAATGTCCTAGATATTTAAAATGATCCACTTGGTTCAGACTTATACCATTTAACATAATCGGTGGAATATAAATAGGACATTTGTTGCCTGCTCGAAACACCATAAACTCCGATTTTTGAACATTATATATGAGGCCATGCGACACAGCGCGACCCTTAAAGTATGACTTGTAGTAAAAGCCAAAATGGTACTTTACAGGAGGAGCAAAAAACTAAAATGGTCAAATTTAATTAATTCATAACTTTTGAAGGAATAAAGCTATATTAACCCCGATACGTTCATTTTTCTTAGATCTTGACTCCCTTTCATATTAACAAACTTAGTTTCTTGTAGCTATAATAGTTTCAGAGATAGCGTGGCTTATACTACAAAATAAAACTGCTCTTACTGGCTCTAACGACATATTTTTTAAGGTACGGGGTTTTCGTCTGTTGTTAATTTTGTTATAATAGCCACTAATAACAGTGTATAATGTATCAAAAGGGTATTTAGCCTTAATTTTATCAAAGAAGATTGTAATATATTGTAGTAAATGCAGAACATTTTTAGCAGTTTGATCTTAAATTGTACAAAATATTTATGCAATGGCCTCAAAACTCACACAAATAAACGGCTTTTGGCCTTTTATAACAGACTATATAATTTCATAAAAGACCCTAGTAAAATTACGATAGATATTCGTTTTAATTTAGGTTTTTTAGTAAAATACTTGTTTTTTGTAACTAAACAGTAATCAAAAATCATAATTTAGCTGCTAATTAATAACTTATTGTGTTGCTATTCGTTATTGGTAATTTTTGTACCTGTTAATAAAATAAACTTTTTTTTTCTACTAATTAACCAAAATTAAAGGCAGTTTTTACCATTAAAAACCACTATTTTACATAAAACAAATATTTCCAACAAATTTTTGTGCAATAAGTTTAAAATTTCACAGGAAAGCTAAACTTTTTCAGTGTCTACTCTAGAATACGAATATCAAAAAAGTAAAGCAAATTTATGAATTTCAGTTAAGAATAACTGTGTAAATGTTTTATACAGTATAATGTCAAATCGCTAACCATTTCCTAGAGTTTTTCTTTGGTAAAATCAAATTTATTTTTAAAATTATTTACAAGTAACTATTAGATCGACATGAAAAGTTTGTTGTTAAAGCCCGTGAGAGCAGTTTTATTTTGTAGTAAAAGCTTTACTATCCTATAACTATAAGTCATTATGGAAACTATTGTGGTAATTAGGACAAAATGATTCTGTTATTTTTTTTGTGTTGTTATTAGCATTATGTTCTAGAAGCCAAACAAATGCAAGTTTTGTCTTTTAAAACACAATTTTTAAAATTTCGCTGTCAAAATTGATCATTACGACTAATTAAAAAAACTAAAACTGGTTTTGGATGTAAATCAGAGTGCGTTGTAAAAGACACTTTCATTCGAATTTAAAGATTTTAAAAATACAGATCGATAGAGCTTGAAAAGCTGATTCCAATGGTATTAAAAACTCATTTTGGCCAAAATGGCGTTTACGACAAGTCATACTTTAAGGGTCGATCGTATTCCTCACATGCAGCTAGCAGCTTCCGTAACGCGCTCACCGAGGGAGCAAGCAGGACCATGTCGTCAGCATAGTTTATGTTATTGACACAAACTCCGTCCACAAATCATCCAATATGCATCCCACCCAATCCCTCGAGCAGCGCGTCCATATACAAGCTGAATAGGATAGGTGAGCTTAAGCCCCCTGTCTAACCCCACACTCCGACCTGGATGACTCAGAATACTTTTTTTGCCCATTTGACACGGTTTTCCTGATTTAGGTACCAATATTTAAGTAGGAGAGTAAGGTCAGAAGGGAAACCTATGTCCTCAAGCTTACGCCATAGTATATCATAAGATACTAGATCGAACGCTTTAGATAGATCTAGAAATGCAGCGTACACAGGTGTCTTTCGATCTACGTAATACCTGACAGTGGGTGTGTAATATACAGGATGATAATGTAATCCTTGGCAAAAAAAAACCAGGCACTCAGTATCGTTAATAGAACATATTCCACCAAGAAAAAAAAATAGTTTTTTTTTCATAATTTTCCACAAAGTTGTCCGAAAATATCGTAACGCGTAGTCACAGGTTATCTGTGCGCGTAGTAAATCTAGTTATGAATGGAGCAACGCGTGACACAGACAGAGTGGCTCGCACGGTGACCTTGTGCGAAGCAATGCACCTCACCGCACCCCCGCGCACACCCTCCGGGAGGCGATCGATATCGCCCGACAGTCAGTCGCCTACGGTTCTTTGGGATACACGTGCGTGCGCGCATTTACCCACCTCGCGAGTTTAGTGCGTTAGTACGTAAGAACGTAACGAAAATGTGAAAAGTGCAAAGTGTAGGAAATGAAATGGCCTGCAAGGTGCAGTCAGGAGCACGCTACGCAGAGTAGGTAGGTACCTAACTTTAGTTGATCTTTTAAAATGAACAGAATCACAGTGCATTTGTTTAGTTTGCCCTGATGTGGTTGTACTTAATTTCATACATAACAGTACACATTAACGTTTCTAACGTAAAATCTGTAGGTATGTAGCCGTAAGTTCTGTATTCTGAAGCCCGTGAAAGTGCCTACGACAAAAATTGCAACTTGTGTAACACCATTAGTTCACATTTCGACGTAAATTGCGAACCCAGTATGATAAAAATCAAATTGATTCACTTGAGACAATGCTACTACGCAATAAACATCAAATCACACTTTGTTTGCCACGGTATCTCCGTAGAAAGACGCGGGCGCGGGAGGGGCGAGGTGCGGGGGGGCGCGCGAACTTCGACTGTCAGTCGCAAGTAGGTACAGGTGATTGATAAACAAAGTGCGCATGAAAACTAGAATTTTTCGGATAAATTTAAAAATTTGTAGATAGTTGTGTATAAAAGAAAATGGAAAATTAGGGAAATTATATTTTTTATTCATGTCATAGAGTCCGTAGCCGCGTTTTTGCTAAACATTCCGCTATCATGCTGTATGATATAAATTTAGATAAACTAACGTTCAAGTGCTATAATTTTATATGATCTAAAAACATTTAGTATAACGATTCAAATGATATAATGTACCATTAATATAATTTTATTTAGTATAATTTCACTTGGTATAACAGTTATTTCATATGGTCTACTCTAGTCGATTGCCGGTTGTTTTTTGGTTACATAATTTAGTTTTTCTACTTTGACTGGTTGCCTTCCTCTAATTGCATACCTACTTCGTTTGCACTCTTTGTTATATGAATCAAATTGTATAAAATAATAATTTTTGTAAAATAGTTTGAAAAGATGCAACGCCTGTGGAGTTTCTTCCGGCGGGTTCTTCTCCACAGAAGACAGCCAAATTGTGAACCCGCCTCGACGTCGAAAAATGATTTGTGAAATCTTACTTCGAATAAAGAATATTTCTTTCTTTCTTTCATATAATGTTCATATTAACTAATAATTTTTTGTCATAACGGACAATTTATATAAAATTTAGAAGACATAATAAACTTTTCGTATAATGCCTGATTTGTACTCAAAAGTAAACGACCGCAGATACTTTGTATTTTTTGACACATGCAAGCATCCAGGCATGCAAACGTGCGAACAAGCAAGCTTGCAAGCAATCATGCAAGCAAGCATGCAAGCAAGCAAGCAAGAAAGCACGCAAGCAAGCAAGCAAGCATGCAAGAAAGCATGCAGGGATGCATACATGTCAACCTAACCCGAAGGGTATGGCGGAATCGAGTGGGCTCGCTACGCTCGCCTCACTCGTTTTCGCCATACCCTTCAAACCTAACCTATCCAAGTCGGTGTGCCCCGGATTTCCGTGCTCGCTACGCTCGCACCCGCCCTGAATTACGGTGCCCTAATTTAAATTGTACTTTAATATAGGTAATAATAATGTTTTTTTTTTCAATAAAAATAATCTGGCACTTTATATCAAATGATCATTATATCTTATGATTATTAGTTGAAATAAAGGTTATGTGACACGAATGTTATATGAAATGAGTGTTATACTAAATGTTTTTATAAAAACCGGCCAAGTGCGAGTCGGACTCGCGCACCGAGGGTTCCGTACAAACCTGCAAGGTTTACAAAGTTCTTTCATTACGACAATCGAGTCATAACTATGGTAATCTTATTGCAAAATGAAATTCATAACATTACAATGGGGAAAGATGGAGGAGCATAAATTTAAGACAAAGATCTCTTTATCGTTTAAGTAACTAAGTACTAAGTAAGTATTTCAACTTGATAGCTCTACGCGTTCATGAGGAAAAAAGTAATAAGTTTATATTTATTAAAAAATATATATTTTGTAATGTAACTAAAAATTTAAGGTTTTCGGAATTTTTCCTTTATGTGTGCTATAAAACGTTGCTTCATGCCAAATTTCAAGATTCTAGGTCGACTGGAAGTACCCTTTAGGTTTTGATTCCCTTGCGAGTACTTGCGAGTTTCAAAATATGCAGCTTAAATTGCTGTTTCTTTTGATTGCGTTGACATAGAAGTTTGATTTTGTTACAGCTTAAAGGTATTATAGACCTGAGTATTTGGTATGAATTTCAATTTAATACCTCTACGCGTTTATGAGGAAATGGGTAGTAAGGTTAAAATTATTAAAAAAATATATATTATGTGATGTAACTAAAAATTTATGGATTTCGTAATTTTTCCTTTATCTATGCTATAAGACGTTGCTTCGTACCAAATTTCAAGATTCTGAGTTCACGGGAAGCACCCTGTAGGTTTTGATTCCCTTGCAAGTGTCGAAAATTTGCGGCATAAACGGCTGTATCTTTTGATTGCGTTGGCTTAGAAGTTTGATTTTTTCACAGCTTCAAGGGACAGTAGACCTGAGTAATTGATATAAATTTCAGCTTCATACCTCCACGCGTTCCTGAGAAAAAGGGTCTTGACAGACGGACAGACGGACAACAAAGTGATCCTATAAGGGTTCCGTTTTTTCCTTTTGAGGTACGGAACCCTAAAAACTGAACTTTATACCAAATGAACTTTATATTAATTAAAATTATAGCTTATAAATGTTATCCCAAATGAGTGTTATATGAAAATAACGTTATGTCTTTTGAAATTATATTATCTGTTTTTATACGAAATGAACCGCACCCCCTGACAGTGTGCTTTAAACTAAGAATGGCAGCTTCTGTTGATAACCCAGGTCTAAAACCAAATTGAGTATCATTAAGAGTAATGTACTTCTTCAAGAACGAGTTTAGCGCACTGTCAAGCACTTTAGCAATAATAGTTGCCAGGGAAATCGGTCTATAATTAGACTTATCTGACATATCTCCCGTTTTATTTTTTACAATTGGTACTACCAATGTCTTTATCAGATCTGACGGTAAAAATGAATGAGACAAGCATAAGTTATACAGGACTGCAAGAACTCTAGGTAAATGAGGTCCAGCGTACCGAAGATGTTCTACACTGAGCCCGTCGTGTCCCGGCGACTTGCCTCTTTTCATTCTCTGGATTGCCTTTCTCACGAAGACGTGCTCAAGAGAGCTGTAACAACCGTAGGCACTTCAGATCCGACGTGCTCAGTGCCGAACAGTCGGCATGCGGGCCCCAAAGGTGACTTAACTGCAAAATGATCTTTAAATGTGTTCGCTATTTTCGATGGATCTGACTCACCGTCAACGCTTACAGGAGCGCTTGGTTTGGGGCTTAACTTATTTGTACCTTTCCAAAAATTCTTAAAATCGGAGTTTGAGAGACTTGTAGCCAGGTTGTCTAACTTGATCTGCTCCTGATGATGTTTTTGACACCATTTCAATTTTCTTTTAAACACCTTACGAGATTCACTCATATTATTAAAATGCGGTCCACTCTGAGGTCTCACTATGTAGCTAGGAGGAATACATTAAGTAAAAATAATCGTGCCATACATTAATGTTCTAGGTATCTAGAGTCATTGGTGTCGATTCGATGTTGGCCAATGCTTTAATCTTAACTAAAATTTAGTTAAGATGTGTCAGATGACATATTTAGCTATTCGGAACGCACGACTTAACTTAATTTTGTATGGAATCTGACAGGACTAAAAATAAGTTGAACTAACGCCATTTATCTATTCGGGAACGACCATTCATCTGTCATTTTTAGGTGTTTTGAACTTAAAATGGTCTTAATTTAGTTCAGTTTTTTTTAGGTGTAGGGTAAGTTGTCATACAGTGGCTATAGCAGAAACAGTGGCGCAGGGGCAGTTTTAGAGGAAATAAGAATGATATCTAAAGCGTAAAATCTAAAGAGTAAAGTGAGCCACTGTATACCACCTGTAAGTTTTGAGGTTAACAAACTAGGAAATCGGGTAAAAATTAAATAGTGATGAGTTGCTTTAACCAATCTCCTTTCGTTAATCCTGGATATTTACTGAATCGCTCATCCTCAGTCAGGTCAACGGGGTCGGTCGAGTCTTTCAGCTAAAAACTCCATCAATCATAAATACAAGCAAGAGCATGCTAAGCAGATTACTTTGGATTTAGCACCTTTCTTATGTCCATCGAATAAGGGACAGAATCGCAATCGCGTTAGCCCAGCTTAACCTTCACTTAACCGTACGTACAGAAGCCAGCACATGCGGTTGGACACTTGCACTAAGAAATACAACCCCTACCGCTACGGAATACGGGCGCTCTCAAGGTCATAATTTCCAGCCGCATGTGCTGCTTACTGTACAACAAATCGACCATAAGTTCTATTTTGCAATTTTGTTTTTGTTTTACGCAGAAAAAATATAAATTTCTAATTTCCGAAACTATATCGGAACGTAACACATACTAAGTTGCGTTTCGTTGCGCGTGCGTTCGATTCACTAACGTTCACTTTATTGCGCACTAAGGTTGCATTACTATATACCGTTGCCTTTCTGTTGAACAAGAAACATTGCAGGAGCGTGCACAGAGCGAGATAATAATGTGTATCCGAACGTTAATCGTGTCAAGATTTTTTAAGTCCTGTCAAAAATGAACTAAAATTAGTTAAGATAAGGCGGCTTCAATACCGAATTAGCCCCAATGTATTTATGTGCTAATTACTAGGTCCATGCCTTATGTAGATATTAATGAATTAGTGATTATATAATATTTAGTCATGGTAAACTCTCTATAGTAAAATAAGAACTATTATCTCTAGAAAAAAAAAACAATTTAGTTATGAATGTGCATTATTATTGCAATTTCCACTAGAATTGTTATATTATGTCGGTTAAACCTGTGGTTAAACAGCTGAACATCTGACTCGCCGCTCACAGAAAATACAGCCAACAATAAAAAGATGATTGCCAAGAAATAAAAACCTTACGAAATGGCTCAACAGATGGTACTAGTAAATTCTGGGGTAGTAAATACCGAAGTATTGGATTATATAAAAAACATACAAATGAATCAAATAATTATACTAAAATTAATCTCAGTCAGAAGCATGTACCTACTAAGAGCAACATACTTAAGTGACCATTAAAGACGAAACAAAGTGAAAAATGTAACGCAGCTACCTGGTTCAATTAGCCAACTAAATGGACGCCTAGGCCGTTAATTGAATTCCGACATCCAACTAAATAGCTGAAGTAGGACTAGCCAAGTTATTGAGTGCAACGTTTAACCAAATGACTGAACGTCGTGAAGTCATTTAGTTAAATTGGATATTGTTTAGTTTGAGATGTTTGGTTAGGGTGACTATGATTACTTGATGTATTTTTTTTACGAATACTTACCTACTTACCATTATACAACTAGGTAAGTACATAAGGTTTGATAGATGTATGAAAGTATTATATAAACATAAAAAAAATATATAAGGATAGTTTTATTTAAGAAACCATAAAAATGTTACTGTCCAAATAGCTAGTCATTATCACCACTACTGATTTAATCTTCTTTTTTTTTTAGAAGAAGAAGAAGACTGATTTAATGAAAACTTTGATCACAATATTATTAATCTTTCGTAAGTTTGTATTTATTAAGAACGAAGTAATTTAATTTATTTATAAGGTAGTTATTTATTTATTTATTTACGCAACTGAAATTGTTGTTACATTAAGATCCGTATAATAGGTCTCTCACGTAAATTAATTTCAAGTTTATAATATTATCTACAAATTCTTTTCGCTGCTAGACTGACTGGAATAATTCATGGTCACCCTAACTTATCGGATATTGTTCCTAACCTCCAACACGTTTTCAGTAATACGTGGTTTTGTTTAAGATCTTAAAATAAAAGACGCTATAATATGCATCTTTATCAAACAAAGTAGTACATAACATTCACGATTTACTCCTATAAAAGAGCAAGGAAAATCCCGCTACGGTTTACGCTGTTGGTCACCAAACCAAGCGGCGGTAGCGGCGCTCCGCAGTGGCAAAAAACTGAACTAAATTTGAATCACTTGGCTGAGTCTTGGTCAGTCATCTTAAAAGGGCTGACTTTCAAGTCAAGTTGTTAAACGTTGAGTGATTCTAGTTCAGTTAACGCCTAACGCCTAGGAATACAATTGGGTGCCGGCGTCTAATAAACGGCCTAGGCGTCCAGTCATTGGCTTTGGCTAATTTAACCAGATGACTGCGACACCTAGTGCACTCCGATGATAAATCTGACATCAGAATTGGAAACAATGGCCGCCATTTTAAACGTTTTTGTTTCTGGTCCGATTGCTTCCAAAGTCGATATCTGTACTCCGATGACGAATCTGACTTCAGAATTGGAAAAAATGGCTGCCATTTCGAACTTTTTAAGCTATTGTATAGCTTCTATCGCGGGCCTTGAGCGTGGAGACCGAATCCGGAAATTCCGTAACGAAAAAACCTAACACCCCCTTTGACATACATGTCAGAGTTGTAAAACAAATAAATTTAATTTATAAAATGTAATAATTTTTTTTGGAGTATGATAAAATTTAAATATTGTTGTTTTGCAACTCTACAATTCGACAAAAAGTGTAACTTGAATTATAAATATCAATATCTTTGAAAAAATTACGCGTATTACTGAAAATTTTCTTTTTTTTAAGTTGGTTGGTTAATCACACCTAACCTCTTATGTTTGCAGGTACAGTTACTTCAAGATAGATCGACGGATATACCAGAAGATACAAAATTGCCAGTAATTAATAAAATAGGTATGTTGTGGTGGCATATTGTTTTACTACTTTGATCAACTTCTACTTTGAAACATAATTTCTGTATCCCATTTTTTTACAATCTATGTATCGTTTGTTAGTTAATTAAATTATATCCACAAGACTCTAATTTGCCAATGTGTTTTCGTTTTCCGAAAATAGAGTTTATCGACGTTTATATTTAATTGTAAAGGACTACCATCATGAGAGAATCTGCATAAGTAATATGCGTAGAAATACAAAAGTTAGGCCAGTGTGGTCAATTAACCGCTGTTTGTTTAGGATTGAATGTCTAAGAGCTGATAACGAACTAATCCAACAAATAGTTTTAGCAATGTCAGTGTGCAGCGCCTGGCTTCAAGAAGCACTCAATTGCATTAAATCTGCGCTGATGTTCACTCAAACTCCGATACACTTCGTGATATACGCCGAAGACTCAGCAGTGGTCAACATATTGGCGGTACTAAAGTTCTGGACTACTCTGAACCGGTTTTACTACGAAATACACTCGATAGTCTACCCAGATGACGATTTGGAGTACTGGAAGAATTCCAAAGTAAACTGCACTGCGCAGATGCTATTTTTCCCGGTAATAATAACGAATAAATTTAATACTTATAATTATAATATTATACATTTGTATATTTTATACAATTGAAAACATTGGTGTTATCTAAAGGCTGCTGTAATAGTCTATATTTTACTTTAATACTTAATGAAGGATCTGTTAACCCTACACGATGCCCTGATCTACGTGCACACGGACGTGCTGTTCCTGGGTGCAGTGGACGAGCTGTGGCGCGTGTTCGCGCAGTTCGATGCCCGGCACGTCGCCGCGCTCGCTCCCGACCATAACGACCACTCCCGAACTTGGGCTTGGTACACACGATTCGCTAAACACCCATTTTATGGAGATTTTGGTTCGTTTTTAAATACCTTACTACATCATTTACACTATACTCGTAAATGGCACTGTACAATAAATTCACTTCTTTGACACTTACAATTTTATTGTTGTGATTGTTGGCGCTTGGTGAAACTTGTATTCATTATTATTAAAACTCTTGTGCTTGTTTCTCAAATTATTATTATAACCTAACCTAACCGTACTGGTTTCTTTGACACTTGCTTGTACACAATGTGTACAAGCGTAAAATTAAGGGTAAACCTGTTTTCAACTTGTAAAATCCAGTAGATCAAGTAAGTTCATAGCTCATTTTACCTTGGTGAAGGCCCTCTCCTTTTTAATTGGAAATACACTTGATTGTCTACCCAGATGAGGATTTGGAGTACTGAAAGAATTTCAAAGTAAACTGCACTGCGCAGATGTTATTGTTCCCGGTAAGAAAAAAATATATTAATCTTTATTAAAAAAAAAAAGTTTTTCTTGACCGTAAAGACACTTCACTTAACAGATCGATGGCCACACATCCTAATGGTACACACGATTTTATGTATTAGTATTAAAAGTCGCATCTTACACAGGTACACAGAAATATATTATTATGTATTCTGCTGCCCATCTTCTGGTAAATAAGTTTTTTGAGAACTTAGCTGATTCACCATACAAGTCAATATAGTAAGAAAAGAGAAAGAAATAAAATTAAAAAAATTAAAAACCCCCGGCACAAAACCGTTACTTGATCTTTTCAAAAACTAGAAAAGAGCTAATAATCTTCAATTGGCTAAAAATATTTTCTTGGATCATTGCTAAGACGATTTGTGACACAATGCAAACAAAAAAAAACTAGATCAAAATCGGCGCATCCTTTTAGGAGCTACTATGATGCTACAGACGAATACACAGACAGACCGATACACACGTCAAACTTATAACACTCCTCTTTTTCTTGTGAAAATATAATACGCATAGTAAGTAAAAAAAAATTGGCAGGTCTTGACACTGGCGTAATGTTGATGAACCTCACACGCATGCGTGAGTTCGGGTGGGTCGAGCATGTTCATCGAGCGCTTCGCAAATGGAGCCACCAACTGCGGCGTGACGATCAGGTACATTACAGAAGCTGGTGATTCACGGCACTACGTAAACGGTCACAACTAGGGCTAACTGCTTCATTCTAAACGAGACTCCAGACAAACGCCCTTGGGTTTAATTGTCGATTTAAGAAAAAACTAAATAATTTAATAATGTAAGTGATTTTAAAATTCATTTTTTCATACCCATTTTGGTATTTTCCTAAATCAACAAAAAGGACTATACCTATTTGGTATGAAGAAAAATCACAATATCAAAGAATCTTCACATCAAAGTTAGTGCTCAGCTTTTTTGCCACTTTCATTCGCACGCAATACATAGTATTTCCTTGTATTTAAACCACTTCGGGAAAATTTAGAGGAGATCAGATCTCTAGCACTAACTTTGATGTGAAGATTCTTTGATATTGAATGTCACGTAATGTACTTCTACCCTCAATCACACATACTAATATGCAACATTTAGATTCTAAATGTTGCATATTAGTATGTGTGATTGAGGGTAGAAGTACATTACGTGACATTTTTATAATTTTAGCTGGAATGCCATTCCATCCTGTAGCGCTTCTTTCCCGAATGTATAGAATAATTGACTCGACTTGTGATTCTGTAACCGGTAGCAAAGCAATAGATTGACTTGGACAAGGAGGTTGTGATATTCTGTTTCGATTAAAGCAAAATATGGACTTTGGTTTTGTCGGAGTCAAAGCGGCAATTTGTCAGGATTGCCACTAAAACTATACTTAAATAATTTTCTCATTCCAGGGCAAAAACACAATAAAGTAGATATTCCCATTTCAGGACATAATCAACATAATATTCGACTACCACCCGGACAAGGTGTTGGAGTTGTCGTGTCGCTTCAACTACCGCTCCGATGTGCCCTGTGAGCAGACGAGGCGGTTCGGCATATTCCTGCTGCACGGCAACAATGGACTCTTCCACAAGCCCGGAAACGGCAACCATGTCTTCCAGGTATAGCGGTTGTAGTGTTACGTTACGAGGTCTTGTGTGCCTTCTCATTATCTTAATATCCTTATTAAAGCATACTTGAATTTTTTGGATTTTTAATTGCATTGTATTTAATCGAGTTCTTACTGAGAATGAAAACATCTAAGAAAGAAGAAATTAAATTCCAACCATTTTACGAAAGAAGTTTTTTTGTACCATTTTTAGGGTTCCGTAGCCAATGGCCAAAGAACGGAACCCTTATAGATTCGTCATGTCTGTCTGTCCGCCCGTATGCCACAGCCTCTTTTTTCCGAAACTATAAGCACTACACTTTAAAATAAAATTCAATTCTATTCTATTCTACACTGTTGATGGTAAGTAGATGTAATCTGTGAACCGCATTAAGATTTTAACACAAAAATACAAAACAAAACAATAAATTTTGGGGGTCCCCGTACTAAGAAATGAAACTCAAAAATTTGTTTTCATTAAACCTATAAGTGTGGTGTATCTATGGTTAGGTCTTCAAAAATGATAATATATATATATTTTTTTTCTGAACTGAATAGTTTGCGCGAGAGACACTTCCAAAGTGGTAAAATGTGTATAAGTATATGTAACTTTTACAATAAAAAAATGATAAAACTAAAAAAATATATAATGGTGTATATTACCATGCAAACTTCCATCGAAAATTGATTTGAACGAGATCTAGTAAGTAGTTTTTTTTAATCACTACACCTACATAGTATAAAAAAGATAATTCAAAAAATATATAAAACCGCCTTCAAGGTCCTAACCTACACTAAAAAGTTACAAATAAAATATAAATCTAGCTGAAAGCATAGCAATTTAATATGGCTATTAATATTCCTTATTTACATAAATTGTAACATCATAATATAAACATGTGTAGACATTGTTATACTCTTCACCTTGGAGTCGGTGCCAGTTGAGGCTAGCTATTTAATCGGAACCACATCTGATCTTAAAAGTTCAGATCGTTGAATATAAAAAATTTAAAGAACGCGGTCAGAGTACTAGGTACTGAGCCCACTATAGATGACTGCTAGCAGTAGAAGTCTTTTGGTCGAAATGATGGTGATTAGCTGGCACCGACTCCAAGACAAAGTGTATAACAATGTCTACACATGTTTATATGATGTTACAATTTATGTAAATAAGGAATATTAATAGCCATATTAAATTGCTATGCTTTCAGCTAGATTTATATTTTATTTGTAACTTTTTAGTGTAGGTTAGGACCTTGAAGGCGGTTTTATATATTTTTTGAATTATCTTTTTATTTGACCCTTTTTAGTGGAAATTTACCATGACAAGCTAGGTACTCACAAAACTTTAATTTGTTTTGTTTAGTACATAATTAAATGCAGATTTTCTCACTATGTTTCCTTGACAGTATTACGTTTGATTTTTAAATTCTAAATCATTGCTATACTTGATTGGACTTTAACCTAAGTTTTCCGAATGGCGAACAACTGACCAAACCACTACGATACCGACGACGCTCGCCCGTTTAGTCCACGGAAAAATCCTTAAGTTGTTATCTTCACTTGGGGTTTTCAAATCTTTAATCTATGACTAGTTTACAGAATATATGAACCAAAACCGCATATTTCTTGTTATTTCAATTATAACAAAAGCAACGCAATGAGTGTCTTGTTGTTTATTGAAAAGTTTTCGTTTTAATCATGAAGGAAGAAAACATTTTACGCGGGTATTAAGCAACACTTCTGATAGTATACTGCTTAGTTGACGGATCAGGGATCGCAGTTGTAACTGACTGACTGACTACCCCGGTGTTAAGGTATGAAGGACGCCGCCTTGTGGTTCCCGGCGACTTACCAAAAACAATTGCGCCTCGCTAGCGTAAGGGTTGTGGGTTGTGATAATAAACAACCTAACATCCATCCATCCGTCCACTGCGCGTTTGCTTGCTTGTTTGTTTATATTTAAATAAAATAGACGAATGTATAGTTCCCGGCGCGTAACCTACAACCACTGTTAACCCCATTTCAATTGCCAAGCAGTGATGGAAACAAACAGCCTGAAACAGTCCCGCTGCTGAACTAAGGTTCCTTCAGGAGGCTTTTGGAAAAATCTTTACGGTTAGAAGGCGGGTTGTTGTTAGTTGTCCATTCTCACAGTAAGACACCCGCCAGAAGAGTTTGGTTGATGCTTATTTAAGCGGCTATAAATAATAACGAATTAAATAAACAATTCAATACAAATATACACAATAAATAATACTAAAGTTAAAAAAAGCTAAATAACACACTTGATTTTATTATGTTACACTCTAACTTTTGTATCGAATGGTAGAAGCTTTCAGGTTTCCCACCAAATTATGAAAAAAAAAGAACTCTGCATTACTGGCACGGTTTTGACTGTATTTTCATTTGTCTGTCCCCATGCCTCTCTAGGTAGTTCGCTGCTCTCTAGGAAATAAAAGATATTATATACCTAATATATGTATGGAAAAGCAAAAAGACAAAATACTAAATGCCCAAAGAAGTAAGCAATTCCCAATATTATTGCAAGTTGCAAGTTGATCACCATTGTATATGAGAAGTTCGATAAATAAGTCCAGTAGCCATGTGATAAAATGTACGAAAATAATTGATAAATATACGTTACGCTTCATACCACATCACATCACTATTTTCAAATTCAGTAACCATTAAGTTTCTTGTTTTTTACATGCCAAATAAAGACAAATAAATGTCGTACTTTATTGCTATTTTGTTTTTAGTTGGGCATGTCATAACATGAATGTATCTATCTTTTTCTAACGTACCGTATTCAAAGATGTGTGATAGAGTTAAAAGAAAAACCCCATCTCCCGCTTCCCCCTACCCTCCCACCCCTCTGAGCGGCCGCATTGGTTTCGATACAAAATAGGCATGATTTTTCCGATTTCTATATGGGCGCGTAAAATTTTTTCTTCCTTCATGGTTTTAGTCTTCTACTCCGCCATCAGATATAATCCAAATTTATATAAAACCATTTTGAGTACAACTTCTATCTATAAAACAAAAAAGTATTGAAATCGATTGATAAGAAGCCGAGATATTGCCAAAATAATTTACCGATCGGGTTAACGGCATCGTCAATTGAGGAGTTATTTCCTCATATCTTCAAATTTAATCATCCGATCTTAGCGAAATTTTTATGGGACCACCCTGCAAGTAAACCTGATCGATTAAAAAAAGAATTTTGAAAATCGGTTCACAATTGGCGGAGATATCTTATAACAAACACACAAAAAAAAAACATACGCGTCGAATTGAGAACCTCCTCCTTTTTTGAAGTCGGTTAAAAATAAAGTCGCTTTCTCTGTCCCTATGTCCCTCCCTTTGTACGCTTAAATCTTTAAAACTACGCAACGGATTTTGATGCGGTTTTTTTTAATAGATAGAGTGATTCAAGAGGAAGGTTTTTATGTATAATACATGCATAATATACTGAAGGATAACCCACAATAACCATTTTCCCGTGCGGAGCCGGGGCGGGTCGCTAGTACGTCATAAAATTAAATCGTAAACCGCTTACTATTAATAAAACATCGAACTACAAGAACTTTTATATTAGGTACGTTACTTGCTGCTACAGAACCCTTCATGGGCGAGTTAGACTCGCACTAGGCCGCTTTTTTTTCAAAGAGAGCGTGGATTGAAATAAAAAGATAATTTAAAAAATATATAAAACCGCCTTCAATGTTAGGACCTACACTAAAAAGTTAAAAATAAAATATAAATCTAGCTGAAAGCATAGAAATTTAATATGGCTATTAATATTCCTTATTTACATAAATTGTAACATCATATAAACATGTGTAGACATTGTTATACACTTCACCTTGGAGTCGAAAAAATTGGACGCTAGTGTCTCATTTTAGGCTGTTGTTGATTGTGCAACACATGCATTCAGCATTGGTCAATACCAGTATGGGCTATTATCTCGCTTAACAAACACAGATAGTTACAAAAGATATAACATTACGTGTAAACAAAATTGACTTGTACTTGTACCCACTAACGTATAAAGATTGTTCAACGGCCAAGTCACACAACATTAACTATAATACCTAATAAAGAAATCGCAGTAATGAACCTTAGACTTGGTACGACTTTGTCTAGATTTCATTACTTTTAAGAGACCTACAAGCAGGTCCATCGAGAGTTGGCTAGTTTTTTACAGAATGTTTTTGGTGAGATGTAGGTATTACCAGATCTTTCCTAGGTGACGAAGAGATCGGAGTAATTTTTTTCAAATCTTATCGATCTAAAAACTTGAATCTCTTTTCTTTTCCCACACTTGAATTACTGCTAGGTGCATTTATATTGTGATGTATCTGTATTTGAATGTTTTATTTACGTTGCATGAGTAGGTATGCGCATATTTCATAATTATGTTTATACTTCTCAAGACGTGGGCTCTTGTCCGAGGCTACTGTATAGTCCTTCTTTTTGTTTTCCAGGCAACGTACACAGCTTTCAACCGCTACATGATTGGTACAGACCCACTGAGGACCTTCCTGCCGAACCTGAAGTCATTAATAGCCTCTGCTTCCGGGTCATATAAGAGGTGCAAACATCCGAAGATTTCTTTCCTAAAGATGCCCATTAACACTCTTTACAAAATAAAGTAATTTTTTGTGTATGACCCGACTTTTATTTTGCACAACTTTAGGTATATCTACTTACCTGTCTGTATGCAAGCACCTGTAAATGACGCGGCGACCGCGAACAGCGGCGAGCGATGGAAACAAACGTAGGCAACATGACGTATGAAGTCGTTCACAGCTAGTCGCGGCAGCGCGACGGCGGCGGCGGCAGCGAGACGAGCATTAGGCGTTGTCCTAATAGAACGCGATTACGCGATCATCGCAAGTTCGCGCGAACGCGCGATTGTCAAATGTATGAAGAAATCGTTCAATCGCGCGATCGTCTATTAGGACACCTATTCGACTTCAATATGTTTGATCGCGCGTTCGTACGAGTAAAATTCGCGCGAATCGCGTAATCGCGTTCTATTAGGACAACGCCTCAAGCGAATAGCGAAGGGGGTGGGAGGAGCGCGCGGCGGCGGCGGCGGCGGCGGCGGTGTGTGTATGCGGCATCGCGTCTACAGGCCGTCCACTATAGATGACCTCCGCCTGCCATAGTAGTACTTTGGCGGCGGGGGGCAACTTACGGTGAACGGTCTGTAAAAGCGAATACGCGGCGAGCTGTGGCCTACCATCTCGCCGCCGCCGGTCGCCCCAGCCTCCGCCGCCGCGCGAAGCTGTGGCCAGGCTCTAGAACACTTAGAGCTTGTGATTTATACCATATTTTTCTGCTTAAAGCGTTAATATAGTATCACTAAAAACCTTGCTCTTTTCGAAAACCGTTCAAAAACCTATTCTTTGAGAGTAAATCTACATTCTTGTCGAACTTAAAGTGTTATGTATGAGTTACGTCGAGGAGAGCGTTGTTTGTAATACTGCAATAATAAATAACACCTACAGTGGAACTTTATTATTCCCGTCGCTCGCTACGCATATTCTCTCGAAATCGAGTTAATATGGTGTAAAAAAAACTATAATACAGCCTGAACCATAAAAATATTACATTAAAACTCTAATCACAAGCTAATAGCTGATTAAAATAATCTACAAATCACATATATTTAACTTATAATACCTACTATTCAAATTACTAAGTTGCGTCCATATTTAATACTAGCTGATGCCCGCGACTTCGTCCGCATCAACTTTGAAATTAAATTTTTATTATAAGTAGGTAATGCATTATCTAGCAAGACTGAGTTGGATATATTTAATGTCTCGCTAACAATTTTCAAAAGCAATACAAAAAAATGCTTGATGGATAGGAGTAATTTATAATATAGCATAATGTATAAATCTCAACTAACTTTTGTTTTAATTATGAATACCACAGTTTTTTTTCTAAGTTAGTTATCATATAGTTTTTAAATCCTAAACCTTAATTATATAGAGTTATATTTATATATTGTCCGCTTTACGGCAGAAGTTGATCAGGCCGAAATATGCATTAAATGTTGATCCACCTTTAGAGGCTTGTAGTTTAGATAATTTTGATAATACCGTAATATACTTCGAATATAAGAATTCCCCTCACTACGACCCAGTGCCTAACTACGCCGCAAACACTCTAGCTCGTCACCAACTCACACGGCAATTGTTGATTTTGTAACCGCCATTTATTTTACACTTTGTGCGACTTTGTTGATCAATATAAACGTTGGGAGATCAACAAATGCCGCGAAAATTACGCCGATGCTGCGGAACGGCAACATCGCAAACTATAAGTCCCAACGTCTAGTAGCGCTTAATTATCCTCAATATGTTTCTGAAGAAATCGCATAAGTTAGTACAAGGTATATTATTATTTTTTTAGACTAAAAATACCTACTTGATGAAAAGAACTGATACTTAATTTAATTGAAGAAAATAATACTAAGAATTAAAGTAGTAAAAAGTTTTTTTTTGTTATTGTTAATGTTTCTTCCTTAGTTTTATCTTGGATATATCTTGAAGTTTGTAAAAGGCTAATCAAAATAAAAGCACGTTACACCTTTATTACTTCTCTTGCCGTCAAAATACCTATATAACACGCTTCTATTAAAAAATAATTGTGGTTATAATGTATCTAGGTATAAAATAGTATACTCGTTTTTTTGTCAGAATTTTTTTTCACCCTTTAGTTCCTTTTATGAACAAGTAATAAAATCTAATAAAAAAAATCTATACTTTTAACTTTTTAGTATTTATGATTCGGGATTTACTACGGCGTAGTTTCCCCCCGAAGTCCATTGTAGGGGTAAGAGGGCTTCAGTACAACAGGGTTAGCCCTGGTACCCTGAGGCGCAACATTATTAATATGACATGTTTATAGACCCTCATACCATTCATCCACCTCATCATCATCATCATCATCTCAGCCGAAAGACGTCCACTGCTGGACAAAGGCCTCCCCCAAGGATCCCCACAATGATCGGTCCTGCGCTGCCCGCATCCAGCGGCTTCCCGCGACCCTCACCAGATCGTCGGTCCACCTCGTGGGGGCCTGCCCACACTACGTCTTTCGGCGCGCGGTCGCCATTCAAGAACCTTTTTGCCCCAACGGCCGTCGGTTCTACGCGCAATGTGCCCAGCCCATTGCCACTTAAGTTTAGCGATTCTTCCGGCTATGTCGGTGACTCTGGTTCGCCTGCGGATCTCATCATTCCTGATTCGATCACGCAAGGAAACTCCAAGCATAGCCTTCTCCATCGCTCTTTGGATGACTTTAAGCCTTCTTATGAGGCCCATCGTTAGCGACCACGTCTCAAATCTGTAAGTCATCACTGGCAACACACATTGGTCAAAGACTTTAGACTTAAGACACTGCGGTATTTGGGACGAAAAGATATTGCGCAGCTTCGCGAACGCTGCCCATTCAAGTTAGATTCAACGATTGACCTACTTCGAAGTTAGATCTACCTAGCTGGACTGTTTGTCCCAGGTAGACGTAATGGTCTACAACTTCGAGAGCGGAGTCCCCAACTTTTATTGGAGTGGGTACTACATGGGCGTTCGACATGACTTTTGTCTTCTGCATGTTCATCTTCAGACCAACTTGTTCCACTTGTTGTTCATCCATCTAATCAAATAGAATTTACATTCATAACAAATGGAACGAAATTATTTTACTAAATCTGATAGGGTTGCATATGGATATTATCTAGGAGAGCGGGGTCCAAGTTCTTTAAGACCCGCCGCTCAAATCGAACCAAAAAGATTTCGGATTCCACGCTCAGGTTCATGGAAGAAAAACAGAAAATCGTTTTGCAGTCCGCAGATGATGCTTTCTGCTACCGGCGGCTCAATAGACAGATCTCAAAGTCTCTGAGTCGTGACATTCGCCAATTTAATATGGATCGTATTAAGGGCCTGGCCACAGCTTTGCTCGACGCGCGGCGCGACCTGCGACCAGCGGAATGTTGCCAGTAACCCATAGTCAAAATTAATAAGAGAACTTTTTTTTTTCATTTCTAAAATCCTTCTAGAAAATGTAGGTACTACCGAAATTAAGGAATTGATTTAAAGGCATGAAATTACTCAACTATTGCTAAAAAGTTCAATTTTTATGCAAAACGTAACGTTTATCTTATTTTACTTAGAAAACGACTTCAACACTGTAATGTAGCACAAATAAGATTCAGAATACGTAAAAGTAATGTTTTGAGTCGTGTAATGCTCAAAAAAAGTGCTCAAAAATAAAGTAAAATGTTACAATAGGTAATAATGTTCTGGCAAGTTTCGCGCCGCAGGTCGCCGCCGCCGCCGCGTGAAGCTGTGGCCAGGGGGTAAGGAAGCTATTGAGGGTAACAAAGGCTCTAAAGTGTTCGCAAGAGATCTTTCTATGGGGCAAAGCCAAATGATGAAGCTGAAGACTTTGCGTGTCATCTAAGCCTGAGCTACTGGAGTAAATCGAGGGGTTCTATGGACAGCTGTATACGACAATACGGACACCTGTCAGCCAAGCTGCAACTGACCCAAGAGCTAGGCTAACCAGACACTACACCGAAGACATCCCGGACGTCAGCCTGTACGAGATTAGGATGGCTCTCAAAAAGTTAAAGAACAATAAGGCGCCGGGTGATGACGGAATAACTGCTAAGCTTCTGAAGGCAGGTGGTACTCCAGTCTTGAAAGCCATTTAGAAACTGTTTAATTCCGTAATCCCCGAAGGAACAACGCCGCAGGCGTGGCTGAAAAGCGTGGTGGTCCTCTACTTTAATATAATACATAGTTTAAAAAACTAAAAAACACGCTTCCTGTCTGCCATATTGGTTTTAAGTCACGTGACTTTTTTTTTCGTATTTTTGACAGCAAACACTTTCATTTGATACCCATATCATGGGGATGGATTTCAAACAGCCAGTTCGCCATCTTAGGGAAGCTGCCATATTGGATTTGTAATGACGTTTCTTAGCTAGTCATGTATTGTCATCAAAACTCAGAGCGTGTGCAAAATTTCATCCTAATCGAAGACCGGAAATTGGGTCAAATTAAGATTCCAAGATTTTTTACATATACATATAATGGGGAGGCCGCCATATTGGATTTATAATGACGTTTCTTAGCTAGTCATGTATTGTCATCAAAACTCAAAGCGTGTGCAAAATTTCATCCTAATCGAAGACCGGGAAGTGGGTCAAATTAAGATTCCAAGATTTTTTACATACATATAATGGGGAGGCCGCCATATTGGATTTGTAATGACGTTTCTAAGCTAGTCATGTATTGTCATCAGAACTCAAAGCGTGTGCAAAATTTCATCCTAATCGAAGACCGGGAAGTGGGTCAAATTAAGATTCCAAAATTTTCTTACATACATAAGTAACTACTTACAAGTGAAGCTAATATAAAGCGTGTAAAAAGGGTGAAAAAACCCTTTTAAAGAACTACAGACCCATTTCGATTCTGAGCCATATTGATTTATAAATTACATATCTATAAATTATTTTCGAGAGTCGTCACGAATCGTCTCGTGCGCAGGTTCGACGCCTTCCAGCCTCCCGAACAAGCTGGTTTTCAAAAGGGCTTTATAGTACCACAGACCACATCCACTCGCTACGGCAGGTTATACAGAAGACCGAAGAGTATAGCCAGCCACTATGCTTAGTGTTCGTATGAGAAAGTCTTCGATTCAATTGAGACTTAGGCAGTGCTGCAGTCTCTTCAGAGGTGCCAAATTGACTACTGGTATATCGAGGTGTTGAAGTGTTTGTACGATAATGCCATTCTATGTCAGTCCGACTCCAGGTTCAGAACTCCAGACCAATCCAGCTGCAGCGATATGTAAGACATGACATGAAGACTTTATTTCTCCGAAACTGTTCACCGCTGCACTGGAATTGTCTTTAAGCTTCTGGACTGGAAAGGACATGGCATCAACATCAATGGCGAGTACATTTCTCACTTTCGGTTTGCCGACGATATCGTAGTCATGGCTGAGACCTCGGAGGACCTCGGCACAATGCTCGATGACCTAAATAGAGTTTCCCAACAAGTGGGTCTGAAGATGAACATGGAGAAGACAGAAGTCATTTCGAACGCCCATGTAGTACCCACTCCAATAAATGTTGGGGACTCCGCTCTCGAAGTTGTAGACCATTACGTCTACCTGGGACAAACAGTCCAGCTAGGTAGATCTAACTTCGAGAAGGAGGTCAATCGTCGAATCCAACTTGGATGGGCAGCGTTCGGGGAACTGCGCAACAGCGCAATATTTTTCGTCCCAAATACCGAAGTGGCGCCAGTGATGACTCACGGATCTGGGACGTGGTCAATTACGATAGGCCTCATAAGAATGCTCAAAGTCATCCAAAGAGCGATGGAGAGGGCTATGCTTGGAGTTTCCTTGCGTGATCGAATCAGGAATGATGAGATCCGCAGGCGAACCAGAGTCACCAATATAGCCCGAAGAATCGCCAAACTTAAGTGGCAATGGGCTGGGCACATTGCGCGTAGAACCAACGGCCGTTGGGGCAGAAAGGTACTTGAATGGCGGCCGCGCGCCGAAAGACGTAGTGTGGGCAGGCCCCCAGGAGGTAGACCGACGATCTGGTGAGGGTCGCGGGAAACCGCTGGATGCGGGTAGCGCAGAACTGATCATTGTGGAGATCCTTTGGGGGTGGCCTTTGTCCAGCAGTGGACGTCTTTCGGCTGAGATTATGATTATCTAGGACGAAAGTATTCGTCAAGACGAATCAAACGAGCCCAAATGCGTTGAGATTGTGTCGTTATATTACGGAGTTCCTATAGCCCACCCTCCAGCTCCATCATCAGACCCTGGATACCATTTAGGACCAAAGTACTCGTCAAGACTAATCAAACGAGCCCAAGCTAGATGGGATTGTGTCATTTTATTACGGACTTCCCATGGGCACCTTCCAGCTCCATCATCAGACCCTGGATACCATCTACAGACAAAGTACTTATCGAAACGAATCATACGAGCCCAAAGGGTTATGTCGTATTATAACGGAGTTCCTATGAACATCTTCCATCTCCATCATTAGATCAGCTCCATGTCGTCATAATTTTACTCAATCGAAAACCAGAAAGTGTAACTTGCAAGATTTGATTACATACGAAAAAAAAGTTATCGAATCTTATGGAGAACCAAGCTCTTACTCTACGAGTACATGCCCTAACTTAATACTCTCTTGCTTTCGTCATAGCGTATAGATTGCGAAGCAAAGTGGCAACAGCGCAAAACAAAACCAACCAATCATGTCAAAAGGTGACCTCTGATTGGTCCATTTGAATCAGATCAACAATGGATGGAGCGGATTTGTATAAAGAATGCAATGAATAGTTCCTATTTGTGTCGCTAGAGGGTCAGCAATTGTTGATCAAATTGGAGCCACATTTGTATGCCGAATCATACATAAGATCAACAAAAACTGTTTTGATCAACAATTGCTATCTGATCAACAATTAACTGATGCTACAACCCGTCTGATCAACATTTGCCGTATGGGTATATCTAATATTTTATATTTAAGACAATAATATTGAATGCATGCTGTATTATGTAAGTGTGGTACATCTATGTAAAAAACGGGTGCGTAATAAATGCTATAATATCAAAAAATATAATTTTAGATGATATAACGTTCATTTGGTATAATTTTCATATACCATAAAAATACTTGCTATATTTGTATAACGCTCAATTCCTATAACGTTCATTTGATATAATGACAATTGTTATAACATTATTTTCCTATAACAATCATTTCCTATAATAAACTTCATTTTTTGTAATTTTACGGAAAAGAATAGGTACTTGGTGTCAGATGTAATTTACAAAAAAAGAAATAACATTATTCATCGGATTAGGTATGGATTGGCAATGAATGGGGGTCATAAAAACTAGGTAATATAAATAAATAGGGCGGGTGCGAGCGCAGCGAGCACGGGAATTCGGGGCACCCCGACTACTGTTGGTTAGGTTCGAAGGGTATGGCGGAAGAGGTGGGCGAGCAAAGCGAGCCCAGCTCGCCCGTCATACCCTTCGGGTTAGGTTGACATGTATGCATGCCTGCACGCTTGCTTGCTTGCATGCTTGCTTGCATGCTTGATTGCATGCTTGTTTGCATGCTTGTTTGATGCATGCTTGCTTGCTTGCGTTTACAAGTTCATAATTTTATTTAGAAACAATATTTATATTAATTGTAAATTATAGAAAATCATTATTATATCAAATGAAAACTATATTATGTAAAATTTTAGGAAATTATTATTATATGAAATAAAATTATTTTATTTAAAATTATAGGAATTGTCTTTTATATTATTTGATTATTAGGATAAGTAAAATTATATAATCTGAAATTATATCATTTAATCATTATAACTTTTGAAATTATGGAATATATTACACACCCGTAAAAAACATTAACAACTTTAAACTTTAAGCAAACTCTATTTGTACCATGTTGGCTGACCAAATCAATAAATAAATAGAGTATAAATAGAAAAGTCTATGGATATGATCTTCTTTATTTTTCTCTTTGTCTTCTTCTACTTGTCATAAATGATATCGTTTGATATTATTATATTGATTTATTATTAATTTTGTAAACAATAGAAATTGAACTGAATTAAACAATTTCATAGTATTTTTGGGAATCGTATATAAATTAGTATAAATAGAGTACAAATCGTATATAAATAGAGCGCAAAGTCCAAGGAAATGGCGACTTTTGGTAGAGTGTCCGTTGCCCGAAGCATCATCTCTCGCCAAGAACTGTCGATGAAGGACCATGACTCCGCGTCCGCCGCGACCTGGGACGGCGATGGGGACTTGGACGAGCAGCGGCCCATCAGGTGGATCGAGATCATCTTTCTGCCCTTCCAGTTCTGGTGGCAGATCATTATCCTATTAGTCGTCTGCTTCAAATGTTTTTTTGTAAGTTTAACTGGCCCGGGGTGGGTTTCGAAATGCGCATTTTAGGGGGGGGGGGTTTCTGAGGGGAGGGGGGGCGTGGGGGGGGTTAGGGGTACCCCCTCTTCCCTCCCCCAAGCGCGGAGATAAGTAGTTTCCACAAAAAAAAAAAAAATTTTTGAGGTTATGTTCGCCAAAACAACCCATCTAACAGTGTTCAGAGATGCTCCAAGTCGGTTCTGGGTAGGGGAAAAGACAGCAGGGGGAAGTCCACCCTCCCCAGTCTTCCTGCCTTGATGTCGGTGTGCCCCGAAGTAGATTTTTGATCCACTTTTCTTTCTGGGTGGCAACAAAAAAAAATAAACTAACACCCCGAAGGCTAAGGCGGTCTCTCGCTCGCTGCGCTCGCTCCGTTCCCGCCTTAGCCTTCGGAACCTAACAAGTCCGTGTCGGGGTGCATAAATAACGTAAAATGACGTTCCGTTACACGGAACTTTAAACACGTATAAAAAAAAACTACGCATCTCCTCGGGGGGAGGGGGGTGTCATATGAAAGGGGAAACCAACCCCTATAAAAAACACCCCTCATCAACCCCAAAATCAAAATGCGTAATTCGATACCCGTATAAAAAAAAACTACGCATGTCCTCGTGGGGAGGGGGGTGTCATATGAAAGGGGAAACCAACCCCTATAAAAAACACCCCTCATCAACCCCAAAATCAAAATGCGTAATTCGATACCCAACCCACTGGCCCTACCAACTCCACCATCTCACCCTACGGGTTGGGATTTATACGTGCCCGCATTGCTAGCTTCTTCTTCTTCTTTTCGAGGCGACAGCAAACTCTTAGCCCAAAAACTAGCCACAGGAATAGCGTCGTCAGTAGCCTTCATCAAGTCCTCTCGCGTGCAGGTGACAGGACAAGATGGGCAGCTAATGAGATGGTCCATTTTCTGGGGAACCATACCACACCTACACTCCAAGTTTGAGTCACCTATGAAACGTTACCCAATCGATATAAGTTATTAGGAGGTCTCACCTTACTATCTTCTATAATATAAAATGAATCGCAAAATGTGTTGGTAAGCGCATAACTCAGCAACCACTGAATCAATTTAAACAACTCTTTTTTTTTATGTTCGTTGAAGTCCAAGGATGGTTTTTACAAAAAGAAATAAAAAAAACTCATTCCCACGGGAAAAATGTTCAACGCGGGCGGAGCCGCGGGGCGGAAAGCTAGTATAAAATATAAATCACTACATAGTATAAAATAAAGTCGCTTTCTCCGTCCCTATGTCCCTATGTCCCTATGTCCCTATGTCCCTTTGTACGCTTAAATCTTTAAAACTACGCAACGGATTTTGATGCGGTTTTTTTTAATAGATAGAGTGATTCAAGAGGAAGGTTTATATGTATAATACATGCATAATATAGGTACTGAAGGATAACCCACAATAACCATTTTCCCGTGCGGAGCCGGGGCGGGTCGCTAGTAAGCTAATAAAATAAAATAAAATTTTCTAATGGAGCACGCGAAGAATCTGGGGGGGCACGGGAGTGCCCCCGCCAAGTCGAGCGCGAAGCAACACTGCCGTACCATCTTTACAGGAACCATTTCGCCGCATTTTCAGGCCCCTATTTGAGAACCTCTGGATAAGACCAGAACGCAGAAATCGTTAGCCAAGTAACACAACATTAACTATAATAATAGAGAAATCGCAGTAATGAACCTTAGACTTGGTACGACTTTGTCTAGATTTCATTACTTTTTAGAGATAAACAAGCAGCTCCATCGAGAGTTGGCTAGTTTTTTACAGAATGTTTTTGGTGAGATTTTGTATACAGAAAACATTCAAAATGAATTTTGAATACAAAAAACTTCTGTAATTTATATAGATTTTGAGGTTATAAACGCAAGTTGATGTTACATGTACTTATTTTAATTTTTATTAAAAATAAGAAAAAGGCATTAAATATTTTTAGAATAATAGAAAACAATCAAAAACGTAAACCTTCCGGCGGGACTTGAACCCACGACCTTCGGCCTATACGCAGCCAACGTGCTACCATCTACAGATCTACACCACGGAGGGCATAGTGGCAGCGCCGAAATTCGTTCCTGCTTGTTTTCTATCAATCTATGACGTCACCATCATTATAGGCAACCACTTGGCACGGACAGCGTGCTGTAGCGACATCTGTGGGAATCCTTTCGAATTATTTTCACTCAATCCGTTTTAACTAGTAAGCACAAGATCGATCGATGTCGCTAACCTGTTTTTAAAACTTTTTGTTTTTCGGTATGTTTCACTTGGCGTTTTACTTCAACGCTAGAGAGGTACCTATTAAATATTTTTTAGATTAATAGAAGGAGCCGGAAGGTTTACGTTTTTGGTTGTTTTCTATTAATCTAAAAATATTTAATACCTTTCTAGCGTTGAAGTAAAACGCCAAGTGAAACATACCGAAAAACAAAAAGTTTTAAGAAAAAGGCAATAGGCACACAGCCAAAAATAAATTGAATTCTGCCAAATAATAATATAGTCCAATCTGTGGATAATGAATGAATGGCAAATGTAGGCTTTGATTTTTCTTACCTTTTCTTAATCGACCTATAGAGGAAAGAAGGGGGGGGCAAAGCCCCCATTTCAATTCCTAATTCAACCTATTAGTAGAAAAGAGGGGGGGGGGCTCAACTTCATAAATTTAAAAACAGAAAATACAAGACAAAATGATGGTAGCGAAGCCAAGCGATGCGAAGCGGTATTCTAAGCCCTTATAGATTTTTTAACCCGATTACAAAAAGGGCACGCTGTCACTGGCTTTGATATTAGTAGCCAGGGCGTCAACCGCCGCCGCGTCAGGGGGACGGGGGAGCGACCGCTGCGCCCCGGAGTCTTAAATTTTTCAAAGTTGATTATTGTTATTGTGAACTGGACTAAAATATTAAACATACAAGACTAGGCTGTATAATAATATTTTAATCGTTGCCTACATAGCGATTTAAAAAAAAAGGTTAGGGAAAAGAAATTAGCATTTTTTGTACTGGAGTTTTACGTGGGAATCGAGAGGAAATGGCGGGTTCATTGTTTCGTCCTTTTTAAAATTAGTTTTTCATGGTAATTGTGGTGTTAATATGGTGGAATTAGTGCGATAATGTGCCGTTAAAGAAGAACTATTCAATGAAAGTGAGAAATAATGATAGTTAAACTTCAGTATCATTGGAATGTGAGAACCACCCTTGCATTTCAATGATCCCGTAACAAGAAATGAAACTACTGAAGACGTTTAACATGGATGCAAGAAATGACTAAAGACGACGTAATGAAACTGAAGAAATAATGACTGAGGATGAAGACATTAAACTTGGATAATGCAAGAAACTACTAAAGACTAGGCTTTATGGGCTTAGATCCCTTTGCCTTTTCCATAAGGGAGAAAGAAGCTAAAAATAAAAAAGTTTTTTGTACTGAAAATGTATGTAAATAATTTATTTAGTGAAAGTGATTTAAAGTCTGACTAAAAAAATAAGAAACCTGCTCTGGGGGCGCCACGTGTATATTTTTACGACTTTGGCAACAATTTCCCCAAAAAAATTAGTTCCATTGAAATTCCGCAATATGGCGAGGTTTCTTATTTCTCTGGTCAGGCTTTAAATGTGTTTATTACAAAAAGGACACACTATAACTGCAAGTAAAGACTTTCTAGAACCACCCACACCATTTCCTTCTTACCGTTCATGAGAAATGAGTAAAAAACTAAAATGCGTAACTAGTTAAAACTTTTACTTCAGTTAGTCTTAAAACTAAACCATACTATTTTTGATATATTGACTACGGCCTATACTTTTGAAACGAGCTCAGGCTGGTCTTTAGTAATGGAAAGCAAGATAGAAAGTTATTTATTTAAAGTAACTAGATCTTTTTAATTCAGCAAAGCCAGCAACAACTGTTACTATCTAAAGTACGTAGACGTCACATCACAATACAGATGCATACGGCTTTAAGTACGTATTTGATGTGCTGGGTGCAAGTGTTTGGCTCCTGTGCGGATGGAGTACGGTCACTTGTTACTAATTAATTTAATCACGTCTTGCAACCTGTAACTCAAGTGAGTGGGAAATTATCCTAAGTAATTACTTTTCACTGTGCATGAACTCGCACTTGCGCCAGGCGCAGTAGTAGGTAGTTTTAGTTGTTATAGGGGTTTGATATGTTGTGACGGGTTAGTTTGCTTAGATTCTGTTTGTTATATTTCTTTTTGTATGCATGCGGAGTCCGTCTGTAAGTGGGTGTTACACTACCCTTTCGGCTCATAAGGAACACTCAACATGTTTATTTTTTATATCTAGTTTAAGTAAGATAAATGTTCTGTGTGTAAACATCTGTTGATGGACCAAAATAAATAAAACAAAATAAAATAAATAAAATACTGAAATCAGCTGTAATTCAAATCCGCTGAAGCTAGATTGGTCGTAGATATCTTATCGACACAAGCACAAATCACTGTTTCCCTGGCCACCACATAAGAGATACATTATATACATTGTTACACCCGCGCCTCGCCTTGCTCTTGGGCGAGTCTGCGGCGTGAACTCTTAAGGTAGTAGACGGATACGCGTCGAATAGCACAAATAATAAAAGAAACTGAAGTCACATAGATTCTAGGTTTATTTACAATTTCACAGTAACACACTTTAGAAAATAATTAAGATCAGGTACATTTGTGGAGTATGGCCACGTAGTTCGTGGCCTAAAGTAGGAGAAGGAATGAATAATAAAAAAGCGGCCAAGTGCGAGTCGGAATCGCCCATGAAGGGTTCCGTAGCAGCCAGTAACATAATATTAAAGTTTTTGTAGTTCGTTGTGACTTTGATCGAAGGTTTATTAATAGTGAAAGGTAATTGCGGTTTACGATTTATGACGTATAAAGAAAAACTACTTACTAGATCTCGTTCAAACCGATTTTCGTTGGAAGTTTTCATGGTAATGCACATCATATATTTTTTTTAGTTTTATCATTCTCTTATTTTAGAATTTAGAGGGGGGGGACACATATTTTTCCACTTTGGACGCGTCCCTCGCGCAAACTATTTAGTTTAGAAACAAATGATATTAGGAACCTAAATATCATTTTTGAAGACCTATCCATAGATACCCCACACATATGGGTTTGATGAAAAAAATTTTTATTAGTTTCAGTTCTATGTATGGGACCCCCTAAATTTATTGTTTTTTTTTCTATTTTTGTAAGAAAATCTTAATGCGGTTTACAGAATACATCTATTTACCAAGTTTCAACAGTATAGGTATTATAGTTTCGGAATAAAGTGGCTGTGACATACGGACGGACGGACGGACAGACAGACAGACAGACAGACATGACGAATCTACAAGGGTTCCGTTTTTTGCCATTTGGCTACGGAACCCTAAAAATGGATGATTGACGGATGATTTTTGAATGAATTCCAAAATTAAATATTTAAATTTAGAGAAAGAAATGGTAAATTAGATGAGAAATAAGGTCAGAACAAAGTGGGAACGAGGTGACATGCAAGACACCTCGTTACAACATGCATGTTTGATATATATCCCAGATTTACGAGCATAATTTCAGCAATCATAGTGCCAAATTCCATGAAATATTTGGAGACTAGTTTTTATCATTTAATATGTAATTTGAGACTTTTACGCACACACGCATCACCACATAGTATAAAAAGATAATTTAAAAAATATAATATATAACCGCCTTCAAGGTCCTAACCGACACTAAAAAGTTAAAAATAAAATATAAATCTAGCTGAAAGCATAGAAATTTAATATGGCTATTAATATTCCTTATTTACATAAATTGTAACATCATATTATAAACATGTGTAGACATTGTTTGTTATACTCTTCACGTTGGATTCGGTGCCAGTTGAGACTAGTTATTTAATCAGAACCACATCTGATCTCAAAAGCTCAGATCGTTGAATATAAAATATTAAAGGACGCGGTCAGAATACTAGGTACTGAGCCCACTATATAGATGACTGCTAGCAGTAGAAGTCTTTTGGTCGAAATGATGGTGATATATTAGCTGGCACCGACTCCAAGATGAAGTGTATAACAATGTCTACACATGTTTATATGATGTTACAATTTATGTAAATAAGGAATATTAATAGCCATATTAAATTTCTATGCTTTCAGCTAGATTTATATTTTATTTTTAACTTTTTAGTGTAGGTTAGGACCTTGAAGGCGGTTATATATGTCGGCGCGAAATCTGGCGCCTCGCTTCTCCTATTGGAATCTTAATTACCCAGTTCTCACGAACGATTTGTTTAAGTTAAGGGCTTATCGCCACCTTATCGCACAGGACGTGTGGATGTACATGGGTCGAACATACCCTGGGAACGGTGGTGACATCACCAATTTGGCATGTCGCTGAACGTAGCCGTGGGCCGGCTCTCTATGTGGGTGATAAAATTCTTTAAGTTTTGAGAGGGGCTGCAAAGCTAGTCCCCGCATTCTGTTCTTAGCCTTTGCCGAGCGCGGCCCACGGATTCGTTAACCGTTCTTATGTTAGAAGTTAAAACAAAGACTTTCTAAAATTAATTGTGTTAGATTTATTTGGACATTGTTACTGTTTAATAAGTTTGGACAATATTATAACCACATTGTAAAATTGCCTTGCGCGTTTTCCTTGTCGCCTACAAAGTGAAGTACTGTAAATATGCAAAACCCGTCTGATGACGTTCGGGGCTCGGCCGCTCCTACATCAGAAGTGGGATACACGTCGCGAGTGCAATGTGAGACTAATTCGCGAGTGCAAAGTGATGAAAATCGCGAAAATTATCATGAATGGAAGAGATTGTTTGAGGCGCAAAATGAACATTTGCGTACGCTCATCCGTGCTATTCAGTCTCCGTCAACGAATAGCAGTGTTTCAATTCAGGCAGCACTGAATTTCATCCTGAAAAACCAGATTGCGATGCACAGGCGTGGTGTTCGACCGCCGAGTTGTGAGAGGGCCTCCTCTTGTTATTGCGCTGACTAAAGCTATGAAAGGAAATGCATCTTCATGGCTGTCGCAAGCAACTTACGCTGGAATGACATGGGCGGAATTCAAAACAATTTTCCTGAGCCGATTTTCAACTGTCGAAACGCATGCCGCAACACTGATGCAACTCTATGGTGAGAAAATCAAAGAAAATGAAAATTATGGAGCCTATGCTAGTCGTCAGGTGAACCACTTAATTAATCGATGGAAAAATGTAGACGTCGAGCACATTGAAGTTTCTACAGTGCTAGCTGTATTGGCACAACAAGATCCAAGACTGCGACGTCTTGCATGCACTACAGAAGTGAAAACACGTCACGATCTACAGAAGGAGCTGCAAGCGTATAGCTTTTTAAAACGCCGAAATGAAGAGCCTAGAAGTGCTCAAGAGGCGTCGAAACGTCCTAAGATAATGGACTCGAAGTGTTTTGGCTGTGGGAAAATTGGCCATAGAATTCAAGACTGTAATCGAGAGAAAATGAGACAACTTATGCAAAATCCAATAAGAAAAGACATGAAGAAAGAAGACCCTAAGAAGAGACCTGTTCCACAATGCTACAAATGTGGACAGATGGGCCACATCTCTACGCTGTGTGCGGCGAAGGCGGCTACTGGTGGCGGCGCTGGAGAGTCCCCGGCGGCGGCGGAGCAGCGGCGTCGCATCAACCTCTGTTCTGTTGGCACGTCTCGCCTTACTCACAACGGTCAGTCGTTCTATTTTTATTTTGATTCTGGGGCTGAATGTTCTCTGATTAAAGAAAGTGTTGCAAATAAGTTTATGGGAAAACGTTTTTCATCTGTGGTCACTTTAATGGGCATTGGCAATGGCGATGTATGCTGTACGTACATGTCAGATACTGTCGCAAGTTTCCATTGATCGTTTTGTTATTGAATTGCTTTTTCATGTAGTGCCAGATGATGCAATGCAATATGATGTATTGATTGGGCAAGATTTAATTAAACAAGGATTTTCTGTTGAAGTTTCCAGTAACAGTCTTATTTTGAAAAGGAATCATGTAGTTAATTTAATGACCGACTTCAATCAAAGTGTCACAACTTTTGAAAATAATAATATTAGCACAGACATTTCCTGTCGTTACCGTGACAAGGTTATTAATTTATTGAAATATTATTCGCACGTCGTAGCTTATTTTAGTAAAAGGACGACGGGTCCCGAGTCTCGTTACCACTTGTACGAACTCGAAGCATTAGCAGTGGTCAAGTCGATTAAACATTTTCGTCATTTCTTACACGGTAGAACATTTACTGTTGTAACTGATTGTAACTCTCTTCAAGCTACACGTAACAAGCTTGACCTCACACCACGAGTTCATAGATAGAGAAGCCCACCGGCTTTCTTACAAGCATTCGATTTTGAAATTGTTTATAAAGATGGAAAGAAAATGTCTCACGTAGACTTTTTGTCCCGTAATCCTTTGTCTAATGAGAACTTGTTAGAAAAAGTTCAGGAAAAACGAGTAAACTTATTAGAATTGTCTAAAACGTGGTTAAAAGCTGAACAGCATCGTGATCGTGAATTACAAACGATTGTTTCGGAATTAAATGACGATGATGTTGATAGTGAAGTGTCAAGTAATTATAAAAATTATAGACGGTATTTTATATAGAGTTCTACAACGAAACTCTAAGACCTTATGTTTTCCTAGATCTAGGCACTACACTAGATCTTTCAGATGGTTTGTAATTAATAATATTCATGAGTCTGTAATGCATCTAGGCTGGGAAAAGACTCTAGACAAAGCGTATGAATTTTATTGGTTTCCAAAAATGAACAAATATGTTAGAAAATTTGTAGAAAACTGTATAACGTGCAAAGTTTCAAAGTCCAGATCCGGTAAAATACAAGCTGAACTTCATCCTATACCTAAAGTTTCTGTGCCCTGGCATACAATTCATATTGACATTACTGGTAAATTGAGTGGTACAAACCAAACAAAAGAATACATCATTGTAATGATAGATGCGTTTACTAAATACGTTTTATTGCATCATTCCACTAAACTTGATACGCTTAACGCCATTAAAGCTTTACAATTCGCAATCGGTTTATTTGGTGCTCCAATTAGAGTTATTGCTGATCAAGGCAGGTGTTTTGCAAACAGACAATTTCGTAGTTTTTGTGATTCCAATAACATCCAATTACATTTAATTGCTACTGGAACATGTAGAGCTAATGGTCAAGTGGAGCGAGTTATGAGTACATTGAAAACTATGCTTACTGCAGTCGAGGTAAAAAAAGATAAAACGTGGCAAGACTCTATTCCCGACGTTCAACTTGCCCTTAATTGTACAGTCAATCGCGTTACTAAAGCAAGTCCATTAGAGTTATTTATTGGAAAAGTAGCAAGACCGCTTTCTTTGTTAGCCCTGGGTGACCAAGATGAAACTGAGGTAGACATTAATGAAATCAGAGAACGTGCAGCAAACTCCATGAATCAAAATGCAATCCAAGATAAACGCAGATTTGATAAAACCAAAGCGAATCTAAAGAAATTTGCTGTTGGTGATTTTGTTTTAATTGAGAACCATGAAAGAAATCAGACTAAACTTGATTCTAAATATCGTGGACCTTTTAAAGTCATTGAATTACTTGATGGAGATAGATATCTCTTGAAGTCATTGGATAATAATCGAACGTTTAGATACGCTCATGAACGTTTGCGAGCAATGCCAGAGTGTGACATTCCCCCTGAGTTGGAACAGCTTTTAACTGATGATGATGACGATGATGAAGAACAGTCAGGTTCGACCGTTGTCGGCGGAGAACAATATTAATGCAATTGGAGAACAATATTAATGCAATTGGAGAACAATAGTAATGCAATTCAAATGGACATATTTAGTTCGCGACCTGTTCTTGTTGCCGATCACAAGGCCAAGTCTGTAACCCAGTGGAGCTGGTATCGGAGGCCGCGGGCGGCGATGAGCAATGGGTGCGCGGGCTTAGTGGAGTGCCCATGTGACGGGTACGGTGGTGTGCTCAGTGATGAGCGATGCGTTGCGATGTGAGACCTGGACTGGTGTGGCTTGTGACACCACTAGTCATAACGTTATGCCAGCTCCGTGGACTGGTGTGGCTTGTAACACCTCTAGTTATAATGTCATGCCAGCTCCGTGGCTTCTGAACACATTGTTCTTAATGTCACACAGGGTCGTCACTGTTGGGATATGGCTTGTGGACACGTTGTTCATAATGTCATAGTGTGTGTCAGAATTGCAGTTACGTTTGTTGATTTATAATGTGATTAGATCAGTTCTTTGACTTGATCTGTTGTTGATTTATAATGTGACTAGATCTGTTCTTCATTGTTGAATTCTAACATAACACTAAATGTCTAACACTTAGTTCTCATTTGTGGAGACCTTACACTCTGGTACTTGCGGTAGTTTGGCAGGATAGCCGAACGGAAGCTTTAAGAGGTGTAATCTTTGCAGGTGGGGTCCTGCCTGGATCACACGAGGACGTGTGAAAGTCAGGATCGCCGTGTCGGCGCGAAATCTGGCGCCTCGCTTCTCCTATTGGAATCTTAATTACCCAGTTCTCACGAACGATTTGTTTAAGTTAAGGGCTTATCGCCACCTTATCGCACAGGACGTGTGGATGTACATGGGTCGAACATACCCTGGGAACGGTGGTGACATCACCAATTTGGCATGTCGCTGAACGTAGCCGTGGGCCGGCTCTCTATGTGGGTGATAAAATTCTTTAAGTTTTGAGAGGGGCTGCAAAGCTAGTCCCCGCATTCTGTTCTTAGCCTTTGCCGAGCGCGGCCCACGGATTCGTTAACCGTTCTTATGTTAGAAGTTAAAACAAAGACTTTCTAAAATTAATTGTGTTAGATTTATTTGGACATTGTTACTGTTTAATAAGTTTGGACAATATTATAACCACATTGTAAAATTGCCTTGCGCGTTTTCCTTGTCGCCTACAAAGTGAAGTACTGTAAATATGCAAAACCCGTCTGATGACGTTCGGGGCTCGGCCGCTCCTACATATATATTTTTTAAATTATCTTTTTATTTTACCCTTTTTAGTGGAAATTTACCATGACAAGTTAGGTACTCACAAAAATTTAATTTGTTTTGTTTAGTACATAATTAAATGCAGATATTCTCACTGTGTTTCCTTTACAGTCTTACGTTTGATTTTTAAATTCTAAATCATTGCTATACTTGATTGGACTTTAACCTAAGTTTTCCGAATGGCAAACAACTGACCAAACCACTACGATACCGACGAAACTAGCCCGTTTAGTCCACGTAAAAATTCTTAAATTTTTGTCTTCACTTGGGGTTTTCAAATCTTTAATCTATGATTAGTTTACAGAATGTATGAACTAAAACCGCATATTTCTTGTTGTTTCAATCATAACAAAAGCAACGCAATGAGTGTGCTGTTGTTTATTGAAGAGTTTTCGTTTTAGTCTTCTACTCCGCCATCAGATATAATCAAAATATACACTCGAGAGCAAAGAATCCGGGTCACTTAGAAAAATCTATAAATCTCGGAAACTAAGAATGCTAGCTTAATGAAATAAATTGTGTTTAGTAGACAATTTAATACTCCTTAAATGAAAGTAATAAAATTTATAAGTCACTACATTTTTATTTATTAAAAACAAAACAAAGTAAAAAACCTGCTGATCTCGCCTTTAAACAAAAATAGTAAACATGACATTTTTATACAACAATATGATTTTCTTGGATTTGAATACTTTGTATTGCCTCCTCATGCTTCCTTTTCTGCTTTTACGCGGTTTGGCATGCTGTACACCAAGTTCCTTATACGATTTTGCGAAATATTCTCCCATTCCTCTGTGATAACAATCTTGAGCTCACGGAGCGTGATTGGGGGAGGGTTTCGTTGTTTTACGCATCTCCCCAGCTCGTCGCAAGCATGCTCGATCGGGTTGATATCCGGGCTGCGTGCTGGCCACTTCATACGAGCAATGTTCATCTCTTGTAGGTAGTCATTCACAATCAAACCTGTATGAGGTAGGGCATTGTCATAAATAAAAATAGCATTTTCACCCAAATTGACTATAAATGGCCCAATGTGTTCATTAAGGGTTTCGTCCACATAAATTACGCTAGTTAAAGAACCGTTTTCTATGAACAATAGTTCTGTGCGACTCTCACTCAGATGAAATTCCGGCCCACGCATGTACAGACTACAGACCTTCCACCGTAGCCTACTTTTTCTTTTATGCATGCTTGCTTGAATCTTTTCCCTGGTCTTTTATATACTCTGTGTCTTCCATCGTGCTTGTAGAGCATACATTTTGATTCGTCGTAGAACATAACTTACGACCAATCTTCAAAGTCCAATTTAAATGGTTCTGGGTATATCTTAGTCTTGAAATACGATGACCACGCTTTAGTTTAGGGCCATTTGCAGGTCTAAGTGGCTTCAGGTTAGCTTCAGAAAGTCGTCATCTTACTGTCCATGCGCTTGGGTTACTTTCTCCGAGGCGTTGAAACTGATTTGTAAGTTCAGTTCCTGTGAGTAAGCGATTACGAAGCATGGTGTTCACCAAGTATCGATCTTCTCGTGCTGTGGTACACCCAGTTCTGCCTGTACCTGGTCTACGTCGGTTAGAGCCAGTGTCCTCGTAACGTAGGAGAAGTCTTTGTACTGTTGACAGCGACACACCGAGAGTCCTGGCTGTATCGCGCTGACTCCGGCCGGTTTCCAGCATTGTTACGATTCTGGATTCTGGCGCATTCTTCAGGTGTAAGCGACATGATTACAGGTTAAATAATAAATATTTAACACTTTCAATATGGTTTATATACCAACTTAAATTACAAAATAGAAACAAATGTAGTAATTTCATAGCTCCATCTTCGAAAGTCTCCTTTTTTCTAATTTGATATTTTTATGACAGCCAAAATTTGAGGATCATTTAATTAATACCTTAATTTAAGGAGTATTAATTGTCTACTAAACACAACTTATTTCATTAAGATAGCATTCTCAGTTTCCGAGATGAATAGATTTTTCTAAGTGACCCGGATTCTTTGCTCTCGAGTGTATATGAAACCATTTTGAGTACAAGTTCTATCTATAAAACAAAAAAATATTGAAATCGGTTGATAAGAAGCCGAGATATTGCCAAAACAAATTACCGATCGGGTATAACGGCATCGTCAATTGAGGAGTTATTTCCTCATATCTTCAAATTTAATCATCCGATCTTAGCGAAATTTTTATAGAACCACCCTGCAAGTAAACCAGGTCGATTAAAAAAAGAATTTTGAAAATCGGTTCACAATTGGCGGAGATATCTTATAACAAACACACAAAAAAAAACATACGCGTCGAATTGAGAACCTCCTCCTTTTTTGAAGTCGGTTAATAAAACAAAGTCGCTTTCTCTGTCCCTATGTCCCTATATCTCTATGTCCCTATGTAGGTATGCTTAAATTTTAAAACTACGCAACGGATTCTGATCCGGTATTTTTTGACAGATGGAGTGATTCAAGAGGAAGGTTTATATTTTATGTATAATATATGCGTAATATATTTAAGGATAACCCACAACAACCATTTTCCCGTGCGGAGCCGGGGCGGGTCGCTAGTTTATTTATAAAATAGAGAATGTTCACTAATTTTGAATGTTAGCTTTATAAATTCACCGTTCAAAATAAAAAATACTAGTGAAAGAATTATTTCGATACGTCAATTAGTTTCCAAGATAGAGAAGTTTAAAGTGAGCGCGCGACGAAATTCCGCGTTCAAGCGCGTGACGTCATAATGCAACGCTCGCTCAGTCCGTTCCCGCTCTTCCGTACGGCTGCCTTGCGTTATTAGGTATTTTGTACTTGGATTTCTGAATTAAAAAAAAAAATTACAATCCAAATACCATAAAATCATGTGTTGTGCCAAAATGTACAAATACGGCTATCAATGCACCGGAAAAGTTATTTTTAGTCGTTCCAATGGATGTCAAAATACGAAGTAAATGATTACAAGCTATGAAAAGATCAGATCCTGTTAGAAATCGAAGCACAGTTTATTGTTGTGAAGATCATTTTGACTTAAGTATAAGTAGTGATTACCTTTTTATGTACCTACTAGCTGCCCGCCCGTGGCTACGCCCGCGTTGGATTTCGACTTTTCCCGTAGGAATGAGATGATTTCTAGCCTGAAAAAGTAGCCGCGCGCGCTATTAGTATTAGGTAGACTTAATCCATCCCCCCGAGATCTATTCTATATCTGTACCAAGTATCATCAAAAATTCCCGCCGCGCTACTAGGTATATTTCCCGTGGGAATGAGATATTTTCCCACGGTATAATAGCCTTTATCCCCCCTAAAATATTTTGTATCTCTGTACCAAGTTTCACTAAAACTTTCTGCCAGACCTCCCATTTTCCCGTGGGAATAAGGTATTTTCCCGCGGTAAGAGATAATCTATATCCTACTCCAAGGTCTATTTTATCTCTGTACCAATCTTTATCAAAACTTTTCACCTGTACTACAATTTTTCCCGTGGGATTAAAGTATTTTCCCGCGGTAAAATGTAGCCTATACATATCCCTAGGGTCTATTATATCTATGTACCAGGTTTTATCAAAACTTTCTACTCGCGGTGACCTTTTTTCCGTGGGGGTGAGGGATTTTCCCATGGTAAAAGGTAGCCTATATCCATCTCCAAGGTCTATTCTATCAAACCCCAAGGTCAGATAGCTCGTAGATATCAAGTTTCCGCCTCACGACTCCGCCCGAATCTTTCCCGTGGGAATCAGTTGTTTTCCCGCGAAAAAAAGTAGCCTATGTCCGTCTCCAAGGTCTATTCTATCTGCGTAACAGACAGACAGACAGAGTTACTTTCGCATTTGTAATATTAAGTAGGGATTAGTAGTTTTCGGTTTTAAGACCTAATGGTTGCCTGGAAGAAATCACTTAGAGCGATAAGGCTGCCACTTGCCTTCTCCCTTTTTGAGTATTGTTAATGTATTTGTTTTTGTTCTGTGCAATAAAGTATATTTTGTTTTATTATTTTTATATTGACCTATATTACATTACCTAAAACCTAAGGTCTCTGATACCTACTTCTAGCTATAGCTAGTGGCATTACGAAATGAAATACTTGGGTATTTTAGGTACTTCAATAAAAGAATACTTATAGAACAGATATTAATATATATTTTCGAGAGTTATATTATAAAAAGTTTAACTTAACTTACCTTTGCATTTTTACTCCTCGCCTTTCGACGGCAAAGAAATCACTATTGTCGCTAAATAATGAGCAACCAAGTCCTTCTATTTTAGGTAGATTATTTGATTGTCCATTTTCGAACCCTTCATCTATTATTAATTCAATTCATATAACTGGAAGCGATGAAATAAAGCAAAACACTGCGCGAGTAAACTACTGCGGAGCGGAGTGTTGCTATGTGACGTCACACGCGGTCACGTGACTGTCAGCGGGACTCGATATTTATGGGAACTTTGAATGCATATAAAATCAAAACTACTTGATATTTTTTAATGAAACAAAAACTAGTGTATCTGTATATATAAAAGCTCTACTGTAACAAAGTTTCAAGTGATTTTACATACTTAGTAACATTCCTTATTGGATCTGTGATATAATTAATTATGTACAATATGGAATAATTTTGTCGTGGACGAAAAAACTTAATTATCGTTAAAGGTTACAATTACAACAAAATTACAATGAACTTATAAAGTGTTTTTTTTTTTTCTTATTAGAGTTAATTTATTTTTACCTTTTTAGTTCATTTTATTAACAAATAATAAAAGCTTGTTTTTAAAAACGTTTTTTTTTCTTTAATTGTATTATAATTTTTAACTTTTTAGTATTCTTAATTCCATTCAAGATACTCGTCAAGACGAATCAAATGAGCCCGAAATCGATGGGGTTGCATCGTTTAATTACGGAGTTCCTATGGCCACCTTCCAGATCCATCATTAGACCATGGATACCATATATTATCAAGGTATTCGTCAAGACGAATCAAATGAGCCCAAACTCGATGGGGTTGCGATGTTTAATTACAGAGTTCCTATGGCCACCTTCCAGCTCCATCATCAGACCCTGGTTACCATTGGTATCAAGGTACTCGTCAAGATGAATCAAATGAGCCCAAACTCAATGAAGTTGCGACGTTTAATAACAGAGTTCCTATGGCCACCTTCCAGCTCCATCATCAGACCCCGGATACCATATTATTATATTAACAAAGTACTCATCAAGACGAATCAAATGAGCTCAAATTCGATGGGGTTGCGTCGTTTAATTACGGAGTTCCTATGGCCACCTTCCAGCCCCATCATCAGATCAGCTCCATGTCATAATAATATTGCATTGTCATTCGATTTATACATGCATGCAAAATTTCAGCTCAATCAGTAATCGGGAAGTGGATCAAATTTAACTTGCAAGATTTGATTACAGACAGACAGACAACGGGACAGGTGAAAATAAATAAAAGCTTGTAAAAAAATAAAAATCGTCCCGCTGAGGCTGGCCACGTCGGCCAAAAACCTCGATGCGACCTTTTATCTCTGTATGTTATTACGGCTTCCGAACACATCTATCCGAGACGTGTGCCGTAAATAAAACTATCCAACCGATCACTTCAGCCCGTTTGCGAGTGTTTTAATTATTTTAAACGAAATTATTTTCCGAAACGCCTCGAGGCGATTTGTATATTATTCTTAAAACCTCACTTCCGTCCATTTGACATTATACATACCTTAGAGAATAAATATACATAGAGCACGCGCATCGCTCCGCTGCCTTTATGTCAAGCGTAAGCAAATTTTGGCAGATTTTGTATGGGCGGTGAAATCAATAACATTTTTCTTTTTTGATTTGTTCCTCGAGTCATGTTTGCAACTTATCACTGCACATTTCAAAATGTTCTCCTATTAAATTTCTTATTTTCACCTGGAAAAATAATCAGCTCCGATAACCATTTGATACTAAACGAACGCGCTGAAGATATTCGGACTGTTCATATCCGTGCTTACGGTTCATACTCGATTAGGCGTACTCTATCCTTCCCAGAAGTTTTTCTATTTATACTGTAAGATACATAATAGTAACACAGAGTTGCCAACAGGAAGAAACTACCGACGGCTGACTGACCGTTCCGTTCCTTGTTGGTTCTAAACACATAGCGTCGTTCGATTTTTGTCTCTAATTCTGGAATTTGGCACTATGATTGCTGAAATTATGCTCGTAAATCTGGTATATCAAACATACATGTATCGCTTTTGTAGTGGCCAAGGAAACTTGCACCAGATCACTAAAAACAACTGTGGTTTTAGGGTTGAAGGTAAACCTATTTGCAGGGACCCCTGAATGCAGTGTTGCCATTCCTCACCTGCGCCGAAAACGTCAATAGAGATAAACACTTTTTCTTACTTCGATTGGTGTACGAATATATGTGCGACCCAATTTACATATTTGACACGTTCCTTTACATCGTACACAGGTATGGTACTGGGATTCTAGTTATAATAATTTATAAATCGTATTATATTTATTTTTATTTACAATACCAAGAACATAAACACCAAACATTAGGTAATGTAGATATTAGTCCTTCAAAAACTTAGAGCTTAGAGGTTTCCGCTCCCGCTTATTTAACACTTTTAGAATCAAACAATGGTAGGTACAGGCACAGAAGAAAATAATAGTACTAACCCGTACAGGTAAATAAAAGCAAGTTTTATTGTTTTGGTTCGACAATATAGAAGTTCATTGAAAGCAGCTTTATACAGAAATGTTTTTGTCCAGCACCTAATGTATGTCTACAGACAGAGTGAAACAATAAATTGATGATCATAATCACTACATAGTATAAAATAAAGTCGCTTTCTCCGTCCCTATGTCCCTATGTCCCTTTGTACGCTTAAATCTTTAAAACTACGCAACGGATTTTGATGCGGTTTTTTTTAATAGATAGAGTGATTCAAGAGGGAGGTTTATATGTATAATACATGCATAATATACTGAAGGATAACCCACAATAACCATTTTCCCATGCGGAGCCGGGGCGGGTCGCTAGTAAATAATAATAGTCTGCACGTACATAAAACTTGTAGTTTATAAAACAATGCTGATGCTTGGTGTTTTCAGACAAGTAGTGGACGAAGCACTGAAACGAGAGCACCAGCCTAAATCCGGGATCCTGATTTTAGTGGACATCCTCTCGTTGATGCCTCTGTACGCGCTATTCTCTGACTCGCAATGCGCCGCTCAGAAACTATGGCCGAATATACTTGCATTTACTGAAATGTTAACGTAAGTAACGGCTCCCTTATGGTGCAACCACATCTCGGTCATTCTCAGCGGGCCTGATTTTAGAGCGTCCGGCTAAATATCTGGCTAATCTGCAAGATTACAGGGTTGATTTTTTTTTCATGGACAGTTCAAGCTATTATCTTATTTGGATTGGTATTACATACTTATGATTCTGCAAAATAACGTGCCAATTTATTTTCCAAAAGTCGTTCTCCTAATACTCCGTCACTGTCCGCGACCCAGAATTACCTATTCTACCACGAATATATTCAAAATGAGCAACATTTCGTACATTCTAGTAGTTACATATTAGAGGTGGATTATCATTCCTTCTTATTTAAAATATATCATTTATTTAACACCTTTATTTATTTCATAATGACGAAATATGTGTTTGTCCTCTCATTACACCTAATTTCTATCACCAGTCAAAAACTGGTGAATACCACACTAGCTAAGTGACTTATTGCCATCCTTATCGCATCGTCGGCATTCGTCAGCTGTGCTGTGACAGTCAACGGAAGCAGTTGTGTGTAACGTTTTCCATTTTCGAGCTATTTACGTAAATACCTAATTTCGGTTCGCGTGGATCACTACTTCTCTAATTTACGTTTGCACACTTAATTTTAACATCGTTTACTTAAAATTTTTGCCAGTGACATAATACAGTGCAGTAATACGTCACTAATCTCATGTCCAAATCATTATTCACCATGACTTAGCTTCTTCCATTAAATTAAAAAATACACTCGTGTTCCTAACTTCGGTCACTCATTTCCATCACGTTTTAGTGTGTCAGAAATTATAAAATACCTGAAAGCTTTTGTTAGTTACAATATTCTTCAATTTACAATTTCAAATTTATTACATTATCTTCACCATCATCAGCCCGCATCAGTTTTTTTTTAATTGACCTATGCTAGTGTCGAAAAGGTACGACCAATCAAGCTTCACCGGACTTGGCCCGCATCAGTTCACTTCTGGACATAGGCTTCTCCTAATGCACGCTACTGCGCACGATCCTCGACTTTTCTTATCCAGTTACTGCCAGCCTCTTTATGTATATCGTCACTTAACCTAGCTGTAGGGCGCCCTATACTACGATTGCCGCTACGCGGTCTCCACTCTAATATCCACCTGCTCCACCTGTTGTCAGTTCTGCGACAAACATGTCCAGCACATTGCCACTTCAGCTTTCCGATTCCATGAGGTAACTTTAGTTCTCTTCCGAATTACTTCTTTTCGGATTCGATCTCTCAAAAAAACACCGAGCATAACTCTCTGCATAGCTCGCTGAGCAACTTTGAGGTAATGGATCAGAAGAATCGTACGTAAGTGTCGACGTTTCAGCTCCATAGGTCATTACTGGTAGGATGCACTGAATAAATCTTTGTGTTCTGGCTCTGTGACATTGGCGACGAAAAGATGTTACGCAGTTTTCGGAACGCAGCGCAGCCCAGCTGGATCCACCTGTCCATTTCTCTCTCAAAGTTGTTTTTACCTAACTGCAGTACCTGCCCTAGGTATAAGTACTCTGAAACCACTTCAAGAGTGACCCCCACAGAACATTTAAAAGAGGTTAGAATGGCGATAATGCGCCGTCCGTATGAAATCCGGTGTCGCCGATTCCACCCCACCTTTCACCTCCACTACATCTGTACTTCAATAAAGATGAAGTTTACGCACATATTTGAAATTTCAAATCTAACCAATCATAGCGCTGCTCAATCACGCGATTTCAAATGGAAACGAATCATACGCATGCACGCAAACCGATGTATATTTTTATAGCTTTGTGTGAGTTAGACAGCGCGATCGCGTCTTTGCGTGAAGTATGAGCGTTTTGCTCATAGTCTTGGCGCGCCGGCCCCGCCCACATCGCCTTTCTAACCTCTTTTAAATGTTCTGTGGTGACCCCATTTATTGCAACCGGCTCCAGGTCCACAGCCTTATATTGACTCCGTTTTTTTCCAGTCCAGAGTGGTGAACATATCTTCCAAAGCGTTTACGAACAATTTCAGAGATATTATATCCCTTTGTCGCATCGCACTCCTCGACGCAGGAGAATTATGTTTAGTCTTCTTGTTCTGTACTTGGACGGTCAGACGAACAGTCGTGGCATTGTAAAGAAATTAATTACCTCAATGTTTGTCACCATAATGCCAGTCCACCTGACAGCACTGCAAGGACTCAAAGACAGACCAGGTTTCAACAGAGTCAAAGGCTTTTTCGTAGTCCACAAATACTAAACACAAGGGCTGATTGCACTCTTCTATATTAACTGCCGCACTGTGTGTATGTGGTCTATGGAACCGTATTCGCTGCGAAACCCAGTCTGAGCCTTCGTAAAAGCCTGTTTGCTATGATCCTGGAGAACAGCTTATAAACATGACTCAGAATCGAGATCGGTTGATAAATTCTTTAGCAAGGTTTTGTCCCCTTTTGTTCTGTGCTACGCCTTGGGAGTTTTTCCAGAGAAGAGCTTTTGGAGCTCTTTGAGTACAGGGACTCCGCTGGCTTCAAAAAGCTCTGTTATGATTTGTGATGCTGTGCTCACCTAGAGCTTTTCCATTTCTATCTGTCTAAAGACCAACATGATCTCGTCCAAGCTAATTTCAGACAAGTCCTCAGTAAAATGCAATGTTAGGAGAGCCTTAGGGTCTCCCTCTTGCGAATTGGGCTGCATTGCGTGTGAACTATACAAGCTGGTGTAGACGTGCTCAATCTCCGATCCAGAAGCAGTTACTTTCTCTGTCGACGTGGTATTTTTTTTCGAAATGGCTTCTACTGAGTTCTTCTACAAACACTTTCGATCCTCGATTCTGCTCAGTTGCTTTGTTGATCAAGAGCGTATTGTGATTTCGGGGGTCGCGTTGTATACGCATATCGCATATGAAAGTTCACAAAAATATCATAAGAAAAAAACAGTAGGCAGTTTAGGTATATTGCTAGTTAATTAAGAAACTAATGAACGTAAAATCATAATTCATAATAAAACAATTTTAATTTCTGTCACCTGAATCAAATTTCCGTCACGCCCGAAAATTCATGACTCAATAACTTCAAAACTAAATAGATAAATACAGTGCCAAATGTACGAATGTGTTCAGTAGAACGCGTTGCTTATGTTTTATTACTATTATCAAGAATTTAATGAAAAATTAAAAGCGTGACGGAAATCACCCGAAGAACACCGGATCGCGAGAATGACCGATCTACCGGCCGGCGGCATCGCAAGCCACATGCCGTCACGTCCGGCGGCGCACGTCTCCGACCGGCTTCCCACGGATGGAGCCGGCGGCGGCGTCGGCGCATCTATTCGTTTCTATTCATTTCTGGGCCTGTGAGTCTGAAGTGTTGACGTATACAAGTCTTTTAAAATCTTTGTTTAAAATGGTCGAGGTTGAAGAAGTATTGTTGGCTATTGCATTTGAAGAAGAAACTAAGCGTAAAATAGAGAAGAGGAAAAGACAAATTTGGGTTAATAAGTTATGGCAAGAACGGTGCGATGTTGGCGAATTCTACTCATATTACTGCATATTTTAAGATCCTATTAGGCATAGCAATTGACAGGTTGATGTATGTAAAAAATGTATAAAAGTTAGAATAAATAATTCCGTAATCCATTTACATCCGCGCTCTCTTACAAGTTAATGAGTATTTTATTAAGTATTTAATTACTAAAATAAGAGTCCACACTACGAGAAAAAAGGTTGTTTTTTAGGTACCTACTGTCGCGAATTCTCGCGAATTTGCAGAATTTTAGCAATCAAAACTAGCAACACAAAAATATATTTTAATTGGCGGTCTCCAAAGGACTCCATAGTACCCAGAGCCGTAGCGGTAGCACATTAATTCTTTCTTACTTACTTTCGCTCGAGACCTCCCGACTAGAAGTTAAAAAGTACATATTTTACGTTGCTGTTATCCAGCAAAACCTTGGATGAGTTCTAATTACTTTTCTTGTTATTCTGTGCCTTGCTAATTGTACGATTGTGTCTCGCACACTCAAATTACCAATTACGCTGATCTTTATTTTTACCTAGTTCTGTACAAATCGTCACCGTGTGCACACGTATATTTTAAATAAATCAAGTATTTTTGCAATCAAGTGTTTTTCCTGTTTAATTCATCATCATCAAGAAAGGTGTACGGTCCGCCAAGGGATCATACACTAATAATGCTGTTAATATTGTTTATTCCTATTCAGTGTTTATCAATGTGCCGGTGCGGTGATTAATGTACCGCGTTTGTCCGAATCTGTGTTTGTCAAACGATACAGATACAGAAATAATTTCGCATTAACATTTTACACGTTTCATGTGTATATTCAGAGTATTAATCAGTGTGAATCAGAGTGTATCAGAATCAGATCAGTCGTGAGGTTAGGAATGGCTATAAGGGGAGTTGTGGGGGCCATTCGCGAGGTTTGTTAACCCTATTCAGTGTTATAACCGACGGGTGTGTAGCTGATTCAGTATCAGTGAATAACATTACGTAGGTACGTATTGAATCAGACGATTTAGATTAGTGTGACAAAGTAAATGTTGGAATGTTGGATATTGATTCTATCGCTATTGCAGTATTAGTAGGACAAATTAGCGACACCTACTTCTAAATTAGCATAAAACTCATTTACACATAACATTTCTGGCACTAAATTCGTTATCACACATTTATTTCTGCATATTTTAAGTTCTATATCTTAGGCTCAACTCAAAAATATATAAAGTTCCTAAAAGTATGATCCTGCTAATTTATTACACAAAATTTTCATAATTCTGTCAAAAACTGCAGAATTTTCAAATCTGCGACAATCTGCTAGAATATAAATATTGTTCTGCTAAAATCGCAGAATTCTGCTTAGTCTGGTCACACCAGGCCACACCTTATGGCGCATCCACACATGCGCGGCGGCTTGGCCGGCGGCCAACCCGCCGCCGGCATGTTTACGTGTCCTGCGGCACGCACGGCTTTGGTTGCAAGGCAGTCTGACAGCCGGCGGCAATACAAGGTTTAAGTTCGTTTAAAATTGAAAAATTCGTTTCGTTCCGATGCCGTGCCGGCCGGTAGATGTGGTTGCACCATTAGTCGGTGACCCCCCTATATCGCCATCGAGGGCGCCATCTATCGCTCCAAAGGGGCAGAAAAGAACGAACTAACGGCTAATGATACTTCTAAAAATTTAAACGATGCCATCTGTCGTAACTTACAATAAACTAAATCGTTAAAAGAATGTAACTAAATAGTTAAAAGAATGTTGTCAGTACCTATAGCTAAATTTTGTCATGAAATCACATTCCACAAAATATGTTTTCATTCATCATTCATCTCAGCCGAAAGACGTCCACTGCTGAACAAAGGCCTCCCCAAGGATCTCCACAATAATCGGTCCTGCGCTGCCCGCATCCAGCAGCTTCCCGCGACTCTCATTCACCAGATCGTCGGTCCACCTCGTGGGGGGCCTGCCCACACTACGTCGCGCGGCCGCCATTCAAGAACCTTTCTGCCCCAACGGCCGTCGTCGGATCGACGCGCAATGTGCCCAGCCCATTGCCACTTAAGCTTTTATTTATTCACCTTGTACAACAGGACAATTGGGATCAGTCCATTTCTATAATACTATTTATACTAAAGGATTAATGAAAAGACGGAACATTGCTCAACCACACAAATACATAATATTACCACGAATTAGAATTTCGACGGGGCGCCACGTACGTAGGTACCTGCCCCGTACCTACAAAATAATTATGGATATTTAAATTTGAAACGCCTGTGAAGTTTATTCCGGCAAGCTCTTCTCCACAGAAGACAGCCAAAATTTTAAAAACTCTGCTCGGCAAGAAAATTTTACGTTAAAAATCAATAATTTGAATCTAATATTATCCTTCTAATAATCTGCTCGTTCTCTACGTATTCGGATTACCCATTAACTCAGAAATGAATGACCTAGGTAATTATTTTTACCACAGTGAAATCTGCAAAGAAAAATGGCCGGCTTCCTTTTTTGCAAGGTTTTGTGATCGATCGCGCGCGAGACATAAGACTATAAATAAATGCTTCACAATTTTTTCTGTAATGTGTCTTTATCTTTTCTTTATTTATTCCTTTGGCACAAAAGAAAATAATAGTACTAACCCGTACCTTTGGTCTTAATTTATATGATTTTTTCATTTATTGCAGTATTTACCGAGTGGGTAAATTCTTCTCTCTGTTGACGACGCACCAAGCCTTGAGCCTGGCACTTGGGTACGCGATCCTGGGGGTGCTCATAGCGCATGCGCTCATCTGCGCGTTGTTGTTGGCGACTGCGCACGGGCTGTGCGCGCGCTGCGCTCGGAAGCAAGACCAGCATTACTTCGACTGGAGACTGTACCAAAAACCAAAGGTCATTCTCAATATTTTCAGTATTTATATAAATGCAGTAAATTGCCTCTTGTAGAAATTTTAATGGTAGAATCAAGTAATGAATACTCTTTCCGCCCGAAGACACAGTCATAGAAGAATACAATAGTATGATATAGTGAGGCTAGCTTACACTTACTCAATTTTTTTTAACATCTTGTACTTGTAGTACTATAGGTTATTTTTATTTGTATTTTTCCAGATGGGTAACGCTAGAAATTCCAACATGACGCTTTACTTTTACGGAGGAAAGTTCGTATCAGAATTGCTGATGCACTACCTGTCTGACCAAAGCCATGAAAAAACCATCGCGGGCATCTTTTTACAGATGCTGCTAATGATGCTGAGCTACTTGCTCATTATATTAGTAGTGATGCCCAAATTGTTCAGCGAGAATGTCCAACAACTAAAGCGTATTCACGTCTTCCACGTACGAGTAAAACGGATCATAGAAGAAACCAACCGAAGGAACCCTTTGGCGCACAGTGATTTGGAAGAAAAATATAAAATTATTTGGGAAAAACAAAGAGGAATAAACTATTTGCCACTATTAGAACATTTACCGTTGTATTTAAGAACTGAGATATTTCAAGACTTATTTTGGCCAGTCTACTACCACAGTCCTTCTCTAAGAAAAACATCTGTGGCTTTTAAGCGCTGGCTTTGTGACCACATTACTTTCAAATACAAGTTGCCAGGTGAAATATTTTTCGTAGGACCAGAAAGCTACACAAATTTGTACTATTTAAAATCAGGAATCGTTCAGTTTATCTCGCAGGACGATAGCACCGCACCCTTTTTATCACTCTCTGGAGGGACTTTATTTGGAGACACCAATTTCCTTGTCCCACCAGTAAGCAGAAATATCATCGTGCGATGCCTGACTTATTGTGAAGTATTCTCTATTTCTCGAAAGCGATTGATAGTTTCATTGTACAAGTGTCCGGAGGATTGCAAACACGTATTAAATCTGGCAAAAGAACGGTTTAAACATGCTAAGGATTTACAGCGCATAAAGCGTCGTTCGCACGGGGATCGGGCTGTCGACGAGGGAGTGGCCTGGCTCCAAAGGCGCTGGTGGCAGATTTCTGAAGCTCTTCGTAAATGGAAACGCTCTCCTTCAAAGGAGCATCATAAGTGTTTAATTCCAGTAGAAGAGGAGGAGTATCATTGCGCAAAATATATCGGACAGTTGGTTCTCTGTAACTATCTCAAACATAGAAAAGGCTCACTATTTCTTCAAAAAAAGTTTCCCTGGATATTAGGGGCTGATAGTCAGTTTAGTAAATTTTGGCATCTTATTGTGATTACTACAGTGATTTCTAGTTTACTTTTATATCCACAAATATTAGTCGGAATGCAAACCAATGAACATACGTGGTTAAAATTTAGTGTGTATATAGTTGATTTAGTGTACATTGGAGACGTTATAGTATCACTCATCACGACTGACGAGTCTAACGAAAATGTGGATCTTAGCCTCGTGACAGTGGTTTATAATCGATTGAAACAGTTTTCATTTTATGTAGACGTTCTATCTACGGTATTATTTGAAAACTTATTAATACTGATCGTTGGAGAAGAATACGAAAATTTAGCAAAGTTTATTCGACTGTTGAAGACATACAAGATTATAAACAATAAAAACTCGGACTCTTGGAATATGAACAAGGAACCATTAAAAAGAGTGTGTTACGTTATTGGGTTTACAATTTTTTGTTTTGGTTATATAATGCCTCACTTTCTCTGGATTGCCATTGTGGCTTCTGAATTCAAACATAGTTTAAGTTACAAGTTCTTCTTTGGGCCTCCATGCTCGTTGCAAATAAGAAACTTGGTAAAAGATCAGATTTTACCAAAAGAAAAATGTTTAATAGGATCGTCTGCTCTTGGAACACTTGAAATACCAATTGCCTGGACGATACGTCTATTCTTTATTTTATTTAATCCAGAAACTACCCTAGACGTCATCGTAAACGGTTCTATAGTTTTATTTGCGATAATTTTATTTCTATGCCATAAAACAAAACTAACAGCTGCATTGTACTTAAAATATCAGGCAAGGAAATACTATCAAGATTTTGTATTAAAATTGGAGGCCCACTATTCGAATGTGAAGATTCATCCGGATTTGATGACCAGGCTGCGTAGGTATTTGGACTGTTACTGGAAGTACTATGTGCACGGCGAGAGGATGACGACGCAGGCGCTGCGCCGTGAGCCGTCGGGTGTGTACGCGCAGCTGCACGGCGCCGTGGCAGAGCGCGCGGTGGGGGGCTGCAGCGCGTTCCGCGGCGCCGACCCGAGGCTCGTCCGGGACATCGCCAGCCGCGCCGAGTTCCTCATCCTGCCCAAGAACTCTATCATTATCATGTTTGGAGTCCAGACCGACAAGGTCATGTGGATTATCAATGTGAGTAAAAATGTGACTCGTGTAGGCGAGGCTTTAAGAAAAGAACCTATCTGTAAAAAAATCAGCAGGGAAACCAAAGTCACCTACTCGTAGTCACAAATTGCTATATTATCCATGTTACTAACACAAGATATTTTTACTGTTAGTCAAAGAAAAACAAACATCGGAGTCTTAACGCAATACAATGTTGACAGGGAGTCGTGCGATGCGAGTACCACAGCGAAACCGGGGAAATATTGAAAACAATATTTCCTAGTCGAAGGATAATCTCTATGGGTTCAGTATTTCTAAATCGAGCGCCTCTCCGCACATATATTGCCGCCAGCGATGTAGAGGTGAGAGTTAACTGAAAACACAACCGAAATTTAACAACAGGTTGCCCTTATCTCGTATAATCTTGACCGTCCAAAATCGACTTTACGTAACATCTTCCCTAGTAAAAGGGGGTGAGAAGGGATTGTGGGGGGACAAGGTACATCAAGGCAGATTATGTTCAAACCTTTTTGGTAGCAATTTTTGGCCATGGATTCAAGCACTTCTCGGTTATTTCCAATTTTGATAAAATTTAGCTCTATACTCTGGCAACACCAAGTATCCAAGCCACGAAAATAAAAGGAAAAATTCTGTCAAAGTCGTGCGCTAAAAAGAACCGGTCTTTTGCGTGTGAAAACTTTGTTTTAATATTAAAAGTACTGTGTTTTAAGTAATTGAAGTTATTGTAACCTATTTCTGAATTAAAAATGCTTAAGAAAAACCTTACGAGTATAGGTAAGTTATTATTGCCGAATAACGTCTGTAATATACGTTTTAAAAATCTACTCAACATAATGAATTTTTGGGGGTAGAAGGGCTGTCTAAAGGGGTGAGTCGGGACAGGAGCGAGGTGAGTTGGGCCGTGAACGGGGGGAGTTGGTTTGAGAATGAGGTTGCTAGGGACGTTCTAGGGGTGTATTGGGCTACTTAACGTAGGGTTGCCAATTTGCAATAAAAGCATAAAATGTTGTTTTTATGTTGTTGTTGTTGCTTAATATTATAAATGTTTGTGAGGATAGATTATGTATAGATAGATGGATGTTTATTACTCCTTCACGCAATAACTACTGAATAAATTTGATTGAAAATTTACAATAATATTATAGCTTAGCAAGTCCAAAATAATGTTTTTCAAAACTAAGTAAATCAAAGTAGTAGGTTGTAGAATAATAGTATAATACTTTTGAATATTTTTTACAGGATGCCGGGTGCAAAAATACGAAAAAAATATAATATTCATATAATTACAGAAGCTTTAGATGAACTTTCAAGATCAAATGTTTCTGTAAATTCTTCTTCTTCATATTTAAGAGCCTCGCTCTTGTCAGTGGAGTCTATGCCACTCTGTTCTGTCTTCCGTCCTCTGTTTGATCTCCTGATACGACACGACATCTATTCCTTCCTTAATTTGGTCCATATAATGTCCTTCTAGGTCGTCCTCTCTTCCTTTTGCCTTCTATCTTTCCTTCAATGATGTTTGTTAATGTATAAGGTAGTTGACTTCTTTAGTCCATTTTATCACCACTCTTGTCGTTTTCCTATAAATGAAGTAAGGAATAAAAAAGTGAGCCTGTTTTTAAAATTTCATAAAACGTTGATGGCTGTATATAGAAATATATTAATCTTAGCACTATAAAATGCAGTATCGTTTTGTAGGCAATTTATCGACGATGATTTGGTCTCTGAAAAGTAAACTCCTCAGACGTACCGTTTTAGTATAAAATTCAAAAAACCAGAATGAGGGAGATAAAAGGGGGGGGAAAGGGGGGAAACAATAATTTATCGAAGTGTTTCCATATCGATATTGAAGCACATATATAACAGCTACATTCATGCCAAGTTTCGTACTTTCTGCCAGATGGGACCGATATCCTTATATTTTTTAGCTAGCAAGCCGTACTATAAGCAAGTTATTGTTAAACGTGGCTGTAAATACCCCGAAAGAGTGATGATCATCATACAAAAAGATCAGTAGTAGATCATTGATGATGGCTGCTAAGGCAGACAAACAAGCATTGCCGCTTTATGTGGTGTACAAAGCCACTCACCTATATAATACTTGGATTAAAAATGGGCCAAAATATGCTCGGTACAATCGTTCTGGATCTGGTTGGTTCGACGGAGAAATTTTTGCCGATTGGATCAAAACCATGGTTATACTAATGTTAGAAAATAGACCGGGTAAAAAAGTATTGATTGGCGACAATTTGTCTTCCCACCTTTCAGTGGATTTTATCAAACTATGTAAAGAAAAGGACATCAATTTCGTATTCCTTCCATCCAACTCTACGCACTTAATGCAACCTTTAGACGTTGCATTTTTCAGGCCCATGAAAACAGCGGGGAGACATATTCTCGAAAAGTAGAAGCAGACTGACGGAAGGACTATATCGACCATTCCGAAAGGCTGCTTTCCTCGGTTATTAAAACTATTAATAGACCAACTTCAAGCAAATTCAGAAAATAACGTAAACGCTGGATTCAGAAAGACTGGGATTGCTCCCAGTGCGTCTAGGGGACGTCAACATAATGCCTAAAGAAACACCGAACGAAGCCGACAAGGACGCTATCGACAATTATTTTATAAATCTTCTAAAAGAAATGCGGTTCGGTACCGTGAACATCAAACAACCTAAAAATAAAAGGAAACTGGAGGTTGTAGCTAGGACAAGTGTAAGTGGAGAAGAAGCTGAAGTTGAGCCTGCAATAAAAAGAACAAAATTAAAAACAATTAAACAAGAAAATCCTGGAACATCGGGGAAAACGTGAAAAGGAACAGGAAAAAAGACGAAACAAAAGGTGATGGTCCAAAAAAAAACCCAGAGCCGATTTAGACAAATTGGGTATCAATGGATTTATTATATTGCACAATTTACCCCACCGAAAAATTAATGCCCATATCCATGGGGTATATGAGTTATAGGCTAACAAAGTATATATGGAAAAATCATGAGTAACTTGTTATTTTTACCAGTTTTTACAACAGCAGTATATTATTAATAATAGTAATAAAAAATAATAATAATAAGACAATAATAAATATAACTAGTGATTATAAGATGAACCTATCAAGTTGAAAGTGCTATATTAATGAGATCACGTCTATTTCGTGCATAATTACTTATCTTCGTTCTTCATTGTTGTGTTTCTCTTACAAATACACACACAAACACAAACTTTTCAGTTCGGAATATGACGCGCTCATCTTGCCTCTCGCTCTATTGAGTGAGCGAGAGCGAGAGGCATATAGGAGTGCGCCGCTACCCGCGCCATTTTTCTATTCCTTTGTTCCTTATCTTGAACCGAGGCTCTGCGCCGTAGTGTTGCCGCACAATCGATAGTTTTACAATCGATAGTAAAATGCCAAAATCATCTATAAAATCGATAGACCCATCGATAGTATCGATACTATGTAGCTGAAAAAATAATATAAGACAAAACAGGTACAGTCAACCGTAAAAAGATGTTACACCAAAAGGAACTAATAAGTGTCCAAAAAATCTAAATCATTACATAAAATGACTATTTTTGTTATCAAATCTTTCTGCGGTTAACTGTACAATGAGCTACACAAACACAAACATACACATGCATACACATGCAGATACAAACACAAACTTACAATTACATGTCTTGTAAAGTGGTAAAAATAACGAGTTACTCATGATTTTTCCATATATCGACGGTAAAAAGGAAGTAGGGCATAAGCGACGTCTTGGTCAAAAATGAGTTATAAATGCCATCCTACTTAAAATTTTCCGCTCTTTCTATTGCGCTTACTCTCATGGCTCTACGATGACTTTTTTGGCGTTTATGCCCAAGCAAAAAAAAGCATTTTCCTAGTATCATTTTTCGTAACCGACGAAAATTCAGGTCATTTTTGCAGTAAAGGTGCTTGTACCCCTACAAAAATGACTTATTTTGTGTTTGCTTGTCGGTAATGCCTTTTAAGCTTTTCCCTCAAAAATTACAAACGTTGTTTATAGCCTACTTCTATTTCCTAATTTAACATAGCTATGGCGCTTGTACCTTTTATACAAAATTCATTTTCATATTACTCTGTCGGTTATACTTTTAACTGTCTTGTCTCTTATACCCTAATACGTATAGACTATAGAGTATACTATACACGTATTTTAACTGTCTTGTCTCTTATACCCGATGCGATAAATTTCTATGTCGCTTATACTTCTTATCCCTTAATATTTTATTTTGTCATTAGTATCTTATGCCATACTTCCTTATTGGGAAATTAAAAGCTATTGTTATAAGCGACAAAAATCACTTTAAATAGCGTAAAAGCATTAAAACTAAAAATACCAGTAACTGCTCCATTTTTTTCTGATTTTATTACTGTTTTAGTTTTCAAGATATCTCAATAAATTACAAAAATACGTCAGTTTTTCTAAAATTCAAAACTTTGAACGGCTCTCCTGAACATTTCACTTTATGTCGCTTATTCCCAACTTCCTTTTAACCGTCGATATACTTTGTTAGCCTATAACTCTTATACCCCATGGATATGGGCATTAATTTTTCGGTGGGGTAAATTGTGCAATATAATAAAGCCATTGATACCCAATTTGTCTAAATCGGCTCTGGGTTTTTGGTCCATACATTTTGGAGCATTACCTTTATCATCGAAACCAAATATAAAAGTCGAAACTTACAGAAACATTGAGCCGCAGGAAATAGATCTTGATTCTGTTGATATCTCACAAATGCAGATAATTGTTGCCGATAATTTAGATTGCTGTGGTATTACCCCTAAAGAAGCAGAAAAGAAAAATTCTGCAGAGTTTATAAAAAATGTTTCTGAAGAAGGTAAAGAAGAACAGAGCCAACTTATTAGTAACGGTAAATGTACAGTCTCCTGCAGAGAAATCGACCCCCACACTTTACAAATAAACGAACAACAACAGCTACTTGCTAGCATATAGCTGTCGTTCTCAATAGGTAGATAAACGCTCCTCACACACACACTTAATGCTCCATCTCGTCTAGCCAGTTTTTGTGGTTTCAAATTGATTTATTTCTTTCATCGTATATCGCAATCAGTTAAGTATTTTTTTTATATAAAATAAATCGCAGGGACGGAGGTTCGAACTCCCAACTACGCAAACATCGCCGCCTCAGCCGCTCGTGATCCTACCACTGAGCCACAGCGCTTGTTATGAACCATCTCAAATAACGTAGTGTCTTGTTGCATTTGTCTACATCTACGAACTATTCCGATGACCGCCGAGTGCTGACGAGACGTTTGAAGGCGAAGTTAATAGATAACAAAATAACATTGTGGGTAAGTGAATATAAATAAAAGGTAATAAGCGTTGAAATGAGAGTATTCAATAGGATAAGTCAGCCATTACAAAAGGTGTGCATCTTGCGTTTAAAATTTTATAATTATATTATTAAATATTACATCATGCTTCACTTGAGTGTTTTTCTTAAGGCTACGACAAAGTTCTGCGGGAACAAAATAATGGAATTAAAATAACCGTCTCGGTAAGTCTAGGTTATTTTGTAATTAATGTTGTATATTAATATTTTAAACGTGATATATGTATAACGGTTTAATTTATTTATGTAATTAATCATTATCTTTTACAGAGAAATACGGTGTGTAAATGGATAAAAAGATAAGAGGATAAAATAAAATGTTCACCAACTAAAAGTGCTACAAATCTGACAAAGATGTGAGGAAAAATTCTGTGGAGAAGAATAGGAGAACATTATAGTCTTCTGAATGTTATACCAATGAGGCAGAATATCCTTGGGTAAGCAAGCAATTTTTGTTCGAAAAAAATTTATAAAAATATTTTGTTTATTTAAAAATACCTATTCTCTCCTTGTTAACTGTGTTCTTCTTATTTTCTTTCTTCCTTTTTATTTATATAAATACTTTATTTACTTACTATTGAAAATAAATATTATTCAATTAAGTATATATTTTCACCAAAACAGGTAACGATCAAAATATTAGTTTATTTACTTACTTATCATAATATTATTATTTTCAGGTTATTGGGCTTGGATACCTATCTGTAGTTCCTGGAGAGTTAGTCGAAGTGGGAAGCCATCCATGGAGAAGCCGCATGAATAGTGATGATTATTTGGAAATAATTAAAGATGTCATGCTGCCTGCAGTTCGTGCTATGTATAGTCTATAATCTTTTTAAATTTAACTTTTGATAAGTCCCAAGAGAGATGTAAATTGTTATCGATAACATAGATAACATGTTTGTTCTCTCTTAATAGAAAACATACTCCTATATACCTGTATATTTTACCGATAACTCTTGTAAATTTCATTTATACTAACTTAGATATTAATATAAATATTAAATAAAGAATAAAGTAAAAATATAACCATATTGTCTTTTATTTTCTTTAAATTTGATTTTCATTCAACCTATTAAACAAAATAGTATTTTAGTTACAGTTTATTGATATAATTTAAATAAAAAAAGGATAAAAAGAAGTATACAATATCAGGAAAGAATACCCAGAATTGAACCTATGAACTTAAATTTTAGTCTATGTATTGTGACCATTGAGCCAAGTTCAATTACTAAGAATGGACGAAATAGGTCACTGCCTGCTAAAGGCAAAATACCCACTTTCGAAAAAATACACCTTATGTGTTAACAGTTGTATGTAGGGTAGTTGCCGCTTACGACATCTACCGGGGGGTCCGTTTTCGTTGCAGGAGACCGTACACAAGCACTGTCTCTGAAAAAAAAAAGTTTCTTATAGCCACATTATGCATTCTGTTGATGTCACACAAATGCCGATATATTTTGCTGATAACTTAGACTGCAATAAAGTTATTGTTGAGACCGAAAATAAGAAACCTACTAATTATAATATTAAGCATAAAATAAACAAACCTTCAAAAGTCAAAATAATATCTAATATAAAATTACCACTTCCAAAACCCTTGCAAAAAATAAAAAAACAGTGTCTACCAATAAATTAAATTACTTTAACAAATCTGAAGAAATTATAAAGATATTACAAGATTAAAAAGTAAAATAAAGAAAAAAGGTCAGGAGAATAAATCTGAAATGAAAGAAAGTTATAGGTCCTAACTTAGCTTACAAATTCAATTTTATACTAGAGGTTGATTTTTATTATAATAAGAAGGAAATAATAAAGAAGTTTTATTATAATTTATTTTTGCAGTAATAGTTTAATAGAAGTATAATTTTAACTCACTCATAGAATTTAATTATGTTATTTAAAAAGTTAACCTTCTGTTCTATGTTAACAAGATGTTTTTTCAATAGATAAGTGTTGAACGTCGATTATAAGACTGATTGTTTATAATGTGTAGGTTAAGTTAAAATAAATACAATTTTGCTATCTGCCTTGTTTATTTGGAGATGTTAATTTTAGGTAACTACTAATTGTAAGATTCTTGTAAAAACTTTCTACTGCCTCTTACTTTACATTTTTAAGAATTGCACAATATGTATTTGCATTCTGAATTACACAGGTTGGTTTTTAAATCAGAAAGTATCAACCCTAGCAGAATTCCTCACTCTCCCCTTTATTGGCCCTTATCACCCCAGTTGAAGGAGTGATCGCACACATTTTTATATTTTTTGCTTAAAATATTAATACCAGTGACCAGTAAAGTTTAAAAAGTTAAAATACAAACTACCGGAACATTACCTGTCAACATTTTAGTATATAATTACTACAAAAAGAAAAATAGTTATGATTTGTTTCAAAGTCTGAAATTGTCCCTACTCACCCCATTTTACGGTAACCGTTTTTTGTCTAGAGCAACGCCTCCTGTAGGGAGGCCCGCGTTGCTCTAAGTTTTTGTCGAATAATTAATTACTTCAAAATCAAAAGGTTTTTATTCGTAGTGAATATTTTAGAAATGTTAATATGTTGTTAAATGAAAGTTATAAGATTTTCTCAAACCATGGCTGATTCTCGGGTCACACACACTAATCACTACATAGTATAAAATAAAGTCGCTTTCTCCGTCCCTATGTCCCTATGTCCCTATGTCCCTATGTCCCTTTGTACGCTTAAATCTTTAAAACTACGCAACGGATTTTGATGCGGTTTTTTTTAATAGATAGAGTAATTCAAGAGGAAGGTTTATATGTATAATACATGCATAATATACTGAAGGATAACCCACAATAACCATTTTCCCGTGCGGAGCCGGGGCGGGTCGCTAGTGAAGAATAAAATAAAATTTAAAAAGGCTTCGTCACGATGTGGAGTTTTTTCTGGCCGTTATTTTCAACAGACGACGCTACTTTTGAACGGCCAACCAGGTAACCATAAACTGTCTGGTACTTACTTGGTATTTTAACTGAATTCTACTTTGTATTAAAAACTTTGGATCTTAGTTTTGTATGGTATTTAGACATAGACACAGACATTATTTATTTGACAGAACACAATACAACACAACAAACAATTGAAAAACATACAAACAAACGCACATCGATACTCGTAAAATAAAGACTATAGGTTTAAAAAACTTAAAAAAGAAATAAAAATAAAATAAAAGATGATCACGATATTCATAAATTAAGAAATTAAATACACGACCGAGTAATGTTGTGCTGTAGTGCGACGTCAAACAGGGCAGGGTCTCAGCATAATTATGCTGTGACCAGGGCCACAGCGCTGGTTTTCAGACCAGCCCTTGTAGTATTTATAATAATAATAAAAAAAGTAAATTAAAAAAATATAAAAACCCGACTGCTTGAAAAGCGAACTAAAAAGATGAAAACAAGATGATAGTAGCATGTATAATTGAAATCCCCTTTTTCTATAAATTAAAATAGTCATTATTGCAGTCGGAGGCATAAAATATGTAGCAGGAGTCTCAGCAGGTAATATTTGAATAATATGCCTCCGACTGCAATAATGACTATTTTAATTTATAGAAAAAGAGGATTTCAATTATACATGCTACTATCATCTTGTTTTCATCTTTTTAGTTCGCTTTTCAAGCAGTCGGGTTTTTATATTTTTTTAATTTACTTTTTTAATGAAGACTTTTTAGTTTTATGAAATTTGGTTCAAGAAACATCATCTTCATTTTGAAGGACCTATCTAATGATGTGCCACTTAATATGGTACGCAAAAATTTGTTTTCGTCTATACCGCCGTTTTGTATTTTTGGCCGCCATTTTGGTTTTGTTAAAACAAAACCTAGCCTATAACCATCGCACGGTTCAGACGAATCGATAGACACCTCATTCTTTAAAATCCGTCCAGCCGTTTGGATGATTCGAGGGTATAAATAAAGAATCCCACATACATACATACACAGATACGCGTGAAAAACATAACCCTTCCTTTGCAGTCGGGTAAAAAAAGACGTGTGCCGCGGTAAAGCTATTGTATAGCCTTTTTTATTAACTTATACAATTATAATTATTTATTTATTTTATTTATGCAGTACCTATTTTTTTCCTTTGTTCTTTTTTTCTTTGATATGAATTTAAGTTACACTTTTTGTCGAATTGTATAGAGTTGCAAAAACACATTATTTAAATTTAATCACATTACCTACTCCTAAAAAAATAATAAATTTACTAATTAAATTTATTTGTTTTGCAACTCTATGTATGTCAAGGGTTGTTAGGTATTTTTCGTTACGGAATTTCTGGATTCGGTCTCCACGCTCAATGCCCTCGGTAAAGCTATGCAATAGCTTAAAAATGTACATAATATTATTAAAAACATTTATAGTTAATTACTAGGATGGGAACGATTATTTTTAACTTTTGAATAATCTAATCCGGGAGGCGCTGAGAGTTGAAACGTTGAAATACCGTCATGTTTTGGATTTTAGAATTCTTTTTTTGATATTTTGGTTTTGTGATCGTATTTATACAGGGCGTCCCACGGCGATGCCACATGGAGGGAAAGTACCTTAAATATTGCAGATAGAACATTTTACTGAAAGAAGACTTTATTTTATTTCTAAAAAATATTAAAACTGCATTCATACATTTTTTAATTACTACAAGGTTGAACCGGGAATCGAACCCGCTACACAAAAAAAAATCACCCTGTAGTTTTATCATACCAATCGAAAGGTTTCATCATAAGGACTATTTTTTGCTAAATAACATTGTGTCAGAAATAAAAGGATGACTGTATTTTAACATTTTAATTTGGCCGCCGAGATCGCCAGATCTGTGGCCAGATCTCACCCCGTTAGATTTTTTATGGAGTTATGTAAAAAATTTAGTTTACAAGAACCGGTATGAAAGTGTCCACGAGCTACAAACCGAACTTAAACGTATTATTCTAGATATCCACCACAACAAGATAAAGAAATCGACAGGGTTCAACCATGTAATTATAAAAAAAATGTATGAATACAGTTTTAATAGTTTTTAGAAATAACATTATAGTCTTCTTTCAGTAAAACGTTCTAACTACAATATATTTAAGGTACTTTTCCTCCATGTGGCATAGCCGTGGGACGCCCTGTATACAGCATGATAGCGGAATGTTTAGCAAAAACGCGGCTACGGACTCTATGACATGAATAAAAAATATAATTTCCCTAATTTTCCATTTTCTTTTACACAAAACAGTCAACAAATTTTTAAATTTATCCGGAAAATTCTAGTTTTCATGCGCACTTTGTTTATCAATGAGCCGTACCTACCTACTTGCGACTGACGGTCGAACGACCACTTCGCGCCCCCCCCCCCCCCGCACCTCGCCCTTCCCGCGCCCGCCTGATACCGTGGCGAAAAAGTGTAATTTGATGTTTATTGCGTAGTAGCAAGCATTATCTCAAGTGAATCATTTTGATTTTTATCATACTGGGTTCGCAATTTACGTCGAAATGTGAACTAATGGTGTTACACAAGTTGCATTTTTGTAGTAGGCACTTTCAAGGGCTTCAAAATACAGAATTTACGGCTACATAGCTACAGATTTTACGTTAGAAACGTTAATGTGTACTGATAGGTATGAAATTAAGTACAACCACATCAGGGCAAACTAAACAAGCGCACAGTGATTCTGTTCATTTTAAAAGATCAACTAAAGTAGGTACCTACCTACTCTGGGTAGCGTGCTCTTGACTGCACCTTGCAGGCCATTAATTTACTACACTTTGCACATTTTCGGGTTACGTTTCACTAAACTCGCGAGGCGGGTAAATGCGCCCGCGCACGTGTATCCATCAAAGGAACCGCAGGCGACTGACTGTCGGGCGATATCGATCGCCTCCCGGAGGGCGTGCGCGGGGGTGCGGTGAGGTGCATTGCTTCGCTCAAGGTCACCGTGCGAGCCACTCTGTCTGTGTCACGCGTTGCTCCATTCATAACTAGATTTACTACGCGCACAGATAACCTGTGACTCCGCGTTACGATATTTTAGGACAACTTTATGGAAAATTATGAAAAAAAAACTAATTTTTTTTCTTGTTGGAATATGTTCTATTAACGATACTGAGTGCCTGGTTTTTTTTTTTGCCAAGGATTAAATTATCATCCTGTATAGGGGTAATAAACTGTACCTATTTACTATAGTCCGATGTAGTTAAAGATAGAAAATATGATGAAAACGGCCACTTTTGGCAAATTTTGTATCTGTAACTTCATCGATCTCAAACTAACAGAGTTCTTTCTTTGAAATTACTTAGGTACCGAATTTTTCAGTGTTATATCAAACAAATAAGAATTAAATAAAATCGCATCGGAAGACCTTCTCGTGTCTCAAACTTATTATCCCAAGTATGCAGCCGTATATAAGGGCCTTGATTCAGGCAGGTCAATTAAAATGATTTGATGTATGTAAGCCATATTATTATTTTGAGCCTGGGTTATCTCATCTTGTGGATGATTCTAAAAAAAGGAAGAATTGTATGCCCTTTAAAACCATGCACGGGAACCTGCAAATAATTTTAATTCACTCGCTGTTCGCCCCGCGGCTCCGCCCGCTCTCAAGGGTATGAAAAATAGATGTTGGCCGATTCTCAGACCTACTGAATACGCTCACAAAATGTCATGAGAATCTGTCTAGCCGTTTCGGAGGAGTATGGGAACGAAAACTGTGACACGAGAATTTTATATATAAGACGAGAATTTTATATATAAGATTAATTTATGGAACTTTGTTGGTTTTTAGATACTTTACCTAAAAGTTACGGAATGTTTTTCCATTATAAAACAGTATCCGGCAGAAGAAGCTCTATTCACAAAATGCGCAGAAGAAATTGTGTCCGCTTATGACAATATGTTTGTTGCTTATCTAAAAATACATAGAAATGTTAGTAATATAATACTAATCGTCTAATTGTAGGTATTTATTTTAAAATAGAGTTTTTAGGCCAGCAGTGGACTGTTACTGGCAGGTGTAGTAAAAGTATTTTAGTCTAGCAGTGGACTGTTATTGGCAGTATTAGCAATGGCAGCAGCGCATGACTGGTTAAGCTCGTATCTTATGGGTAGAGTGTAAAGAGTAGACATTGATAAAATTAATGAGTTATCAATATTAACCACCTACGATTCTAAATATTGCAAAAATAAATTTGGCGTGCCACAAGGCAGTATTCTTGGCCCTTTATTTTTTTTTGTACATAAATGATCTGCCTCATCATCATCATCATCATCTCAGCTGAAAGACGTCCTACTGCTGGACAAAGCCTCCCCCAAGGATTTCCACAATGATCGGTCCTGCGCTGCCCGCATCCAGCGGCTTCCCGTGACCCTCACCAGATCGTCGGTCCACCTTCTGCCCTGCCCACACTACGTCTTCCGGCACGCGGTCGCCTTTCAGGAATCTTTCTTCCCCAACGGCCGTCGGTTCTACGTGCAATGTGCCCAGCCCATTGCCACTTAAGTTTAGCGATTCTTCGGGTTTTGTCAATGACTTTGATTCACCTGCGGATCTCATCATTCCTGATTCGATCACGCAAGGAAACTTCAAGCATAGCCCTCTCCATCGCTCTTTGGGTGACTTTGAGCCTTCTTATGAGGCCCATCGTTAGCGACCACGTCTCAGATCCGTAAGTCATCACTGGCAACACACATTGGTCAAAGACTTTAGACTTAAGACACTGCGGTAGGTATTTGGGATGAAAAGATATTGCGCAGCTTCCCGAACGCTGCCCATCCAAGTTGGATTCAACGATTGACCTCCTTCTCGATCTACCTAGCTGGACTGTTTGTCCCAGGTAGACGTAATGGTCTACAACTTCGAGAGCAGAGTCCTAAAAATTTATTGAAGTGGGACTACATGGGCTATGACTTTTGTCTTCTACATGTTCATCTTCAAACCCACTTGTTGGGAAACTCTATTGAAGTCATCGAGCATGGTGCCGAGGTCCTCCAAGGTCTCAGCCATGACTACGATATCGTCGGCAAACCGAAGGTGAGAAATATACTCGCCATTGATATTGATTGATGCCATGTCCTTTCCAGTTCAGAAGCTTAAGGGCGCGTTTAGACGACGCGCGGCACCAAACCAGGAACCAAAAGCGCGGCCGCCGCGGCGATCGCGCGTCGGCCGCGCTCTTAGCCACTCTCATAGAATTTCAAGGGCGCGTTTAGACGACGCGCGGCGGCCGCGCGCGTCGTCTAAACGCGCCCTAAAGATATCCTCTAGTGCAGCGGTGAACAGTTTCGGAGAAATAACGTCTCCCTGTCTTACACCTCGCTGCAGCTGGATTGGTCTGGAGTTCTGATTCTGGAGTCGGACTGACATAGTGGCATTATCGTACAAAAACTTCAGCACCTCGATATACCTGTAGTCAATTTGGCACCTCTGAACAGACTGCAGTACTGCCCAATTCTCAATCGAATCGAAGGCTTTCTCATAGTCCACGAACGCTAAGCATAGTGGCTGGTTATACTCTTCGGTCTTCTGTATAACCTGCCGCAGCGAGTGGATGTGGTCTATGGTACTAAAGTATTTTCGGAAACCGGCTTGTTCGGGAGGCTGCAAGTCGTCGAACCTGCGCGCGAGACGATTCGTGATGACTCTCGAAATCAATTTGTAGATATGGCTCAGAAACGAAATGGGTCTGTAGTTCTTCAAAAGGGTTTTATAACCCTTTTTAAAGAAGAGGATCACCACGCTTCTAAGCCACGCCCGCGGCGTTGTTACTTCTAGGATGACGAAATTGAACAGTTCCTGAAGGGTTTTCAAGACCACCTGCTTATCACCTGCCTTCAGAAGCTCAGCAGTTATTCCGTCATCACCCGGTGCCTTATTGTTCTTTAACTGTTTGAGAGCCATCCTAATCTCGTACAGGCTGACGTCCGGGATGTTTTCGGTGTTGTGTCGGGTTAGCCCAGCTCTGCGGTCAATTGCAGCTTGGCTGACAGGTGTCCGTGTTGTCGTGTACAACTGTCCATAGAATCCCTCGATTTCCTCCAGTAGCTCAGGCTTATATGTCACGGTTCTACCGTCCGAAGTCTTCAGCTTCGTCAGTTGGTTTTGCCCCATAGACAGATCTCTTGCGAACACTTTAGAGCTTTTGTTACGTTCAATGGCCTCCTTTATACAATCCGTATTGACGAATGTCGAGAGTCAGAGACTTTGAGATCTGTCTATTGAGCCGCCGGTAGCAGGAAGCATCATCTGCAGACTGCAGAACCATTTTCCGTCTTTCTTCCATGAGCCTGAGCGTGAAATCTGAAATCTTTTTGGTTCCATTTGAGCGGCGGGTCTTAAAGAACTTGGACCCCGCTGTACGAACAGCTTCCACAAACCTGTCATTGTATAATTCGTCCACTCCCTCACATTCTGCTAGGCATGCAAATCGGTTTTGCAGTTCGAGCTGATTGTGTTCGGGGTTCTGGATATGGATTGGCAACAGACGGACCGTAGACTTCATCAAGCGAGATCTTTCGAGTCTGACATTAATATTCAATAGCCTCTAACCAGTCGGTGATCACTGCTACTTTTTACTGCGTTGGTCACAGAGACGTCACTGAATATCTGCTTCCTCGAATGATCTGCCTACCATTACAAAATTGATATTTGATGATTATCATACTGATGTGCTCGTTATTCGCAGATTATATTTTATTTCAGTAGTTATCAATAAAACTCCCAATAGTGATTACAATAAGGAAATAAATGAAACCCTAAATAATACGAGTATAATTAAATGGTTGAACAGTAATAATTTATATGTTTACTAGCTGTTCGCCCTGCGGCTCCGCCCGCTCTCAAGGGTATGAAAAGTAGATGTTGGCCGATTCTCAGACCTACTGAATACGCTCACAAAATTTCATGAGAATCGGTCTAGCCGTTTCGGAGGAGTATGGGAACGAAAACTGTGACACGAGAATTTTATATATATGTTTATGTAAGAAAAACAAAGTATATGCAATTCTATAATAGAAATGGAAATCCCCTGAAACTATCGTTATCACATGGTGGAACTCCAATAGCAGAGGTTTCTACGGCCAGGTTCTTGGGAATTGATCTGGATGCGAACTTGACGTGGAATGCACATGTAGGCACTCGGCAGGGTTTGTCAGAGAATTAATAGATTTGCCTACGCTCTGTATAGGCTCACAAAACTATGTGGCCAAAGAACGGCTCTGACTGCTTATCATGGCTATGTGTGTTACGAGTACACACTAAGATATGGCCTTATACTTTGGGACAATTCCGTGGAAATAAGTCGCGCATTTTTTATTAATAAAAATGTCTTAGAGCCATGTTTGGTGCAAAGACCCAGGAGTCCTGTAAGCCTCTGTTCAGGAAACTAAAATTACTCGCATTACCCTGTATGTACATTTTTGAATTGTGCTTATTTGTCAAATACAAATACAAATTCTTTATTTGCCAGAAAACAGTAAAATACAGGTCTTATAAAAATATACAGAACAATGTTTTCAGCTTACATTATAAGCATGTAAATATTAAAAGGTTAGGTTACAACAATATACCAATCATTAATAGAGAATAAAACTACGCAATATTATCATTAAATCAAAAAGTCATGTCCAAAAATTCATTAATACTATGTATAAAAGCAATGTAGTAACCATTTTGTCAAATTAAATTTTAGAGAGGCCTTGGTCATAGTTTTTTCAGGTAGCTTATTAAATATTACAATGCACAAATTAAAAATATTTTTCTTGTAAATGTATTTATAGGAGGAGTCAAGAGTTATACATTTATTTACCTAAAGAATTGATGCATACCCTTTCCTAACCATGTATCATAACAGACTAGTAGTTCTCCCTGGTACTACAACTTGTTTTAGAAAAAATAGTAATAGCATGGCAGTTAAAGTGTTTAATAAATTGCCAGAAACATTAATGATTCTTCCTTTAGTAAAATTCAAAAGCGCCTTCTACACATTGTTAGCGGAGAAATGTTTTTATAAAGTTGAAGATTATTTTAAAATGGGTAGTAATTAAACGAGTGACTGTAAATTACAGTTTTGAGTGTCAAAATTAATTAATTTGGGTTATAGAATAACTAAGTGAGCGACTTGATATTAATATTTGTTTGAGTGTCAACGTTACGTCCTGCATTTTTTTTTATATTTGGCAAATGTATTTTTATACTAAGCGTCATTTTATCTTAAATGAAGTGTTTCGAATACAAAAACAACTTTGAAAAAATTAAAACTCCGGCGGTCCCCGGCCGCTGCCGCGGCACGCTCGCTCCGCTCGCTCGGCTCCCTCCGCTCTGTTATTGACATCAGTCTAACCTAACCTAACCAACCGATTTGATTCTGGAGAGATTTGTTTTTTTTTTAGCGGGGGGCTGTGCCCCTCGAGCCCCCCCGCCCCCCGCTTCATTTAACGCCCTAGCTACTATTATCAAAGCCAGTGACCTTCGTGTTGCCAGTTGCCCTCTCTGTATTTCCAGTCGCTCACTTGGTAATTTTAGTATCTGAAATGGATTATTCACAATGCACTTTTTGTAAGCTCGTTCTGAATTTTATTATTAATCAATATTCGTCGTTAGTTTAGTTAATTTTTCGCTTACTCAAATTCATGCCGCTCAAGTTATTAAAACAGTATGTCATCATCGCAGTCGCAAAGTTGTTTTTTTATTCGCTCGTTGTATAATTCCCCTTTTAAAATATAATGTAATAATGTATACTAATACATTTTTTTATGATCTATTATTATTTTAAGTTATTTTACCTTACTTTGTACCGACTAACATAATACCGAAGGAAATTATGAACGCACGCGAAAATATGGTTAAATGTGTGATACGATTTAAAATTATTATAACAACTTATACTTAATATACCACATTTACAGCAAATAAAGATTTGATTGATTGATTGGTTGATTGAGTTGTAGTAGAGGTATTTTTTTGTCTACTGTAATAAAAAATATTATACTTACCTTTTTACCTTCTCGTTTCTTTTATATTATCAATATATTAGTAAGAAGAGGAAACCTTTATTCGTAATCCAAAGGTTGTGTATGAAGTAGACCAAGTGGCACTGGGCTGAATTGTCGTTTCACACTATTTGACACTTTGATTCAAGGTTATAATTTTATGATTAAACTAGGTGTGAGCGAATTGACAAATTAATCATTTTTGTGAACATTCTTAGATTTTCGCGGTTGTTAACTGCACTAACACACATTTTCACGGGTTTTCTCCACGATTTCGTTTTACCGATATTTTGACCGAGTTACATCGATCATGGTCACGGCAAAAGATTGATGTAACTCGGTCGAAATATCGGTAAGCTCAATTTAAACGAAATCGTGGAGAAAACCCGTGAAAATGTGTGTTAGTGTAATCATTTTTGTGTTTCTAGTACCAAAGAAAAGCTCGTGAACAAGAAATGCTTGCTAAACTATCTGAATCGAATACAATAGAGAGAACAGAAAGTAACGTCACCTTAAAAGAAAAAAAGAAGACTGTAAAGCAAACAGATACAAAGAACATTCCAAAAGGAGAAGAAAATGTATCTGCAAAAATAGAAAATCCTCAAGAGAAGGCGCGGAGTGGACTAGTCTTTTTTATTTTGAATTTTGCGCGAAGTGGCTTGATATCCTGTATTACTAAGAAACCCCTAAAATTACTCAAAGAATTCCGTACAGATCCAGAATCAAAGTAAGAAAAAAATAAACAACTCTCAGCTTGTAAATCATGCGTTTTTACGTTACAAGTCCATACATATAAGTCCCCACCGAGAGGTTCGATGCTACTCTGGCCCAGTTGCGAGTTAGTTTATATGCTGGTAGTGGTTACGTTAAAAACCTATAACTTTCTAGTCTACGAAAAAAGTCAGAATTTTGATTGTTCAGCCGTTTTTGAGCTATGGATAAGTTATGCAAAATCAGTTCGAAACTTTCATTTTACACCTCACGTTTTATTTTTATATTTTGGCACAAGAAGTCAAATTTCGAATTGCTAATAGCGATTTTCGGATTCAGCGATGTCCAAAACCCGGGAAAAGCACTCTTAGCAACTGTTACAAGATTTGCTTTTCACTTCAAAACTAGGCGAAACCAGCGAAACAATTTATTACCTTGACTATTCCGGCGCTCAATTAAGCTGTGGCATATAAATCCAGTGACAATTATTATTTTCCACGTGCTCATGTTGTTCGGCGTGTTAGTGTAAGATTTTTATTTTACCTGAACATAATTAACATTTTTTCAGATTCACCGCGTGTTGGTTGGCCTTTCGTGCATTTACGGTTTTTGCTTCGATAGTCTGCGACGCGTTGCACGGTACGTTTAGTTGTTATTATTAGAGTTCCGTAGATACCTCAAAAACAAAAAACGGAACTCCTACAATCACTCGGGTGTGTGCTAGGGATGCGCATTACGATTCGATTTTTATGAAGATCGATTCAAGAGAATACGATCTAGCGATTTTTTGAATCGATTCACTTCAATACGATCTTAATTCGGATCGATTCACAAGTAAGGTAAATCGAATCCCTTAGATCGTATTCACAGACAGTGTACTAATTTGTTATGATTATAATAAGAAATGAAGAAAGATCAATTTCAAACGAATGCCGACACTATATTGACATCATTAGTCCGCATTGTTTATGTTATAATGCAAAGCTCGTTGACAAAAACAATGTAATATGATGCCAGTAGTTCTAAAAATTCCTCATTGTTTTTATTTTCCGTTGGTCGCTTGTGCCGTAGGTATAAGTTTAACCGTTTGTGTAAAAATAATTGTGCTATTGTGATTTTACCGATGATTCCACCTATAAAATCCAGTGTGTTATTGGAAAAACTGTAAATTAGGTCTCTGAATATAAAAATAAAAATAATTTAATAATGCAAATTATGATTAGATTTTTGAATCGATTTTTGGGAGATCGATTCAAGAGCATACGATCCGATCCAAGAATCGATTCAAAGGTTTACGATCCATTACGATCCAGAAAATCGATTCAAAGGCAAAAATCGCGCATCCCTAGTGTGTGCCCCAAACACTGATGTGTGTTATCTATCTATATAATTATATAAAACAAGGTCGTGCGTGTTAGTAACACCATATTTATAACCCAAAATCGGCCGTATCTACTGATTTTATAATTTTTGTTTTAATTTCTTCTCTATCCTGGTCAGCATAATAATAACAAAATAAAATTACTGTTAAAGTATACTGCAATACGATAAGATAAAGTATAAAGTTGTAAGCAAAACAAATTTTCCCATGCAAAAATTTTATGATTCAAATAGAACGAAGGCCGAACGCCATATTGATATGATAAGCAGAAGAAAACATACGACACGCGGTAGTTTTTTTTTCGTGGCATCGTGCGGCCTGTTCGAAATAGATTTTATGTGCCTGTGTAGACTTCTTTTTTTTTTCATAAAATGTTGCGAAAGTCGGTAAGTAAGTAAAACGTTTAATTATTTTTGATACGAAAGTTATGAGTATTTAATATTTTTAGATTCATAGAAAACAACCAAACACGTAAACCTTCCGGCGGGACTTGAACCCACGACCTTCAGCCTATACGCATCCAACGTGCTTACCAACTACACCATGGGAGGGTATTAGTGGTAGCGCCGAAATTCGTTCTTGCTTGAATAGGGACTACTATTTGGTATTCTGTGCTTGAATCTAAAAACATTTAATACCTCTCTAGCGTTGAAGTGAAATATACCGTAAAACAAAAAGTTTTTCGAAAGTTAGAGTGTAGCAGAATAATAAATTAAATCAAGTGTATTATTTAGCTATTTTTTTTAGTATTATTATTTATTGTGTACCTATATTTGTATTGAATTGTTTCTTAATTTAGTTATTATTTATAGCCAGTTAAATTTGCATCCACCAAATTCTTCTAGCGGGTGTCTTACTGCGAGAATGAGCAACAACAACCCGCTTGCTAACCGTAAAGATTTTGACAAAGGAAAAGTGAGAGACCTTAGTCCAGCAGGACTGTTACAGGCAGTTTGTTGCAATCACTGCTTGGCAGTTGGGATGGGTTTCACAGCTGTTGTTGGTTACGCGCCAGGAATCACACTGTATTCTTCTATTTTAAATATAAGCAAGCAAGCAAACGCGCAATGTACGGTTGGATGTTAGGTTGTTTATTATCACAACCCGTACGTGGGGACTATAGTAACCAAATTTTTCACCCAACAGTAACTGTTTTGTAAAATCAATCCTAAAAATATCAATCTTTTTTGTACAATTGTAAGTAATTTGTTTTGAATTTATAACAAAGTCAGCGAAAAATGTCTATTCCTTTTCAATACTAGTGTGATTAAACTTTTGAAAAAACTACTGAAAATAGATTTTGCTTATCGATTACAGGAAAACCTATATGAAGTGTGTGGTATTTAAGTAAGTAATTTGCATTACCTACTTGTGCGTGTGTACGCGTTCGGAGATGGAATGGTCAATGTTTTACTAATCTTCTTTTCCTCCATAACCTAAGCCGGGAGCCACGTGGAAAATTACACGATAATGTACACGTCGCAGTCATCTGGTTAAATAAGCCAACTAACTGGACGCCTAGGCCGTTCATTGAATTCCGGCATCCAACTAAATAGCTGAAGTAGGACTAGCTAAGTTATTGAGTGCAACGTTTAACCAGATGACTGAATATTGTGAAGTCATTTATTTAAATTGGATATTGTTTAGTTTGAGATGTATGGTTAGGGTGACTATGATTACCTGACGTATTTTTTTACGAATACTTACCATCATGAAACTAAGTAAATAAGGTTTGATAAGATGTATGAAAGTGGGTTTTATAAATGCAAAAAAAATTATAAGGATAGTTTTATTTAAGAAACCATAAAAATTTACTGACAAAATGGTTAGGCAATAGCACCACTACTGATTTAATGAAAACTTTGATCACAATATTATTAATCTTTCGTAAGTTTGTATTCATTAAGAACGAATTATTTATATATTTATTTACGCAACTAAAATTGTTGTTACATTAGATCCGCATAATAGGTCACTCACATTAATTATTTAAAGTTTATATTATGCACAGATTCTTTACTCTGCTAGACTGATTGGAATTCATAGTTACACTAACTTTTCGGATATTGTTCCTAACCTCTAACACTTTTAAGCAATAAGTGGTTTTGTTCGAGATCCTAAAATAAAAGACACTATAATAAGCGTCTCTGTCAAACAAAGTAGTACATAACATTCACGATTTACACCTTAGAGCAAGGAAAATTTATTGCGCTTCGGTTTACGCTACTGACGCCATATTTGTTTTGGTGACTACTAGCGCCGCAGTGGTAAAAAACTGAACTAAACTTGAATCACTTGGCTGAGTCTTGGTCAGTCATCTTGAAAGGGCTGGTTTCAATACATCAAGTTGTTAAACGTTGAGTGATTCTAGTTCTGTTAACTATCAGCCTACGAATCCAATTGGGTGCTGGCGTCTAATGAACGGCCTAGGCGTCCAGTTAGTTGGCTAATTTAACCAGACGACTGCGACATACATATGCATTTTTGTACTGTAAGGTGTGGACAAAGATGTGCTGAATAGATGGATGCAGATACTTTGTATTTTGACGGCCGTCTGTGGTACACTGGACATTGTCATCAAGATGTTTGTAAGTGCACCCGTTCAGCTCTTTCCGATCCCTATGATAAAATCAATGAAGCATAGCTGTAGCAGCAAAAATCAAGATAGGTACCTTATAAAGATTTGCATGTAACCGGATGCTTCGAAGTCTTACATATACGCAACAAGCGAATTCGTTTGATAATCTCCTTCATACATTTAGGGACGCCGGGATATCAACATTATTTAACTTATTATTTTAGTTTAAGCAAGTTTTAGTTACGTCTCAGCCAATTAAAAACAAATTATGATTGTGTATGTCGTAAAAGTTAGTAAACTAAGTAGGTACACCTTTATATAAGTTTCGGTACTACATAATCTATTTTTGGATGTTAACATACGATAGGTACTTACGTCAGTCGATCTAATAACATCACCGGGCTAATGAAGTCGGTCAACGAGCTGACAACTCGCAGAGAAGAAGTACGGTAGGCAGCACATGCGGTTGGACATTATGACCTTGAGAGCGCTCGAGCGCCCGTATTCCATAGCGATAGGAGAGAATTTCGTAGTGCGGGTGTTCAACCGCATGTCTTGGCTTCTGTACCTAAAGACATCTTTATAACTGAATAACTTTATTTGAAAGGAAGGGGGGGAAAAACATGACTGAATAGCATTTGTTTTTGTCTTTTATTTATTGATGTGATTACAGCTCCCATATTACGACGAGCGCGGGCTGATAATAAGCTCGGTTCGCAAGTGCGCCCTCCACTACATGAGCAGGGGATTCCTGGTGGATGTCATCGCCTTAACCTTCTCAAACGACTATGTGGTCCAGGCGGCCCTGCAACTAAACGACACGGCCACCAGTATTGTGCAAGGCGCTGCTTTGTTTCTTAGCATGTACCTTTTCACGGGGTATTTTAATTATTTAGCCGACAAACCGAAGGCCAATTCTACTTTTCTTATGGTAAGTACCTAAGTATAATATGTCAAAAACAAGGTTTGAATGATCATCAAACCTTGTTCGAATCGAATCAGGTTTTATTACACCTCGTACGCAACGACTTCATGGCTATTAGAGCCTAATAAATGACCCACCGGGAGAGGTGGGTTCGTACTTATTCAATTCAATATCTTATTCTATGTCGCTTCCTTAGTGATTTCGCCAATGTCAAGTGTTACAGTTCTATTATTTTTCCAGATCGTAAAATGGCATTTAGTGACGTTAACTGTTTTAAACTACGCTGTGATGGGATTATTTATTATATGCGTAGACGTTAAACCAGGCTACCAATACACGTTGAGAGATCAGTGCTGGCTTCCTGAAGAATTTGGCTTTCAGTCTGGGCAAAACCTTAGTTCATATGAGTATTGGGTTGTAAGTTCCTTCTTTTCAGATTTGCAAATTATCAAAAATCTGATGCGATTTTTAAAGGCCAGTATGACCAGGCCAGGCCAAATGAAATAAAGTAACATTGTATTATGGTAAAAAAAATAAAAATAAAAGAGGAGTCGTAAGTATCCTGCGTACTCAACGTCAGCATAGGCACCCAACATCAGATCAAGTCACTGTAGTAAGGATAGAATAATTATTTCAATTTAAAATTATTAGCACCCTGCTACTTCCAAAAGACCTGATGATGCCAAAGAAACATAGCTAAGAACAATAGATAAAGTCGCCATTGAATTAAAAAACTAGATAAAAATTTATTTATCACACGGTGCAAGTAGCAGCACCCACAGGCAGCACCTCAGTAAGGGCCTGGCCACAGCTTCGCGTGGCGGCGGCGGCGGCGGCGCGGCGGCGGCGACCAGCGAAATGTTGCCAGTAACCCATAGTCAAATTAACATGAGAGAACTAAAAAAAATTTTTCATGTCTAAAACCCGCTAGAAAAATGTACCACCGAAATCAAGAAATTGTTTTAAAGGCGGGAAATTACCCAACTTTTACAAAAAACGTTCAATTTTCATGCAAAAAGTAACGTTTATCTTATTTTACTTACAAAACGACTTCAACACTGTAATGTAGCACAAATAAGATTAAAAATACGTAAAAGTAACGTTTTAAGTCATGTGACGTAAAGTGCTCCAAAATATCGTAAAATGTTACAATACTAACGTTCTGGCAAGTTTTGCGCCGCAAGTCGCCGCCGCCGCCGCCGACGCGCGAAGCTGTGGCCAGGGGGTAACTGACTAGGTCAGCTCGCATGCCAACTTGCACCGTGTAACCAAGGCATTACTTTTCGCACTGTCTAACCGCATCCTGACTGTGAGTGATAGGCGAGACAGCTAAAAAACCAAATAAAAGGCTGCAGCATTTAGCTGTGTAGCAACTAGTTACTACAATATAATAAGCACCGTCCCTTAACTGCCTGCATAGTTAAGCAACTCCTCCCCCTCGACCAAAGTGTCTGTGAATTAGTTTGGGCTATGCATGGGCGTAAAAAAAAAGGGCGGACGGAGTCTTGTTAAGCACAAACTGTGTCTTTAAAGGCGGCCAGGCTACGTGAGTGTGCGCGTGCCGGCCGCGTACGTACCTACAGTCAGCCTGGCTGACTTTAAGGACACAGTTTGTGCTAACTAACAAGACTCCGTCCGCCCTTTTTTTACGTCCATGGGGCTATGTAAGTATGTCACTATTTTCAGGTGGTGACTTCGGCTTTGGAAGCTGCTCATGGGGCGTTCTTGAATATCGAGAGCAGTTGGAATGGTTTCAGAGATAAACCATATTTTTTCTACGTTGCATTGATTGCTGGAATTTGTACGCTTTTCTGGTGGTAAGTGAATAATATTTAAAAAAATTGGGACGTTAATTTAGGTCCTAAATGATTCGATGCCTATAGACGTTATTTCCCGCTGTATAGCAAAGTTTTTGGATTGATTATAAATTTTATTATACCAACTTACCAACCTATCTTGATGTGATACTGTGACGACGAAACTCACAAATCAGTTGGATATCGCACTGGATGATGATGAAAATGGGTCAAGTTTAGCTCGCAAGATTTGACTCGCATTATAAACTTTCATACAAACATTGTAAGTTAATTAAAAGCCTTATAAAAATATTTTCTTAATTATTTTTTTTTCTTTCTACCTAGCTGAATGCTAATTTGAACTTTCTAGGACATCTGAAAGTGGGTTAGGTTTATATTAGGCGTTGTCCTAATAGAACGCGAATGCGCGATCATCGTAAGTTCGCGCGAATTATACTCGTACGAACGCGCGATCAAACATAATTGAAGTCGAATATGTGTCCTAATAGACGATCGCGCGATAGAACGATTTCTTCATACATTTCACAATCGCGAGATGGTGCGATCGCGCGATGATCGCGTAATCGCGTTCTATTAGGACAACGCCTTATAAGTATCTAGCTAATTGTCAGTCAATCATAAAAAAATACATTTTTGGACGGTAATAATATAATCTCAAGAACCGTTTGAGCTATCTTTTTCAAATCTGTCTAAATGTACAAACTGAATTTGGCGTGTTTATGGTAAATCGTTTTAAGAATATTACACACGGGCCTTGCTGCTACTTGCCTTGAACTAGGCTCGATGCGCTCCCGTGTCGCATTTCAGCATCAGCGGTGAAGTTAGAAGAGGCTCAGCAGGAAGTGACTGAAGAATTACACATGTCTGCCGTGTTGGCCAAACAGAGTGAGACGAGTTTTGCGCTAAAGTGAGCGCGGTGATTTGTATCTCATTCTAACGCATAACTGCGTCTCGCTCTGTTTGGTAAGCACGGCACACATGTAATAGCCGGCTTTAAATATAATTATATTTTTTATCATATTATCCCTTTTAGTAAAATGTCGACTGATTCACAAACAGCGTTTTACAGCACATACAAATATGGTTTACAGGAGCGTGACGTGTTTGTTTTTGAGCATGCTGCTGCTGGACCGTCACGGCAGCTCACGGTTCACACACGATGTGGCGCAGCTGCAAGCTTTCCTCGAGGAGGAGCGGGTGGAGCCACAACTCATATCTAATACTATCAATCATTTCTCGTATTGTAGGAAAAGGTCAGTGAATTTGTGCTTCCTCAGAATTCAATATCGTGATTGACCTAGGTCACCTAATTAGCTTTGGTAAAGATGCTTTTGTATTCCACCTGTCTGCCTGGCAGATCTCTTCTATAGACATATATCGCATTTCTCAATCAAATCTTGTGAAATTTTGGGAGCAGTTCATTTAATTTTTTTTTATTTATTACTAGTTGTCCGCTGGGGCTCCGCCCGCGTTAACAGTTTTTCCCGTGGGAATGAGACATTTTCTCACAGTAAAAAGTAGCCTGTGTTACTTAGGGTGAATGTAACTTACTAATGGTGATAGAGTTTTTGAAATCGGTTGAGTAGTTTGAGTTTATTCACTATAGCTGCCCGCCCACGGCTTCGCTCGCATTGGTTTTCTTCTTTTCCTGTAGGAATAAGATGTTTCCCAGCTTAAAAAAGTAGCCTATGTCACTCTATGCTTCTGACCTTCAATAAGTGTAACAAACACAGAAAGCATTATTTTCGCATTTAACCACTCACAGTTTTTTTCCGTGAAAATGAGGTATTTATCCATCCCCAAAATCTATGCTATCTCTGTATTAATTTTCACCAAAACATCCCTTTCGAACTACCATTTTCCCGTGGGAATGAGCTATTGTCCTGCGGTTACAGGTAGTCTGTTACCTTCCCCAAGGTCTATTCTATCTCTGTATCAACTTTCATGAAAACTTCTGGCCCACCCTACCACTTTTCCCGTGGGAATAAAGTATTTTCCCGCGGTAAAAGGTAGCCTTTATCCATCCCCAGTATCTTATATATCCCTGTACCAAGTTTCATCTTAATTTTCTGGCCGCGCTACTATTTTTCCCGTGGGAATGAGGAGTTTTCCCGCGGTAAAAGGTAGCTTATGTTAATTTCCAAGGTCTATTCTATCATACCCCAAGCTCAGATTGGTATAGATAGATTTCAAGTTTTATCAAGTTTCCGCCCCACGGCTCCGCCCGCACTTAGTCTTTCCCGTGGGAATGAAGTATTTTCCCGCAGTAAAAAGTAGCCTATATCCGTCCCTAAGGTCAATCCGATCTTCGTACCAAGTTTCATCAAAATCGTTTTAGTAGTTTCGGAGCCTATTCAGTTATAAGGAATATTTTAGGAATTTTTTTACACCTTGGGTTACATTATTGAGGTTTTAGTACGGATCCCTATTTTTTTTGAAAATAAAATATAGCCTATGTTACTTAGGGTGAATGTAGCTTTCTAATGGTGAAAGAATTTTTGAAATCGGATCAGTAGTTTCGGAGCCTATTCGATGCAAACAAACAAACAAACAAACAAAAAAATAAACAAACAATCAAACCTTTCCTCTTTATAATATTATTAGTATAGACAAACATACACACACTAATAAACGCATGACTTCTTCCGTTCCAGCCCCTATTTAGTTTTACATTTTAATTAGGTCAATAATTAATAAAATTTGTTAGATAATACGTTCTAATATTTATAAGATGTTTCTTTACAGAACCACCGGAATAGACATATCTATGCTTATCAATGAACGAATCAGCATAATGTTCAGACAAGACTTCAATTATTACTTCTACAAAAAGTATGTGAAAAAACTAACTAACAGCCTAGATTAGGGAATATTTTCAATACGAATTTGTTACTGTTTTCACTGTTGTTCTAAATGGGATAGTTTTGGAAAATAAGTTTAGGTAATTAGTTTTTTTTCCATGAATTATTCCCTCATATTCCCTATTCGTTCTCTATAAATTAACAGCGAGTAAAGCCTCTTCCTTTGTACAATATATTATTGAATTTGTTCTTTAGGAAGAGATTATACTAGAAAATAATCATTTATGAAACTTTATTGCATAAGCTGACACGCTTGGAATAGAAATAGTTTTTTTTTTATGTGACCCAAATGTAAACCGTTTCGGAAGGTTGGTTCCACCGCTAGGTTCCACTAGTGGGTCCATCTGGATTTTCAAGTCACCCTGAAATTGGCCCAAACTTCGTAAAACAAGTCAATAGGTTGAATTAGGGTGACACTTATGTGACAAGAGATGTACCTATAAGAGGATAATTGAGAAGTGGAATTTACAAATGGGCTAAGTACTAACTCACACTTAGCCCTAACTATCTAACTTCTTTTTCAGCCCAACATGTCTATTAACTTCAATTACTTTTATCTCTTATCCTTGCCCCTGTCATAACCAACATTCTTAATAAGTCCGTGACCACTGGTGTATTTCCGACTGCTTGGAAGAAGGGACATAATTATAGTCCCATTAAAAAACCCAATCCTAGTTCCTTTTTTAACCATCTCACCTTTCCTATCCTGAGTACTTGAGATATTTGTTCAACAACAACTTACCTACTGCCTTTCTCTCCTTGAACAATCTCTTGAACCTTCTCCAGTCTGGTTCGTCCCGGTCATAGTACGACTACAGCATTAGTTAAATATCTGATGACATCCGGCTAGATACAGGCTGACAGTGTTGACACTGTTGACTTTGATATCCTTTTGGCGATGTTGGTTTCTCATATCTCACATATCTCCTTCCGTAGTTGAGTGGTTTCGTAGTTACCTGTATGGGCGCCGATAATGCGCGTTGAAGAAATCTTCTCTGCGTGGTGTGATACATCTGCCGTCGTACCGTAGGGTGGCGTTCTATCTCATTTGCTTTTTGCTTATTTTCTTTAACTCAATTACACTTCCTCTTACTTCGTCCTATAATTTGTATGCAGACGATTTGCAGGATCCACTTTCTCAGTTAGCGGATGCAATAGCTACCGTTAACAGGGACCTCAAGAGCATCTCCGATTGGAGCCTCGCACGCGTATGGGCTTAAGGTGAATCCTGTGAATAGTCCGGTTCGCTCCAGTACTAAATGAAAAAATTCTATCTGTCATTCCTGTAAATGGAAACGACTCATACCGTTGGATTCGTCTTGGTGTCCTGAACGTGGAACTGTCGGTCGTCAAGTTCTAAAGTGGTGGAGGGAGGAGGGGAGGGGTAATCAAAGTTGGCGAATTTGTACTTTTGTTTTTACGCTGTAATTTGAAAACTAGTGGACCGATTTTTTTGTTACTTGTATTATTTGAAAGTGTATAATATTACCTAAAAGACGTTCCTATACATCGAATACGCCAATTCAGCGGTTACCGCGCAATAATACGAAACATTGAAAAAAGAAATTGTGTATAAATAATATCACAGATTACGCTAAATCTGTAACGTTTTCGTGGAAACAATGTTTATTACTTTAATTCTAAAACAAATTACCTAATCAAAAAGGTAACAATAATTACTATATGATTTATGGTGCCTGAGCTAGAGCTAATTTACGGAACGTAGTCGTAGGATCACTATACTACGAGTACGCAAATATAAGTAAATGAATGAGAAGAGATGGGTAAGTAATCACCATATTACTTTATTTATATATTTCAAGCTTACATTTTTCAAATAATACCTTGAAAAAAGACTTTACGTCGAAATAAAGACGATATTTTTTTTTTGTTTTTCACTATTAGTAGTTTTGAATTTGCCTGTAGCATCTGACCCAAGGTACGTGACAAGATAAAACTTTTGTCAGGGGTAGATATTAGTAATACCTACCCATGATAAAAAAAATAAAGAAATCTACGTCGAAATAACCCGGGAAACATTTTTTTAGGTTTTCACTATAGTATTTTTGACTTTCCCTGTAGCATCTGACCCAAGGTACCTGACGAGATTAAACTTATGTCAGGTGATAGATTTTAGTAATCCCTTTCCATGATAAAAAATTAAATGAAATTTACGTCGAAATGACACGGAAAACAATGTTTTTGTTTTCACTATAGTTGTTTTAACTTTGCCTGTAGCACCTGACTCAAGGTACCTGACGGGATAAAACCTACATAAGAAGATAGATATCTGTAACACCTACCTATGATAAAGAAATAAAATAAATTTACGTCGAAATAACGCGGAAAACAATCTTTTAGCTTTTCACTATAGTAGTTTTGACTTTGCCTGTAGCACCTGACCCGAGGTACCTGACAGAATAAAAACTATGTCAGGGGATAGATATTGGTAATATCTACCCATGATAAAAAAATAAAAGAAATTTACGTCGAAATAACGCGGAAAACATTTTTTTAGTTTTCACTATAGTCGTTTTTAAATTGCCTGTAGCCCCTGGCATAAGGTTCCTGACAGGATAAAAACTATGCCAGGGGATATATATTGGTAATATCTACCCATGATATAAAAATAAAAGAAATTTAGGTCGAAAAAAAAAATAAAAAAAATAAAAAAAATAAAAAATAATTATGTTTATTTCAGACAATTCAGTACATACAATTACATGTTAGTACAGTTTAATTTGTAACAATTAACGCGAAAAACAATTTTTTATTGCGTACTCGTAGTATATTGACCTGCGACTACGTTTAGTTAATTAACTCTAGCTCAGGCACCATAAATCCTATAGTAATTATTGTTACCTTTTTGATTAGGTAATTTGTTGTAGAATTAAAGTAAGCAACATTATTATTACAAAAACTTTATAGATTTAGCGTAATCTGTGATATTATTTAAACACAATTATTTTTTATTATGTTTCGTATTACTACGCGGTAACCACTGCATTGGCGTATTCGATGTATATGAACGTGTTGTAGATAATGTTATACCCGTTTAAATAATACTAATAATAAAGAAATCGGTCCACTAGTTTTCAAATTACAACGTAAAATCCAGCGATCTTTGATTACCCCCCCCTCATCCCTCCACCACTTTAGCACTTGACGACCGACAGTTTCACGTTCAGGACATCAAGACGAATCCAACGGTAGGAGTCGTTGCCATTTACAGGAGTGACAGATGAAACTCAAGTTCTAGAGCACTTTTGGTCTAAAATGAACCGGACTAGAAGTCGTAGTCGATATTTGATTAAAATATAAGTTAATCTCTTCTATAAACAATATAAAGAACTTAACTTGATACTTTAATCTTCGGATCAATCCGAGATCTACCTATGGGCATTAACTTGTTTATTCACTAGTATATAAGGATCCAAACTTTACAATAAAAGTTAGTATAGCCTCGAACTCCGTCGTTTTATTTACTCGGCTACGGGTCCCCACATTGCATGGCGACCCTGCCTGAGCGATCGTATAGCGTATCGTCGCATTTATGTCTTTAAAATGGGAAACCAAGCCCCATAGAATCAAAAGCCGACAGTGTCGTGCCGAGTATTTCCAGTAGCCACACCGATATATTTGCGTAAATTGGAAAAAATAATATTCAAAACCAGAAGAACGAAATAATTAAATCAGTGAATCATTGACTGGTACTTTTAGTATTTGTCGTTGGCTTCGTAATTATCATTACAACACTGCTACGATACTTCAACATCTGTTTAAAAAATCTCGGAGTTATATTTTGTTAAACCTCCTTCGTTTTGAACTACAAACTGAACACCCTGTCAGCAATTTTTTACTGTTATATAACTTGTCATGCTCTTACGTAACTTTTGCTATTGATCTAACTGTTTAATATAGTGAGCTTTACAAGAGATTTGTCCTGGTTTTAATTCGTATTTTTAAATGGTTATGGGAAAAACTTAATATGAACAACGAGCAAGAGCAAGAAAGTCCAGCGCCATCGCAAATGACCACATCCTCCATCTCGAGCTCTTCAGGAACCTCCATTAATAAGTTGAAGGGCAAGAGCAATTTTGGCAACTGGATATTTGCTCTAGAGTGCCTCTTGACCGATCTAGACTTGTGGGACGTTGCGTCCAATGAAACTCCCCTCGAAGATGCGGTCACGAAACGCAAAGATGCCAAAGCGAGGGCAAAAATCTGCCTCTTGTGCGAGGAGTCGGTGTTCCCCACTATCAGGTCCTGCAAAACAGCATACCAAACCCTGTCCAGCCTACGAAACGCATTTGCAGATGGTGGCTTGTTACGAAAACTAGCCCTGATGAAGCGGCTAATCAATAACCGCTTTGCTGGAGATCTACATTCCTATATCAATGTGGCACTGACAGCTCAGCAAGACCTTCACGCAATAGGAGCTGCAGTAGACGATGAATTCCTAGGAATTGTAATGCTCACAGGCTTACCTGACAAGTATCACCCTCTAGTAATGGCCCTCGAACACTCGAATACTAAAATCACATCGGATAACGTAGTTTCAGCGCTTCTGAAAGAAGATTCTCGCGTCGCCGAAACCACACCTGTCAGTGTACCTGTTACCTCTGCACTGCAAACCAAGAGCGTGACCCAGAAGAAGAAACCGTTTTGTGCTTACTGCAAGAAGCTGGGGCACACTATATCGCAGTGCAAGTCACTTAAAATGAAGAAGAAAAACTCTGTAACAACTAATTACACATCCCAGTTTACTCTTTCATCTTGTTTTCATAGTAACATTCTTCATCACACAGGTTCTCAGGATTGGTTCATTGATTCTGGTGCATCGTCTCATATGAGTAATAACAAAACGTGGTTTGAATCGCTATCTACCAATATTACTCCTATCACAGTTGCGAACAATGAACAACTCCTCAGTCATGGTAAAGGTACTGTAAATATTAATATTTCCGATAGTGTAAATAAAATTAGTAACGTTCTTTTTGTTCCGGGCTTAGCCACTAATCTTTTATCAGTTAGCAGCATTGTAAATAAAGGCTTTGATGTTTTATTTACATCAAAAGGCGCCAGCATATTTTTGAGTGGTGAATGTCAAGTGCCAGGCTCTGTCATAGCCACAGGCTCAAACCATAAAGGTATGTACAAACTTGACGTAAAGAGTCCACATGCTCTTTTAATCACCACCAAAGAATCTGCTATGCTATGGCATAGACGCCTTGGTCATCTCAATGCAAAGAGTATGCATTTATTGAAACATAAATGCGTAGGTATCAATTTTGGCGGGAATTATATCGAAACGTGTATTCCCTGTTTGCAAGGCAAGCTAGCCAAAAAACCCTTCGGAAATTCGAAGAGTAAATCGAGTAAAGTCCTTCAATTAATCCATTCGGATTTATGCGGACCTATGAGTACGCATTCATGGGGCGGAGCTTTATACCTACTTACATTTACAGACGACTTTAGTCGCAAAACTTTCGGATACCTTATTAAATCGAAAGCCGAAGTTTTTACCAAGTTTGTAGAGTTTAAACGTCTAGTAGAAAATCAAACTAATGAAAAAATAAAGGTTCTGCGTTCAGATAACGGGCGTGAGTACGTGAACAATGAATTGACAACCTTTCTGAAGGAAAATGGTATCATTCATCAAACTACTGTTCCGTACACACCCCAACAAAACGGAGTATCAGAACGTACTAACAGAACTATTATTGAAAAAGCTAGATGTATGCTCAAAGACTCTAACTTACCACAAGCATATTGGGGTGAAGCGGTTAACACGGCAATATATTTAAAAAACCGTGTACCTACACAAGCCTTAAATAATAAAATTCCAGAAGAATTATGGACTGGAAAGAAAGTTGATCTTTCTAACCTTAGAGTTTTCGGTTGTGAAGCTCATGTCCTAATTCCTAAAGAAAAGCGAACAAAACTGGAATCAAAGACACAGAAATGTATCTTTGTGGGCTATGCTACTGAGAGCAAAGGTTACCGCCTTGTGAACCCTCAAAATCCTCGCAACATTATAATAGCGAGAGATGTTGTCTTCATTGAAGATAAATGTCGTGGTATTATAGAGACTAATCCTTTGAATCCCTCTTCCAGTGATTCTTCTCCCTCGCCAGAAGTTCAAATACCACTCGAGGACGATCCAATAGCTGAAAATCTTCATGCAGTTCCACAACCTAAACCTCCTCAACCAACTCCAGAACAACCAGAGGTACTGCCAACTCCTATTGAACCGGTAGCACCAGTGGACGTAAGTGTAACTTCAGAATCCTCACGAGCTCTTGATTCACAATCAGAGACTGAAGAAATTGAACCATCGGCAGTTGAACGTAGATATCCCCTCCGGGATAGACGTCAACCTGATAGATATCAGGCCAATTGTTCCATTTTTATGACTTCAGACTTTGAACCTGAAACATTTAAAGAAGCTACATCTCACCCACAAAAGGAAAAATGGCAGCAAGCCATGGAGGCTGAATACAATTCGTTGATTAAACATGGAACTTGGATCTTAGTTGATAGACCCGCTGATCGAAAAACTACCAAATGCAAATGGGTGTTCAAAATAAAAAAGAACACTAGTGGTGAAATCACTAAGTACAAAGCTAGACTAGTAGCAAAAGGGTTTACTCAAGTTGCAGGAGTAGACTACGGTGAAACTTTCTCGCCTGTTGCTAGATTGTCGTCGGTGCGACTTCTATTGGCGTTTGCGGTTCAACACAACCTCCAAGTTGACCACCTGGATGTGGAAACCGCTTTCCTGAATGGAGATCTCGAGGATGAAATTTTTATGGAACAACCTGAAGGATTCTCAAATGATTCGAAAGGCAAAGTTTGTCTTTTAAAAAAATCGCTTTATGGCTTAAAACAAGCTCCACGTCAGTGGAATATAAAGGTATGTCAAGCAATGGCAGCCTTATCGCTAACACAAGCTACAACCGAACACTGTCTCTATTATAAGAGAGATGGTCACGACTTCCTCGTAGTCGCCGTGTTCGTGGATGATTTCTTCATTCTGAGTAGCAGCGATCTCATGAAAAAAAATTTTAAAAAGAGTCTCATGAAGACCTTTATTGTCAAAGACCTTGGACTTTTGAAAGATTGTCTTGGTATGCGTGTAATACAAGATAAAGGACTTTCTACGCTTGATCAAACTAAATATATTGACAAGCTTTTAGTAAAGTTCGGTATGATGGATGCAATACCCGTCTCAACACCGTTGGAATTAGGTCTAAAACTTACCATCCCTGAAAAGTCTGAAGAAGTTAAAGTTCCGTATCAAGAACTTATCGGCTCATTAATGTACATTGCAATATGTACAAGACCTGACATCTCTCACACGGTCTCGTACCTGTCACAGTTCAATGCACATTACGGGGGGGTACACTGGAAGGCCGCTAAGCGAGTCCTAAGATATTTAAAGGCCACAAAGGACTTGCGACTCCACTTTAAGTCTGGCCAGGCCTATCCAACTGGGTTTGTAGATGCGGACTATGGGAGCAATCAGGTAGATCGCCGCTCATTCACAGGCTTCGTGTTCCTGATGAGCGGAGCTCCCATATCTTGGGAGGCACGCAAGCAGCGTACAGTCGCGCTTTCAACTACCGAAGCCGAATACATGGCTTTAGCTGAAGCTTGCAAGGAGGCGATATACCTCAAAACTCTTATCACCGAGGTATTCGCCGTCACGCACCCTATTACCATCCATTCCGACAACCAAAGCTCGTTAAAACTTGCACATAACAACACATATCATGCACGAACCAAACACATTGACATAAGGCATCATTTCATCCGGGACTCACTTTCGCAGCATAACATTCATCTGAAATACATTTCTACTCACGACATGATCGCGGACATTTTAACTAAACCATTACCGAAAATCAAACATCACAAGTGTACAAAGTGTTTAGGTTTAGGTTAATTTGTATGTAGGTGTATATAGCTGTAGTTTTAGCTCGGATGTGTTTGTATTTATTGGTGCTTATAGTGTTCTTTTATAGTGAGTGTGTGTGTTTGTGTATAGCTTTGTTTTTAAATATTATGTCCTTTAGCTTTTGTACCTGTTGTACAGGGTGTTCACTTCGCGGGGGGGTGTTAAACCTCCTTCGTTTTGAACTACAAACTGAACACCCTGTCAGCAATTTTTTACTGTTATATAACTTGTCATGCTCTTACGTAACTTTTGCTATTGATCTAACTGTTTAATATAGTGAGCTTTACAAGAGATTTGTCCTGGTTTTAATTCGTATTTTTAAATTATTTCATAGTAGCCTCTTATCGAAGCCTATCATTATATCTGAAGAAGGATGTTAGCTGCATATAGTTCATTAGGAACCTATTACCGACGAAAACAAAAATTTGCCTTGCCCAATCTCTTTCTCCTACCTTTAATGGACTATGCTGAATACTGATGCATGTTTTCCTGATTTTTCTTCTGAGCTGATAAACAAACTGGAGCGTCTTAAAATCTTTGTATACGATTTATATTTGGTCTGCGGAAATTTGATCATATAATTTCTAGCAATAGCTGTCGTTCAAAACTTCAATGGCGGCCCATCCGCCACCGAAGGAACTGTCACATACTTTCTTTTCTATACTCTGTTCTCTTCAACCACAATTCTCTCAAAGATATTTTTGTTTCCTAGATCGTAATCTTCGTTTGAGTGTATCTGTCACTTTACATGCACCTCATTTGTTGTACAATACATTCGTTTTTCGTGTAGAAAATTATCTTCCTAAGCGCGCTTACACGATGCCGCAGCGGCCCGCGCTAGTTTTGTATGGATTTGTATGGAGCCTTTACGCCGCGGCGCGGCAGCGGCGGCGAGGGCTCCATACAAGCAATACAAGTCCAAAGCTCGCCGCCGCCGCGCCGCGGCGTACGTAATATAAGCGCGCTGAGTCGGTCAGATGAGCCCCTTCACCCGAGTCCTTTAAAATGCGCGTTAAGGCGCACTATCTCAGTATACACCCACTCGAAATTGTAAATTGTCTCCTGATCCGTTAAGATAATTTTCCTCTCACATCATAATGATAGTAAGTATTAGTTTATTTAGTTATGTATTCATAGCTATTTGTGTAATGTATATATTTTTTTAAGGTAGCCTATTTTATTTTATGTTGGGTTAAGTTGAATCTTAGTTTATTCTAAAACCACCAGCCCGCATAACTTTTACCTACGCTATTTCCATACCCAAAGGTCGCCTGGTAGAAATTAAGGGTACCTTTTGACTCTTCTGTTTTGTTCTGTTTTTATGTATATTGTGTTTGGTGTCAATAAAGTATATTTTTGTATTGTAATGTAGGTTAGGTTCAGTAGGCAGCACATGCGGCTGGACATGGACCTTGGGAGACCCGTTATTCCGTAGCAGTAGAAGCAGGTTTCGTATTGCGAGTGTCCAGCCGCATGTGCTGCTTACTGTACTTTTACTTGATTGCAGTCGAATTCCTTTCATGTATGCTAAGGAGTTATCAATTTTTTCCGTAAGAGATAATAATATCTCTACAAATACAGGTTAAAAAAGACGTCTTAGCAAATACTGAAAATACCGTGTTCAGTTAGGTTTTGAGCAACCTATACTAGAGAAACTTTTTTGGAAACAAAATTATTCTCTTATACAACATTGACATTTCAACGGAACAGTCTGTATGGATATTTCAATTGTTATTTTTTTTAGTTGTTATGTTGATCAGATTAATTATTGACTGGTGATGTATGTATGCTAAGGCTGCTAACCTGTCACCATCACCGTTTAGTAATTGTGTAATGGGTTGTGGTGGTTGTATTGAGGACGCTGCAGGCGACGGACAGCCTGCTCCGCGGCGGCGACGCGCTGGAGCGGCGGCTGGCGAGCGCGGCCAGCGAGCACCACTTCCTGCCCGGCGCGCGCGTGCTGCTCGAGATGCACCTCTGCGGCTGCGTGTACGTGCTGCACCGCGGCACCATCATGCTCTCACACCAAGGGGAACACATCACCATGCTCACTAAGGTTACACACCAGCTCCCTTGCTCGTCATACTTCCTGCCCGGCGCGCGCGTGCTGCTCGAGATGCACCTCTGCGGCTGCGTGTACGTGCTGCACCGCGGCACCATCATGCTCTCACACCAAGGGGAACACATCACCATGCTCACTAAGGTTACACACTAGCTCCCTTGCTCGTCACACTTCCTGCCCGGCGCGCGCGTGCTGCTCGAGATGCACCTCTGCGGCTGCGTGTACGTGCTGCACCGCGGCACCATCATGCTCTCACACCAAGGGGAACACATCACCATGCTCACTAAGGTTACACACCAACTCCCTTGTCCGTCACCCTAAATCCTAGCCTAACTAACTGCACTAAGACGTTTAGTTTGGTCGGAATGTGAGTTTATTTATATTGGTTGATCAGCTTCGTCCATAATTTTTTCCCCCGGAATGAGATACTTACCTACTTTCGATATTTTCTGATAGCTCGAACCTTCCCTGGACTACGAAAAAAATAATTCAAAATCTGCTTAATCGGCCCAGCTGTTTTCGAATTTTACTTACGAAACTAAAGAAAAACAATGGATTTTTATATATTTAGATTATTTACACTCAGCTTGATATTGGAAGAGATAATAAGCTGGAGGGAGGGAACGGAAGAAGGAGGATCAACTGACTGGTCACATGGACCAAAGTTAAAAACGCGACTACTCTGGCGAGAGTTGCAAAGACCAGAAATGATATTATGGTAATATGGTAGCTACTGTACTTTTTTTTTTTTGAATTGACCTATGCTTGTGTCGAAAAGGTACGACCAATCAAGCTTCACCGGACTTGGGCAGCTACTGTCCGTTGGGAAAAGCATCTCAAAAATAAGTATATAATATAAGGATATTTCATATAGGTACTTACTGCAATCTGATCCCAAACTAGGCAGAGAATATACATAATTAAAATTTATAAATAAATAACATTCAGATTTCAGAAACAAAATGTTCCCATAAACCCACACTTCATGGGTAAGTAAGATATCTAAGGAGGTTGTTGGTTCACCGGTTAACGCTGAAATGGACCAATTCCTTCGCAAGCCTTGTTCGATAACCAATTGCAGAATTTGTCCATAAATTCGAAACATACGGGACCCTATAGCTCTTAGTAATTGAATTTAAAATTTATCCACAAATAATATTTTGTTTACAATAAATTATTCGGACTATTTCAGAAACTTTCAGGAATGAGAAATATGATGATAGTATACTGTAATAATATGCAATGTACTATCCTTGAAGGTTTAAGAAGTATTATGCCAGTAAATTTATAGGTTACCTGGTATAGATTGCTACTTTAGCCATAAGGCCCGCTATTTTTGTACACTTTAACCAATGTAGACTGTATTTGTCATTCGTTGTGCATTAAAATAAAATATTCAAATGTATTGTATTTAATTATTAGGGTTCGATGTTTGGCCAGATGGAAGGCACTGCGCTGCGACCGGTGCGCATTTCAGCCACCGCGATGGAGTACGCCGACTTGCTGATGATACCGGTCCGTGAGTTCCAGGCAGCAATTAATGACGATGTTAGTATCAATGTCAGTATATGTGACAATCTCAATCTGCCTTTGTTAACACTTTTTATGCAACGCAAGTGTGATAGGGGGCAGCATTCTACCAATTGTATTGATTATTATTATTACAGACGTGGTATCTATCATGGACGTAGTAATATAGACTATAGACTAATCTATCATACTATTATTATAAAGAGGAAAGATTTGTATTTTTGTGTGTATGTTTGTAATGAATAAACTCAATAACTACTGTGCCGATTTCAAAAATTATTTCACCATTAGAAAGCTACATTCACCCTGAGAACATAGGCTACCTTTTACCGCGGGAAAATACCTCATTCCCACGGGAAAAATTGTTAACGCGGGCGGAGCCGCGGCGGAAAGCTAGTACTTAATATTACAAAGAGGAAAAGTTTGTTTGTTTGTATCGAATAGGCTCCGAAACTACTAAACCGATTACAAAAATTCTTTCACTGTAGGGAAGCTACACAATCCCCGAGTACGATAGGCCATATTTTATTTTCCAAAAAATTAGGGAACTTTCATAAAACTCCAATTATGTAACCCGAGGTGTAAAAAAATTACGTTAAAAATTCCTAATAACTAAATTAGCTCCGAAACTACTAAACCGATTTTGATGACACTGGGTATAAAGATAGAATAGACCTTGGGAAAGAACATAGGCTACCTTTTACCGCGGGAAAATTCCTCATTTCCACGGGAAAATTTGTTGAAGCGGGTAGAGTTATCACAAAGATAGAATAGATCTTCGGAGGAACATAGGCTAACTTTTACCGCGGAAAAATTCCTCACCCACGGGAAAAACTGCACAGGGTCGCGGGTTCGAACCCCGGCCAGGGCAAACATTCGTGTGATGAGTAACATATGCTTATTAACGCAGGTGAAGACGCGGCGGGAACCTAGTATATTATAATGTAGTTACTACCTTATATCATGATTTATGATGACTTTCACTAGATTGTTGGTCTACGGGTAGAATTTTGTAATGCCACTTGAAGGAAAAATAGGTTCCTACTCATAGAAAATAGTACACAAAAAAAAACATTCCTTTGTTTTTGAAAAGGAAGAAAACATAATTCAAGGAGTTTTGTAAATTCGCTTTGACACTCGTGAATCGTCTGTGTGAACGCGTCGATGGCCAAGTGGCTAGGACCGCTGACTTTCATTCGCAAGTTCACGGGTTCAAAACTCGGCGCGTACCAATGTGTTTCTTTTCAATTTTCGAATTCATAATATGTATTGTTTATTTAAATCCCTTTTATGTTTATGTTATCTGTATTTTTCTGCTGTTTTCTGCTCACACTAAAAATTATGTTCCGCGTAAGTACTTTACTAGTTTATGTTTTGTCTTATTTATGTACTAGTTAAATAAATAAATAAAAATGCTATGTACGTTTATTCGACACTCTTACGCTGAAGGAAAACATCTCGAGGAAACCTGCGCACAGCTGCAAAGTAATTCAAAGGTTGTGTATGAAGTTGACCAACACGCACTGGGCTGGCGTGGTCGACTAAGGCCTGTTCGTTCACTGTAAGGTAAGGTGGGATAGGCTGGAGCCCCTTGGTGGGGACTTATATATGAGCTGTTAATGAAAAAAATGACACGAAAATCGAACCGATCTAATTTTAAAGCTGTAGGTAAACGTATCACGAGAATAAGGTGGAGATGGGCAGGACACGTGGCTAGATGTGATGATAGCCGGTGGGCCAATGCTGTTACCGAGTGGTTGGTAGCCAAGGGGAGCAATATTAGGCAAAAGTCAGACCATTAACCCATAGGTCCGACGACATAGTAAAATTGGTTGGATCTTATGCGGTTGGCATCAGTGAGTTTAGTCTAATAACAAAGAAAAACAAGGAACAAATTCATTACTAGTAACCTTTAATTACGTGTTGTAGTGAATAGTATAAATCGTAACTATCAACTCGCTTTCACTCGTATCATATTTCATGAAAATTTCATTTTTTACATACCCCCACCCGCCGTATGTATCAATCCAGGTACTTATTCAAATGGTTATTATATAGGGAGTAGTGAATCTTCTGTTACGAGCTGGAACACCATCTGGTTTTAACTTGACCCATTTTTATTAGTGCAGATTTCATGATTTTCCTTTCATTTAATTTACCAAGTTTTTAATTGACTCTAAGGTAAAGATTAATACAATCAAATTACAGGTTTTAATTCTTACAGATTTTTGTCGGTTCAATTCCCGGGTGTTCAAGCGAATTTTTGACAAGCCTTGTAAACCGCAATTTTATTTATTTTCAAAAATAAAGGAATGTTTTCATTGACCTACTTTTGGTCAGAGAGTCAACTTCAGGGCGGGGTTCAAAATTACAAAATCCACCCTAGATTATATATTTTGGGGTAGTAATTAAACGAGTGACTGTAAATTACAGTTTTGAGTGTCAACATTCAATAATTTGGGTTATAGAATTACTAAGTGAGCGACTGACTGCGAGCGACGACAAATCAACAGAACAGCAACTTACAAACATTAATTTGAGTAACTTAAAATACAAAATGAGCAGCTTCATAATATTTGAGCGACATAATATTTGTTTGAGTGTCAACGTTACTGAAGTGTTTTGAATTCAAAAACAACTTTGAAAAAATTAAAACTCCGGCGGTCCCCGGCCGCTGCCGCGGCACGCTCGCTCCGCTCGCTCGGCTCCCTCCGCTCTGTTATTGACATCAGTCTAACCTAACCTAACCAACCGATTTGATTCTGGGTAGATTTGGTTTTTTTTTTAGCGGGGGGCCGTGCCCCCCGAGCCCCCCCTATGGTGGGGGGCTGCGCCCTCCGTCCCCCCGCTCCGTTTAACGCCCTGACTACTATTATCAAAGCCAGTGACCTTCGTGTTGCCAGTTGCCCTCTCTGTATTTCCAGTCGCTCACTTGGTAATGTAGTCGCTCACTTGGTAATTTAGTCGCTCACTTGGTAATTTTAATATCTGAAATGGATTATTGACAATGCACTTTTTGTAAGCTCGTTCTGGATTTTATTATTAATCAATATTCGTCGTTAGTTTAGTTATTTTTTCGCTTACTCAAATTCATGCCGCTCAATTTATTAAAACAGTATGTCATCATCAGTCGCAAAGTTGTTTTTTTATTCGCTCGTTTTATAATTCCCCTATATTTTGTGATGTCGAAAACCGTTTGCAGAGCAATTCTTTTATTTATTAACTGGTTTTGGTTTATATGTATAGTTGAGAGATAGTTATGCTGTTGAGAAAGTAAAAAGGATCGTCATTATCATAATATGCGTTTGGTTCGCAGGTGAGGTACAACATCGCGGATCACCCGCAGTCGAAGCTAGACTACCTGCCAGTCAAGAAGGCCGTGGCCGAGGACCCTTATGACACCATACAATTCATTCTTCGAAAGAGCAAGACAATTCGACTTCCTGTAATGAGTAGTATAGAGTGATTATGAAAATGGCCAGAAACCCTATTTCAAATAGGCCAACCTAAATCTTCAAAGTCGAATTCAAAAATGTATTTATTCATTACTAGCTCTCTGCCTCACGTCAAACGGTTCACCGTATAAAAAATCTTTTTATGCAAAATTTGTAGAGAATTTTGTATTCTACGATATTGATAAATATTATAGGAAATGAGATATTGACAAAAAAAGCGCAAAGAACCGATTTTCGTGACCTTTGACCTTGAAATTTAATAGTTGCTTACACCCTACCATATGTAAGTTTTTAGACAACTTTAAGAGTGTCAATATACAAGTATTTACAGACTTACAGCTGGGTATCTCGAATTCCCAGATTCTTACCTAATTTAAACATAAATGACTGGACTAATAGCGCGGTCAGGCTCGTATTAGGCCCTGCTCACCCGAATGCCTACCCTGAAAGCACGAGGTTTGAGATGTACGTGAGCTGTTTGTTTTCAGGGCACGAAGGAGGCTGCGCGCGCAGACGCGAGCCTGTGGTACGCGCGCTGGCTGCTGGCGGCGTGGCTCGTTGCGCCGGCGCTGGGTGTAGCCCTCTCCGCATACCGCTTCACCTATCCCCGCAAGTACTTGGACGGTGTATGCTTCACACTGATGGCCATCGATGTAATCTACTGCATCCATGTTATCACCGAATTCTTCACCGTAAGTTTGTTACCCTAGATTCTAAGAAAACGGTCATTATAGTTTGAATAATATACGAACGAAATAAGTTGTTGATTGGGCTGGTTCTCGTTAATAATGCAGTGCTCTAATCCTATCTATGTCCCTATGAAATACTTACGTTTAAATTCCAACATTTGAAACATTTGCGAAACCTCAACTCTCACTCAACAAGCTTTATGTATGGCTCGACCTGCTCCAGCTTTTGGAATAATAATGGAAGTTTTTAGGACTCCGTACCTCAAAAACGATGAACAGCTGATGATGAAGAACTTCATTTGTACGGAACCCTCTTCAGGCGAGTTTAGCTCGCACTTGACCTGTTTTTTAGCACTTGGTTGCTTTCGTGAAGTTATTTCGGGAAACTACCTATATCTAAATAAGTAATATACTTACTGTAATTGATAATAGTGTAATTTTTTGTACACATACCAATGTTATGCTGTAAAAGTTCACCTCAATTATCGGTAAATAATGCAAACCGATTCTTAAATTCGGTAGGTAAAAACCTCGCAGAGGAAGACAAGTACTGAGTAAACGTGGCCAATGGCAACCTGAGCTATCCTCTTTCAAAAAATCTCTCCACTCTTTCGTTCTCCTACCTGCAACTGAAAGTGAAATAGACAGCATAATAATACTCAGCCTAAAAACTGACGGCGCTACTGGACTCGACTCCATCTCTAGTGCTTTCATTAAATCTTACAAAGACATACTTATCACTCCAATTACTTTTATTTGCAACCTTTCAATGACAACTGGTAAATTTCCCGACGCTAAAAATCATTATACTTCCCATATTTAAAAATGGCGACAAAAGCCTTATTAACAATTACAGGGCAATATCTTCACTCCCTGCACTTTCGAAAATTCTAGAACATCTCATAAATCGTCGACTCACTGCTTATCTTGAAAAACAGGGCCTTCTCTCCGACAACCAATTCGGCTTCCGTAGTGGTAAATCCACTGATGCTGCGGTACACAACCTTACTGACTACATCGTTTCTGAGCTGGATGCTGGAAGGAAGACCCTAGCTATATTTATAGATCTTGCAAAGGCCTTCGACACCATTTCTATTCCAATCTTAGTCAATAAACTCTATTCCTTACTCGTAAGTTATTTGAGGACTTCCTGTCAAATAGAACATAGAGGGTCAAGATAGGTAATTATATGAGTGATGACCTGCCAGTGAACTTTGGTGTACCACAGGGCAGTGTCCTAAGCCCAGCTCTTTTCCTAGGCTATATTAACGAGCTCTGTGATATAAAACTCACCAGTGGAAAAGTTATCACATTTGCCGATGACACTGCCTTACTTTTTAGTGGCGGCTCTTGGACAGAGACTTTTGAGCTCGCTCAGATGGGTTTTAATAATGTAATCAATTGGTTATCAGATAACATGCTTTCTTTAAACGTAGATAAAACTAACTACGTCACCTTTTCTATCAGGCCACAAGATCAACCCTCTAGAACTTTTCTTTATATACAAGCCCACTCTTGCAAAACCCCATATTAGCAAGAATGTTCATGTCCAAAGCAAAATAACTCCCTCAGTCAAGTATCTTGGTGTGACCATTTATTATCGACTAAATTTTGGACAGCATATTGATATACTTACAGGTAGATTGAGGAAACTCATTTTATGTATTTAAAAGTCTACGTCACGTAGCTGATCAAAATACCCTGCGTAACGTAGACCCTTGCTCTGTGCCAGTATTTGGTTAGCTATTGCATCACAACTTGGGGAGGAGCGACAAAGACACACCTTTTAAAACATGAGCGCGCCCAAAGAGCTGTTTTAAAAGTAGGTTGGCTTCTTCCATACAGATTCCCAACAAAACTATACGAAGTCACTACACACACACACACACACACACAAACATCTTATTTTTATTATACCCACTAACTCCTCGTTCCCATCCACTAATACTCACATTCACACAAACACGCACATAACAACTATACGTTTGTACTTGTGTTTTATCTCTTCAGATTTCACTTAGTTTATTAGTTATACTCTGTCCTGATTGCTTTCACTCTTTTAAACAAATATCTAAATTAATGTTATAATTTGCAACATGGAGACTTTAAAATCAATATTCCTGGGGCTGGAGCCTGATGATCTGTCATACAGGTTTTCCTAGTACGGACATAAGGCTCTCACATTACAATAGGCTACTCCTGTACTAGATTAAGTGTTGTACCTTAGATACCTACCTATTTTGTGAGAGCAAATAAACGACTATTATAATTATTATCTACTGTCTGTTCTGATCCAGGTAAGACTCGTCGTAGACGAGCACCGTCGGTGTGTTTATAAGCACAAAGTACTGCGAAAGTTCAAATCCTGGCGGTTCTACTGCGACGTGGTATCACTCGTGGTACCTGTCGTGGGTTTCGTGCTAAACCATAGGCGGTATGGGACGGCGCGCTTGCTGAGGCTGCATTCCATACATTTATACTATGCACAGTTTTGCAAAGACTACAGAGTGAGTTTACTGAATTAACACGCAAGAAACGAATGGAGGAGGGTTGTTAACCTAATGCTAAAATAAATTTTTGGAGTACTTTTATATCCATAAGAAACGCGAGTACTTTTATATCCACAAGAAACGCTAAAAATGCAAATATGGAAAGTACCAAGTACCACAGAAAATAAACTGCGATTGTTCTGTGAAAGTAAACCACGTAGTTTAGTCTAAGTGATAAGTTGAAAATGACGAAAAATAGAGATACTGCTCTTAAAAATAGGTGCGATAGCTCATTCAATCCGAAATGACATTTAGAAAAATGTATCGGAATCGTTTATTAGCACACAAAAAATTACAAAAGTTATAATCAAATTAATTTGCAAAAAAGGGTACCTATTTCGTTTTTTGTTAATAACTCTGAAATTATAAACATTTAAGAAATAAAAAAAAAGATTCTTGAAGAGGATGAAATTTCAAAAAAAATACTTAACTCACGAAATTTTATCTCCATTGTTTATAATTTCAATTTAAGCTGAAAATAGGACTACGCGCGGCACTTTTAGGTCGCGCGCGCGGCTTCAAAACTGAGCACGTCACACTAATTATTTTTTAAGGTATTAAATATTAATTTAAATCCTTTTTTTTTAATTATGGTGTATTCCGAACACTTAAGAATTTGCTCCCGTTGGAAATTTTACTCAAAGTTAATTTTTCAACAAAACTAAACAAATGTTAAATAACCAATTTTTTTCGAACTTCCACCCTTATTGTATGTACATAAAAATAATGCTTAAATAATTATCATATAAATTTTTCACTTCATGAAGCCCTTCATATAAAATATATTTAACAACATCACGCCATAAAAGTTTGAAAAATTTTAATACTTTGTCTATACTAATAATTTATTTATTTATTTATTATTATTCAACTTTTTTTTACCATCTTACAGACAAAATCCAAAACCATTGCATAAAAGATAGAAAAAATTAACAAAATATAAAATACAATAATAATATGAGTAATAACAACTACTTTTAACAAAATTCGAACACATTATTAGGAACTTATATTTTCATTTTCAAAATATTATAAGACATTCTTTTTTAATTGTCTGCCATCCATCCGCAAATAAATCGACGTGTGGTGCTGTATCTATTAGTTGGTCCAGGAGCCTCACTCCACGAACAGTTGGTGACTCGCGGTGTGCTACCGTGCGTGTAATATTATAAAGAGGAAAGGTTTGATTGTTTGTTTGTTTGCATCGAATAGGCTCCGAAACTACTGAACCGATTTCAAAACTGACTAACGCTATATTTTATTTTCAAAAAAATTATGGATCCTTCCTTACTAAAACTTCAATAATGTAACCCAAGGTGTAAAAAAAATACGTAAAAGATTCCTAATAATTAAAAATGCTCCGAAAGTACTGAACCGATTTTGGTGAAACTTGGCGCAAAGAACATAGGCTAACTTTTACCGCGGGAAAATTCCTCATTCCCACGGAAAAAACTATCAACGCGGGCGGAGCCGCGGCGGGAAGCTAGTATATAATAATTTTATAATTTGAACAAAAAAATATTGGATATCCAAGTAATGTTATATTTTTTTTATTTTAAATTTAGCACCACATCATTGTTTTTATATTAATGGAAGATGTGTATTAATAAAAAAAATATAAAGTATTAATTTACAAATAATGTATAAACAAAATGGACTATTTCAATGCTTCTAATAAAATTTTTTTCTGAACTTTATTCTTTTGAAAATATTATGAATTTTAGAATTTTTTTTTTCTTATGAACAATATTTAATTGTTTTCCTTTTTTATATTTCTATTGTTTAAATGCTTAGTTAACAAAAATTTTTTTTCTTAATACCATAATAATTGACCGTTTCCAAAGTTGCAAAAAGAAAAACAAATTTTATGTTGATAATTTTTTTTTATTAAAATTTAATTGTTTATTTACTTAACAATTTGTTAAAAACAAATCCCGACCTTTTTTTTTCTGAAAGTACTAAAAATTAAAAAAACAACGATGTATAACAAAGTGCAGAAATTTTTTTTTTATTGTAGATACTTTTAAAAGTATAATTGTCACTTCTGTCGAATAATTTTTATAAATTTATAAATATGTATTTTGTAATTTTTTTGTTCTGTTTGATAAATTCTTCCATTAATGCGAAAACAATTATTTTCAGATGAGAACAGCGACTGTGGTCTTAAAAGTGGTTCTCTTTATGCTGCTGGTCCACGTGATGGCTTGTGGGTTCGTGGGCATAGCGTGCACTCCTTCAAGCATGCAAGGTTGGTACTACGAGTATTGCAGTGCTGCACTTGCATCATAGTGAACTTGCGTGGAGGGCTCCGTAATCAAGTCGTTCATCATCTGCGGAGGAGACAAACGGACGAACGGATAGACACACGAATGATCCCGCAGCGTTTTTGCTTTTTTGAGGTACGGATGTCTTAAAATACCTAGGTGTTCCTGCTTGAACTATTCGACTTTGATTCTTAATAATACTTTATGCAACACGGTTTAATGCTTGTAGCCTATCGTTTGGAATAAAATTTAGGGTATAAATGACGGCTTAACAATTACTAAGAGAACGTGCTCTGTCATGTCACTGATCAAAATTCCCACGGAATATATTAATAACACTAGTGATATTTCCATGAAATTTCCCAAAGAGAATTTTTCCGAAAACGAAAAATATTTTGGCTTCTCAATGTAAACTGTCCGATTCAATACCATACGAGAATTGTAAGTGCACAATTTTAGGTAAAGTTGGTTTACACCGCCCTGTATACTTATGTGGCAGAGACAAGCCGCCTCCCCGTGCACAGTGATCGACCCAAAGAAGCGGACGACCTGGTCGACCTGAGCACGTGGCGCTGGCTGAAACACAAAAACGCACCAGGTAAATAAACATGTTATGTACGTATTAAAAAATCAAAACTTCATCGAGCAAATTTCAAAATAACAAGAAACAAAATGAACAAAGGATAGTGAGCAAAAATGTATGGGCGGCACACCCACTTCCGCTACAGATTCGACTACTTTAGTTTGAAAGGTATCAGATTCATATTTCTTTGTGCCAATGCGCATCAAATTCTGCCCCGAGGTTATATATTTATTTGAAGTTAAAACAAGCACAATTACAAACACATTTTGTTTATTGTCACTTTACGAGAAATAAATCAAACATTATTTAAAGTCAAAGTCAAAGTCAAATAGTGTTTATTCGAAGTAAGACTTCACAAAATCATTTTTCGACGTCGAGGCGGGTTCACAATTTGGCTGTCTTCTGTGGAGAAGAACCCGCCGGAAGAAACTCCACAGGCGTTGCATCTTTTCAAAATATTTTTACATAGGTAATTATTATTTTATACAATTTGATTAATATAACAAAGAGTGCAGACGATATATGAAAGGAAGGCAACCAGTCAAAGTAGAAAAACTAAACTATATAAACAATAAAACGATACGATGACGTGGAGAAGTACTTTTCAGACTTTTTAGACTTTTCAGACTTTTTAGACTTTTTAGACTTTTTAGACTTTTTAGACTTTTTAGACTTTTTAGACTTTTTTAGACTTTTTAGACTTTTTATACTTTTTAGACTTTTTAGACCTTTTAGACTTTTTAGACTTTTTAGACTTTTTAGTATTTTTAGATGTAAGACCGACACGGTCTATTCTATAAATTAAAGACATTTTTAGACTTTTATACTTTTTAGACTTTTTAGACTTTTAAGACTTTTTAGACTTTTTAAACTTTTTAGACTTTTGACTATTTAGACTTTTTAGACTTTTTAGACTTTTTAGACTTTTTAGACTTTTTAGACTTTTTTAGACTTTTTTAGACTTTTTAGACTTAGACTTTTTAGTATTTTTAGATGTAAGACCGACGCGGTCTATTCTATAAATTAAAGACATGTAATTTACACTAGAACATATATTTCACAAAAAACGACTGCACTACACCATATAAAAACCGATTTACTTTATAATTCCGTGAGGAACAAATTCTGGAGCGTTTTATAATAGTGTTACGAACTTGCCAGAACGTTCGAGAGTTCGCTACTCGAATTCGATATAAGTACATCTATACAACCTATAAAGGATGGGAAATTCCAATTGCGTCAACAGAGGGATCACGGTGCAAACGAAGATGGACTTTATGTCAACGCTGCAAGGCACAAAATCACCTAAGCAAGCTAATTGTTTACTCAAATTCGGTGACATCGCGCGCCTTTTGTTTAATGACAAGTATTGTCCGAGTACAAAGGAAATGTTCTAGTAATTTCCCGATTACGTGATTACAATGGGATTACTCCAGAAATCAAGCATCGCGTACCTAAACAACCCATTGTTTCGTGGGGGGTATATATGTCGTAGCCAACTGGTTAAAATAGCCGTTCAATCAAACAGCTAGCCCTTTGACTGAACATCGCCATTCAATCACACGTCTAGCTTCTTAATTGAATATTTGAGGCGCTCAAAACGTTCAACATAACAGCTGACTCAAAAGCCGCCTTTTAATTGAATTAGTTCAGCTTACCACCGCGACGGCGCTAGGTGTGTTTTGTTTTCAATATGGCGTCAACTTACTGTGTTTTTGATTGTTTCAAGATATTTTTCGGAAAGAAAGTAGTAAATATAGGTAGGTACGTTACTAGTGTTGAAGAGTCAGAAATTATGGAGAGTTAAGAGTGAATAAAAATTTTAAAAGTTATACGAAGAGAAATTACAGGATTATGAAATGCATCACCAAGGTATTTGAAGTTATTGAAGACCGCTAGGGTGTCTATGACTAACACGGAATACAGGACTTCTATGTCTTATTATTGGATATCAAAATACGATTTAATGACAACTGGCAGCAAAGAATATCTTATTTTAAAAAGAAAGAGTACTGATGATCCTGTGATACGCATTGTACCCCGTTTTTGGGGTAGAGTCTTCCACTCCCCCGCCAGTCCGGTGAAGCTTGATTTGTCGTACCTTTTCGACACAAGCATAGGTCAATTCAAAAAAAAAAAAAAAAAAAGCATTGTACCCCGAAAAGAGTATTTCACCATGCTAAATACTATTCATAAAGATTATGGACATGGAGGCAGAGACAAGATGATGTATTATATTAAGAGTCAGTTTTATATAGCAAAAAAAGCTGTTAATTTTTTTGTATCGCTCTGCCCAACATGCAACAATAAAGAATATTACGATTATTAATTTGTTTTTTATGTTTTCTAATTTGTTCAAACTTTTGGTCACCTCTTTAAACTTAATCCAAGGAAAATCTCCCAAGAAATTACAAAAAGTTTTAATATTTTTTCAAATCACATGCTAAACTAATGGACACCCTAGTTAATTTGCCATTTAACCATTTGGCTAAGCGTCGTCAAGCTGTAGTGTTGAACGTTGCAGTCAACAAGTCGGCTAAGCGACGTACAGCCGTGTGATTGAATGGCGATGTTCAGTCAAAGGGCTAGCTGTTTGATTGAACGGCTATTTTAACCACTTGGCTACGACATATAAACGCCCGAGACGACGGCCAACGCCAGTTCATTTCTGAGCTACCGAAGCGATCTCAACAAGCGATCTACAAGCGATCAGTGGAAGAAACCTGCGACTAAAGCGATACCTACGGACTACGAGCGACCCTGTGATTTGGCTACAACGTGATTGGAGTGATCAGTTGAAGACATCTGCGAACTCAGCGTGACCAACGGACTACGAGTAACTCTACGATTTGGCTACAGTTGTGATTGGACCTGCGACCTGTTTATCGTCGAATAAATTCTCGAATCAAGTTATTCGGCTTTTCTTACAAATCCCGAACCCCACGTCCGTAACATTTGGTGTCAGAAGTGTGGGATTTGGAAATGCCAGTGACTCCGAGAGAGAATACTGACGGCGTCAGAACAAGGGCGCAGCTAGCTGCGGAAGCTACGACAACAGCCCGTGAAGACATGCCAACCGGACCAGAAACCCAGCCTGCTGGACCAGAAGCATTGCCCATCGGACCAGAAGCCCAACCAACAGGACAACTAGCCCCGCCTACTGGTACCGCCCATCGAGCCACACCTCCAGTTACCAGCCGCATCCAGGAATCCCGAGCATCTACGTTTGACCTCAGCCGACTTATGAAAATGATGGACCAAATGTACAAGGAGCAAAGGGAAATGCGCGAGGACCTGGGCCATAAACAGGAGGAAATGCTGCTTGCCATATCATCAGTTTCGGGCACTGTGAAAAAAATACAAGAGACGTCGACCAAGTAGAAGAAAGAGTTGGGAATTTGGAAACCGACGTAGATGGCGTAAAAATTGACTTAGCCGGGCTTAAGAAGAAGGTGCTGAATCTGCAAACAGCAGGATCCGCCGCGTCGAGTGAACACGCCTGCACCAGCCACGCGCCAAGGATAAAAGTACCGTCGTACGACGGCACCACATCCTGGACCGCCTATCGGCAGCAATTCCAGACCGTTGCTGCTGCAAATGGGTGGACAGAGGAGCAGAGCCTGACAGCTCTCACCGTTGCTCTTCGAGGTTCAGCCCTTTCTGTTCTGGAGGCGCTACCAGGCTCGGGTAGCACATTTAAAGAACTTATGGAGGCACTCGAAGCTCGCTATGGAGAGCGTCATTTGGAACACGTTTTCCGCGCCCAACTACGTGACCGGATTCAACGCCCAGGAGAAGGACTTCAGCAGTGGGCTTTGGAAATAGAAAAGCTCGTGCGCAAGGCTTACCCGTCTGCTGATGCGAAGATGGTGGACTCCAACACCTTTCAGGCATTCGTCGATGGAATTCGTGACATGGAGATTAGGGCTGCAGTGGGACTTCGCCACCATGTCTAGGAGATAAAGACGTGGTTCCCGCCCAAGAAGAAAACAACCGGGCCCATGTGTTATAAGTGTGGAGAAAGGGGCCATCTGCAGTTCACCTGTCCGAAGAAGGAGACTCAAACAGCGAAACTAGCCGAAGAAATAAGCAAGCTGAGAGAACGCCTGGACGAAGTGACCAAGAAGCAGGAGACTCCATCTTCTGCTGGGAGTCAGGGAAACGAGTACAGCCAGGACTAAGGGGCGGGTACTGGCTGGAGCGGAAGGAGCCCCGACAACGATCGTCTTCCAGGCGTGCAACGGAAACAGCTTGTTGGTACACGGCTCAATGAACGGAATAAACTGCAAGATGACATTGGATACAGGAGCTTCTAGGACAATAAGCAAGCCAAAATTAGTAGAAGCCGCAATCAGGCGCAGAAACAACATCAACTGTCGACTTCTTTCCGCTTCCGGCCAGCAGATACCCGTCCTAGGAGAAATTTCGGTCACAATTCAAGTGGGTGAAACATCCTACGCTCACAACGTTATCGTGGCCGATATAATGGATGACTGCATACTGGGCCTCGACTTCATGAAAAGATATGAGTGCAGAATCGACGTCACTAATGGAATTTTGAAATGTAGCAATGAGGAGATCTTTATCCTGGGAGGACCTGTGGGAAAAGTGACGTGCTTGAAGAAGATCTGTATACCAGAACGCACGCAAGCAGAAGTACCAGTGAGGCTACCACGTGCTAAGAAGAAAAGATGCGTGCTGATAGAGGATACCCGAGGAAAATCGACACAGAAGATTCTGGCGGCCAGGACACTTTTCAAAGGAAACACCATTGCGGTAGTCAGAGTTGTTAATTTAGAAGATCACGAGATACAACTAAAGGAGGGCGACATCGTTGGTAAATGCGAAGAAGCTGTATGGGTAAGGAAGTGCCAATCACCTCTGAGTACGACGGAAACCAAGGCCAGTTCTATAATCGCAGAACTTCTCGAAGAAAGCAAACAAAACCTGAGCTATTCTCAAAGCATGAAAGCCAAACAACTGCTTCAGCGGTTTGCAGACGTGTTTTCGTCTCAAGAAGGAGATTTGGGGAGAACATCTTTAGTGCAACACAAGATAGACACCGGATACGAAGGACCTATTCGACAGCGAGCAAGGCGAATACCGAAAGCAAAGGAGCAAGAAGTTCAAGACATGTTGGAAGACATGAAGAAAAAAAAGATTATTGAACCATCTGCGAGTCCATGGTGCTCTCTTGTCGTCCTGGTTAAGAAGAAAGATGGCAGTACAAGGTTCTGCGTGGACTATCGGCGACTCAACGATGTGACTAAGAAGGACAGTTATCCACTACCGCACATTGACGACACCCTGGATACCCTGAGTGGCAAGACATGGTTCTCTACCTTGGATTTGAAGTCTGGGTATTGGCAAGTGGAGATACATCCGAAGGATAAAGAGAAGACGGCATTCTCTACAAGGAAAGGTTTATGGAAGTTTAACGTGATGCCATTTGGATTGTGCAACGCGCCAGCCACTTTCGAGCGACTCATGGAGTGTGTACTGGCAGGATTAGTGGGAGAAGCCTGCCTAATATATTTGGACGACGTCATCATTATGGGTCAAGACTTCGAGGATCATCTGCTTAACCTGTAGAAAGTCTTGAGAAAGATTCGAGAAGCCAACTTAAAGCTAAATCCGAAGAAATGCACTTTATTTAGAAACAAAGTGAACTACCTCGGCCACGTGATCACCAGTGAAGGAATACAGACTGATCCAGCTAAAATAGAAGCCGTACAGAACTGGCCAACTCCTAAAGACAAAACAGAAGTACGTGCATTCTTGGGTCTATGTTCATACTACAGGCGCTTTGTTAAAGGATTCTCCGAGATAGCCAAGCCGTTACACCGTCTGACTGAAGACAAGCGAGTATTCTGCTGGGACGAGGCTTGCGAGGATTCCTTCCAAAGATTGAGGAAATGCCTATGTGAGACACCAATCTTAGGATACCCACAAGCGAATGGACAGTTTATCGTCGATACGGATGCAAGCAACACAGTGATTGGTGGAGTACTGTCTCAAAAGTCAAAAGCAAGGGGACAAGGAAGTTGTGATTGCCTACTTCAGCAAGTCGCTATCGAAACCTGAAAGCAACTACTGTGTGACGAGAAGAGAGCTCTTGGCTGTGGTTAAGACTCTTCATCACTTCAGTAAATACATCATCGGCAGGAAGTTCATGCTTCGCACCGACCACGCCGCTTTGAAATGGCTGCTTCAGTTTAAAAATCCCGAAGGTCAAGTTGCTAGATGGATCGAACAGCTTCAAGAATTATGACTTCATCACTGAACATCGCAGCGGGAAGACGCATGGAAATGCTGATGCGCTCTCAAGGAGACCATGTCCAGAGGAATGTAAGCACTGCGTCAAGCAGGAGTCTAAGGAGGAAATTGTGCAACTTACTAGGACTAGCCCTCCGAGATCATGGGAAGATGAGTCAATGAGAGAAGCCCAAGAAGACGATGAAGATATACGACTTATCGTCGCATGGAAGCAACGTGGCAAGGAAAAGCCAAAATGGTATGAAGTTGCGCCTACGAGTACCATCACCAAAGCATATTGGGCACAGTGGGACAGTTTTGTCCTGCAGAACGGGATACTTTACCGTAAATGGGAAAAACCCAAGTAGAGAGTTTCATCTGCAGCTGGTCGTGCCAAGAGAACGAATCAAGGATTTTCTTCGTAAAGTACACGATGGCGTATCAGGTGGTCACCTGGGTGTCAAAAGAACTTTGACGAAGTTACGGGAAAGATTTTACTGGCTTAACTGTCGAGCGGATGTACAGGATTGGTGCCGAAAATGTACCACTTGTGCTGCAGTAAAAGGTCCATCAACCAGGAGCCGAGGACACCTTCAACTTTACAACGTTGGTGCACCATGGGAGCGAATAGCAGTAGACGTTGCCGGACCATTCCCCGTGACGGAGTCGGGAAACAAATACTTTATGGTGGTTATGGATTACTTCACCAAATGGCCAGAAGTATTTGCTATACCCAACCAAGAAGCTACGACCGTGGCCTCCAAATTAGTGGAAGAAGTCATATGCCGTTTGGTGTACCACTAGAAATCCATTCGGACCAGGGCCGAAACTTCGAGTCGAACGTGTTCCAAGAAGTATGCAAAATACTGGGCATGCACAAGACGAGGACTACCCCGTATCATCCACAGTCCGACGGTATGGTGGAGAGGTTTAACCAAACACTGGAGAGGCATTTAGCGAAATTGGTAGACAACCACCAGAGAGACTGGGACAAATACATCCCACTTTTCCTTCTCGCTTATAGAACCTCGGAACATGAGAGCACGAAGGCCACCCCGGAATATGTGAACTTCGGACGTGAGCTAAGACTACCGGTTGACCTTCGAACAGGAGGAACACCAGAGGACCCCATCACCTTACAGGATTATGTCTCTGAATTGCGAGACAAAATGAGGGAGATTTATGCCGTGGTACGAGAAATCGGTTTACAGTCGAGTGAAAACATGAAGACTAGATATGACCGACGAGCAAATGCCAGTGGATTTGAGGAAGGAACACTAGTCTGGCTCCATAACCCAACACGCCGAAAAGGAAAGTCACCCAAACTACAGACGAGATGGGAAGTACCATTCAAGGTAGTTACGCGAATCAATGACGTAACATATCGGATACAACGGCATCCGAGAGGAACACTAAAAGTGGTCCACGTCGACCGCTTGGCGCGTTACCACGGCGATAATGAAGACGCTCGGGACGAGCATCTCTAAGAGGAGGGCAGTGTTACGAACTTGCCAGAACGTTCGAGAAATCGCTACTCAAATTCGATATAAGTACATCTATACAACTATAAAGGATGGGAAATTCCAATTGCGTCAACAGAGGGATCACGGTGCAAACGAAGATGGACTTTATGTCAACGCTGCAAGGCACAAAATCACCTAAGCAAGCTAATTGTTTACTCGAATTCGGTGACATCGCGCGCCTTTTGTTTAATGACAAGTATTGTCCGAGTACAAAGGAAATGTTCTAGTAATTTCCCGATTACGTGATTACAATGGGATTACTCCAGAAATCAAGCATCGCGTACCTAAACAACCCATTGTTTCGTGGGGGGTATATAAACGCCCGAGACGACGGCCAACGCCAGTTCATTTCTGAGCTACCGAAGCGATCTCAACAAGCGATCTACAAGCGATCAGTGGAAGAAACCTGCGACTAAAGCGATACCTACGGACTACGAGCGACCCTGTGATTTGGCTACAACGTCATTGGAGTGATCAGTTGAATACATCTGCGAACTCAGCGTGACCAACGGACTACGAGTGACTCTACGATTTTGCTACAGTTGTGATTGGACCTGCGACCTGTTTATCGTCGAATAAATTCTCGAATCAAGTTATTCGGCTTTTCTTACAAATCCCGAACCCCACGTCCGTAACAATAGCTCCAGGGAATAAACGCGTCAAAACTGACTCAAACTATCAAAATCAATCTACTCGAAAATTATTTAAATTTCGAACAAACATGCGGCCAGTACCAAAAGTAAAAGAGACGGCATAACCGATGCCACAATAGACAGATGTGTGGGGAAATCTGACAAATAAGAAAGACAAATTATATTTTTTTTAACCACGTTTCACCACTGGCTGAAAAAAACTTCCTTCAAAAATCATTTTTGTCAATCTTTCACAATACATATACTCGTACATATTGACGATCATACCTTTGGATGTCCTTTTTTATACCTTTATGTATGTGGTCAATAAAACAAAACTAAACATTGATCTATAATGATGTTATGACAAATATTTAATCTAGATTAACATTTTAGTGTGAAATATATTTTTTAAACTGTATAGTCTGTATGATTGTATGACTTGTGTTTGTGTCAGGTTGCCCTATTAAATCTCCCGCGTACTCGACGGCCAGCGGGCAGCGCGTGAGCAGCTTCCTCAAGTCGCGGCTGTACTACTTGGACTACATTGTTGCGCTGGCGCACGTCGTGGCACTGCTCACTGGCACCAACATGGCCTTGGTAAACAGTTCGCCTGTTTCTAATATTTCACAGACAGTACCATTACAGGTTCTACGCGCAATGTGCCCAGCCCACTGCCACTTAAGCTTAGCGATTCTTCGGGCTATGTCGGTGACTCTGGTTCGCCTACGGATCTCATCATTTCTGATTCGATCACGCAAGGAAACTCCAAGCATAGCCCTCTCCATCGTTCTTTGGGTGACTTTAAGCCTTCTTATGAGGCCCATTGTAAGCGACCACGTCTCGGATCCATAAGTCATCACTGGCAACACACATTGGTCAAAGACTTTTGACTTGAGACACTGCGGTATTTGGGACGAAAAGATATTGCGCAGCTTCCCGAACGCTGCCCAGCGTAGAACCGACGGCCGTTGGGGCAAAAAGGTTCTCGAATGGCGACCGCGCGCCGGAAGACGTAGCGTGGGCAGGCCCCCCACAAGGTGGACCGACGATCTGGTGAGGTTCGCGGGAAGCCGCTGGATGCGGGCAGCGCAGGATCGATCGTCTTGGAGATCTTTGGGGGAGGCCTTTGTCCAGCAGTGGACGTCTTTCGGCTGAAATGATGACCATTACAGGAAGGCCGTGTGTCTCCTCGCACCAGAATTGCACCGCATCACACCAACTGCATACAAGTTCATACAACAAATGACTTTTTTTTTATTAAGAGGGACTAGGTAGAATATAGCTAGTAAGTACTCGTAATATGTGGTAATATACAAAGATACCATCCGAAATCTAGTGACTTTACGTTAATTATTTAAGGATTGTAATGTAAGTAGTGTTCCTGAAGGGAACCTACGATTAACATTAAAATCTTCCTATCATAGGTATTTCCATAGGCGAGGGGGTTGTTATGAGGAAAACACTCTAATAAATAATTGATCGCCCATTTTTTTAACTTCGAGCGAAAAACTCGAGCATATTATAATACAGTTCTTTGCTTATTCTCCGATGTTAATGGCAACCTTTCTAGAGTTTGTTTTCGCATTACTACAACTTGACTATAATCATTTCAACAACAATATAAAACTTGAAAGACAACTATAGTAAATTAATATAATTACAATAGGAATCTGAGATTTCTATTTAGGTAGCGGTTAGGCGGGGTAGCCATCACCTCTCGGGTATTGTTTCCAGATTGCTTTGGAACTCGAATGTAATTCGTCAGTTACCTATGTTTTATTTGCTTCCATAGAGATTGTACCAAATCAGGTAACAATATTGCGGGGGCTGGTGGTGGACCCTGAGAGCATTAAGCTCGATTTTTGGTGATTGTTGTGTACACTGTAATTGTCATCGAATAAATTGTATATTTAAATTGTATTATATATATGATGTAGGTGTACTTAAAAATAAAAAAAAAATAAAAAAATTAAAAACAAGGATAACAAAGTTATACAAACGTTTATTAATCAAATCTTAAATGACAAATTGAGTTTTATCTTTAGCACCGCGACTTCCGTCCGATCCCGCCAGCTAGCACGGGGTGTATGAACAAATCAGTAGTTTGCACAGAGGATAGATGTTAGCACGAATCCTTAACATTTTTGTGTATGATTTTTCATACGAAAGCTGTAATATTCTGAATGCAGCCAGCAATCATACCTTATTATGTAACAGTCAACTGGAAGCCCGTTTCCCCAACCTACGTTTGTGTCGCAAAGTCAAAGCATCAAGCTCCGTCCCTACCAACGACCATGAGACATTATGCTGGGCGAATCGCATCCTCATCCTGCGTATCACGGCTAACAGATAGTAAACAAATATTATTGTTGACTATCTGTTCATCCTGCTGCTTTGCCCGCTTGGTCATCACATTATTCCGAGATAGAATACCTAGAACAGAAAAGAAAAAAAAACATAACACACCAAAAATAAAAATACGATACAAAACGAGTGTAGGTATGTTCGCGTCGCATAAAAACTAGGTATTTACACCGAAAAATCCATTTTTTTCTTAAATTCCTCATTCCTGTAGATCTGCAAAAATTCAATTGTCGGCCATGCTTTGCTGGCTGTGTATTATCGTACTGTGCATTATAGGGACTCAACACTAATTTGTATGTAGAACTTTACATGCATTTTTAAAGTACTTTTACGATGTTTTTCGTAATAAATCGAATGTAGTTTGACGATACTATTTCAATACCAATTTTTGATACCAATTTTGGGATGAAAGAACAAAGCGAAGTGCAGAAATGAGCAAAATGGAAATGCTCAAGCCATAATCCTCCCCAACCAGTAGCTATATCTTCGGAATTACAGCGCGTCTAATTTTCTTTCTTTAGTGAGCAATGAATACTATTTCGTGTCTATTTTTTTGGATATAAACTAAGTCGAAAGACCCCACCGTTTGGCTGTACGAGAGGGGAGGATTATAGCTTGTACATCCAGCTATAATCCTCCCCAAACTATAGCTATATCTTCAGAATCATAATGATACAAATTTTTCTTACAATGATACTATTTACTACTATTACCATTTTTTGGCATAGTCAAAATTAAATTTCATTAAGGTTTCATAGGGGAGGATTATAGCTTGAACCGCACTAACAAAGTACTATCGGCTTTAGCTCCTTGGTGGCGACATACTTAATGTAAGCTGATAGGCCGGGAGATGATGACAGAAATTTTTAGGTCATTTGTTACAGTATGGCGGTTTTACAGGGGTCTTAGTACGCAATGACAAAAAGAAAAATGATGGTCATAGCGCTGGTACTGGCGGCCCAATCGCGTGGGCGTTAGTGAACTAGTCGAAAAAATTACGAAAGTCAAACGATTTGTACCTACCACAAAAATTTTATTATTTTCCGATAGCCCGTAAAAATAACTAGACGACAGTGTCATGCTATACTTCTCCGGTGTGACTTACAGCCCGCCATACTAGTTAATAAATTAAATATTCAACCATTTGTACCAGGGTAATTTTTGCCAGCCATTTACGACAATCACCATGCCATACTTTTCGGACGGCTCCAAATGGTCGCCATACCGCCGAAAATCTGCATTTTTTTTTCGCGGTTGGGCCGCCTGTACCATCGCTATGACCATCATTTTCCTTTTTGTCATTGCGTACTAAGACCCCTGTAAAAACGCCATACTGTAACAAATGACCTAAAAATTTCTGTCATCATCTCCCGGCCTATGACAAAGACTCAACCATTTGTATTATTTGTAAAAACATATTTTAAAATTGAATATACAGAGCCTTATTAAAAAAAAAACGCTTTTCGCACTCTCAACATTTTGTAAATTACAAATTTTAATCCAACTATAAAAGATCAGCAACGTGTCAGAAAATTATTATTTTTTATTGAAGAACACGAAGAACATGCTTCTTTCTGCCAGTTTCTTATACTGTAACTGAATATGGCCTAATTTTAATACATTCATTACAATACAAATTAGGTCGATATTTGATTAAGAGTAAAGACAATCCAATACTTAATGTTTTTTTTTATATTTTAAAGATAGTAATGTCCACACCTACCGAGATAGCTTACAATGTGCTGGTGAAGTTGGTGCTGTACTTGGCGACGCTGTGGTTCGCGAGCGGCGTGGTGGGCAGTGCGCACGCGCGGCTGCGGCAGATGTACAGCTTCGACTATGACGTCACCACGCTGCTGCACTACATGCGCAGGAACGGCATCGCGCGCACCCTGCAGGCTGCCGTGCGCCGCTACGCGCTGCTGCTCTGGAGCCGCTCCAAAGGTCAATTTGTGCTGCAACTGTCACGGCAATTAGGGTAAACGAACGTTTTAGCGATGTGTTTATAAAACAGACAGTTTATTAATTATTAACAAAATATTTGCAGTTACACATACACAGACAAATTATTTACACTATCAAAAGTGTAGAAAACAAGTAGACATGGGTGTATTATCTGATTATTCATGATAAAATTATTAAAATAAGGATCCACCCCCCCTAATATTGACAATCTCACCCTAATGTTGACAGGGCATATCGCAATTATTGATTAATTTAAACTTTTTATGTAGAAGGTGTAAATAAAAGAATATGAAGGGTATTTTATGTAGTTTTGTTTTTTATAATGGCTTACTTATTAATTGCACTGAATCTATAATATAAAAGAAATTCGTGTTAGTTACAACACTTATAACTCGAGATCGGCCGTACCAATTTTCGTGATCTTTGTTTTAATTTATTCGTCTCCATCCTGGTAATAGGCTAATAAAATATTGATAAAATTTTCTAAAATATAAGTAATAAGCAAAACAAATTTTCCCATACTAAAAATTCATAATTCAAATGCAGAACGCCATTGATAAGACGCAGAAGAAATCACTTTTTTTTAGTTTCTTTCTCCCATATGGGAAAGGGCAGAAGCAATCACACTACGCGATTGATTTTTTTTTTCGTTCGATAAGATGCGTCGCGCCCTTTGCAGCAAGATTTTATGTGCCTGTAGTACAGAGTTCTTTCTTTTTAGGGTTCCGTAGCCAAATAGCAAAAAACGGAACCCTTATAGATTCGTCATGTCTGTCTGTCTGTCTGTCTGTCTGTCTGTCTGTCTGTCTGTCCGTCCGTCCGTCCGTATGTCACAGCCACTTTATTCCGAAACTATAATACCTATACTGTTGAAACTCGGTGAGTAGATGTATTCTATGAACCGCATTAAGATTTTCTTACAAAAATAGAAAAAAAAACAATAAAATTAGGGGTCCCCATACATAGAACTGAAACTAAAAAAAATTTTTTTCATCAAACCCATACGTGTGGGGTATCTATGGATAGGTCTTCAAAAATAATATTTAGGTTCCTAATAACATTTTTTTCTAAACTGAATAGTTTGCGCGAGAGACGCTTCCAAAGTGGAAAAATGTGTGTCCCTCTAACTTCTAAAATAAGAGAAGGATAAAACTAAAAAAAATACATGATGTGCATTACCATGAAAACTTCCAACAAAAATTAGTTTGCACAAGATCTAGTAAGTAGTTTTTTTTTAATACTTCATAAATCGTAAACCGCAATTTACCTTTCACTATTATTAAAACATCGATCAAAGTCACAACAAACTACAAAAACTTTTATATTATGTTATTGGCTGCTAACGGAACCCTTCATGGGCGATTCCGACTCGCACTTGGCCGCTTTTTTTATATAAAATGGTGGTAAAGCTTCTATCTAACTATTCGATACGAAACTTGAAAGTTAGAGTGTAACAGAATGAAATCAAGTACCTATGCCATTTAGCTATTTTTAAATTTAGTATTATTATTTTTTGTGTATATTTGTATTAAATTGTTCAATTATTTTATAGTCGCTTTAATAAACATCAACCAAACCCTTCTGGTGGGTGTCTTATTGTGAGAATGGGCAACTAACAACAACCCGCCTGCTAACCGTAAAGATTTTGAAATAAGCCTCCTTATAGAAAGAGGAGGCCTTAGCCTTATTCCAGCAGCGGGACTGTTACAGGCTGTTTGTGGCGATCACTGCTTGGCAGTTGGGATGGGTTCACTCACAGCGGTTGTAGGTTACGCGCCGGGAGCCACATGGAATTCATCTGTTTTAAATATAAACAAGCAAGCAAAAGCACAATAGACGGATGGATATTAGGTTCTTTAAGGCGGCGTCTTTCATACCATATTTACCGGGGTAGCCAACAGCAACAACTGTGATCCCTGATCCGTCGGCTAAGCAGTGAACTATCAGAAGATTGCCTACCATAATCCCTAACACCATAACATTTAATTCGGCTAATAAATTAACAAAGTATTTATTTGATCCTGTGGCTGCACGAAGTTCGCCGGGTCCGCTAGTATCTAATATAAAAGTGAAATCCAAATTCAGCAATGTTAAGGTTTCTGTAAGTTACTTACACTATATTTTTTTTAAGAAAAAGAAGTAAAAAAAAACAACTGGGGCTCCTATAAAAACGCGATTAATGAGAATTAGCTATTTGTTAAAATAATTTTGACAGTGTTGTCTATATTGAAGAATAAGGGCGCGTTCAGACGACGCGCGCGGCCGCCGCGCGTCCGCCGCGCGTCCAGTTGAAATTCTATGAGAGTGGCTAAGAGCGCGGCCGACGCGGCCGCGCGCGTCATCTGAACGCGCTCTAAAGGCTGCCACACACCGGATACGCATTGCGTTGCATCTGCGTGCGACACGATCTGTAATGTATTAACCTGAAATACGACGTTCACACTGAAAGTGTCGCAGACGCAATGCAGCACGTCTGCGTGCATCAGACGCACGGCACGAACACAACACAAACTGACATGGGTTACCATGGTTACAAATCAATAAATGTCAGTTGCGTAAAAAATATCGTGCATTTTAGTTCCTTTTCCTTTATATTTGTGACCGAATTGGCGCGCGCGGCAGCGGAACGGGAACGTCGCACGCGCGAAGGCGGACGTAAACTTTGTATAAGGTTATATTACACGGGATATCCTATTGACACTGACACTGCGCTGCTGCATGCGTCTGCGTGCGTCTGTGATACTGTGTGAACGGCCTTCTGTTGCTCGGTGCTGCAGACGCAACGCGTCGTGCTGCAGACGTATCCGGTGTGTGGCAGCCTTAAATCATGATGCGTTTAGTTTTTGCTTTAAAGAGTCAATGTTTTAAATAGAACTTATCATTTTAATTAATCTTTTAGGCTGTCAATAAATGAGGGGTTGTCAATTTATTAGGGTGGTTTACCCTATTATTGTTGTGTTTTATTCGGAATAAGTATAACCGCAGTGCTTATGGTTTTACTTGACTGTGAGTCGGCTGGTTGTGCAGGCAATGAGATCCCGTCGCTGGTGGTGGCGGCGCCGGCGTGTCTGCGGCAGGATCTGTTCGGTTCCCTTTTCATGCACCACCTGCTCTCGCCGCCCGTGCTGAGCGCGCAGCCCGACTACTTCCTCCGGCAGCTGGCCGAACGGATGAAGAAAGTCGTCATCTTCCCAGGTGAAGGAGCTACACCATCAATCATTCTCTGGAAACGCTCTAAATCGCATCGCATTTTTACCAATTCTGATAGCGAATTCATTGTCAAATAAGGACACATAGAATTTGACTGTGAAATCAGGACCGAGTAAAAAATTTGAAACAGTTATAGGTAATGTTATCATTGATAACTTATCAAAGACCATACCTAGAATACCTACTCTATTCGTCGATTTAGAAAACAGTAAAAAATTACTTATAGCTTTTCGTCCCGACAAATTTTTGTCAATTATTCCCGTGGTAAAAGGTTTTGTACCAAGTTTTATTTAAATCGGTTTAGTATTTTCGGAGCCTATTCAATGTAAACAAAACAATCAAATCTTTCCTCTTTATAATGAAAGTATCTATAGATGATGTTAGATACTACATACTTAATATCTTAAATACAATATTATTGACTAAGTATGTTAATTTGGTACCTATTTCATAAATGTGCAGAGATATGACCCCAAACTATTATCTGATAAAATATTGTAATATAATTATGTCGCAGCCACCTGGTTAAATTAGCCAACTAATTGGACGCCTAGGCCGTTCATTGAACTCCGGCATCTAACTAAATAGCTGAAGTAGGACTAGCCAAGTTATTGAGTGCAACGTTAACAAGGTTCCTTTTATTTCGGACACTATGTTATTTAGTAAAAAATAATCCTTATGATGAAGTCTTTCGATTTGTATGATAAAACTACAGGGTGTATTTTTTTTCTCGTGTAGCGGGTTCGAGTACCGGTTCAACCATGTAATTATTAAAAAATGTATGAATGCAGTTTAAATAGTTTTTAAAAGTAAAATAAAGTCTTCTTTCAGTAAAATGTTCTATTCTACAATATTTAAGGTACTTTCCCTCCATGTGGCATAGCCGTGGGACGCCCTGTATTGCGTCTTTATCAAAGTAATACATAACATTCACTATTTACGCTTATGAGTAAGGAGCGCTTCGGTTTACGCTATTGAGGCCATATTTTTTTTTATGACTCCTGCTTCGCCCTTGATTAGCGCTGCAGTGGTAAAAACTAAACTAAATTTGAATCACTTGGCTGAGTCTTGGTCAGTCATCTTGAAAGGGCTGACTTTCAATACGTCAAGTTGTTAAACGTTGAATGATTCTAGTTCAGATACTCGTAACTATCGGCCTAGGAATCCAATTGGGTGCCGACGGCGTCTATAATAAACGGCCTAGGCGTCCAATTAGCTGGCTAAATTAACCAGATGACTGCGACATATTATATAACTCATTATCTCGATGTTCTAACTCTATTTGCCCTGTTTCCGAAAAATAGTAATATTTTTATTTTTCAGGGAAAACTATCGTTGAGAAAGGCGATATCAATCCAATACTATATTTCATCCACGAGGGCGAAGTAGAGCGATGGCAGGTTGACAGTCAGTGCGTTTCCATTACACCAGTTTTTACTTATATACGAATTTTAAGCCTTTTTCCGATCTAGTACCAAACACAAAAATCAGTGGTATCAGTTTTTATTCGTCAGCTTTTTCATAATTATGAACGGTCACTATTACAAAACAAGAGAAATAACCGAATAGGAAAATAATAATTTAGCAGACACTGCTAACATTTAAAATTTGCTGCTAAGTTTAAAAATTTGGTATCCGTTTGTACATTTAATTTATTTTCTTTAGCGCGTCATATTATTTTGGAAGAGAATGAGTTTGATATAAACTTCTGTGGTATTGTTGTTGTTGTTGGGATTTTAATGGAAAGTTTTTGATCGATCGAAGGTTTCGGGTTTGATCCCGGTGGTGGTGAGACACATGATCGAATCAAATAATCAATTTGTGAAATCCTTAGTTTTATTAGGCTTATTATTTTCGCGGCGACTAAAAACTGATATGGCGGCTTACTGTTGGCAACTAATAAATTAATACGGCTGCAATCAAATTTTTCGGCGTTTATTTAATGTAAATAAGCGGCAACACCAGGCTATCATAAAAACGAAATATTGGCGGCTACTTTAGGGTAGCTAATATATTAGGTACGACTATTGAAATTATTGGTGAGGTACTATAAATAATTACTTGGCGACTAATATAATTACTTGGCGACTAATATTATTGGCGAGGTAATATAAATAGTATTCTGTCAACTGTTAGTTGGCAAATAATAAAGCAAATTCTGGGTCTTAGTAAAGGGCAGCTATAAAATTAAAGCGGATATTATTTATAACTAGAGACCCGTAGCGGCGTCGAAAGGCCGCCTCTAGAATATGGTAATGTAATATTCAAGGAATCATAAACCATTTTTAAGGCATTTTTTCGATACTGTACTCAAAACACACATTTGAATGAAATGATACCATAATAATAATAAAATATAACCCACCAGAGTTGAGCCTAATTGCTTTACAATCACAACGTAGAAATGAACATTTGTCAAAAGTTTTGCATAACAATTTAAAAAAAACTTAAGAATCTTTCATTGGTTCTTATTTTGATATCAAGAATCATTTGAGAAATTAGACTTTAGTTAGCATTTTTTAGTCATTAAGGTTTTCTATTGTCTACAATCATCCTAAATTATGATAATACAAAAGTCAACTTATTTTAGTAAATGTTGGTAACAAAATAGGATCAGTTAAAATTTGCTGACGGGGCTATTTGCAAACGTTTTGAGAAATGCTCACAGCAGAAATAAAAATAAAATATGATTTTCGATAATCATCTATGACTTTCTGACCTTTTAATTATTATTATTACCGAATCAGAATAACACTAATAAAACACGACTTAAATTACACCCTGGATATTTATTTATACTTGTTATATAAATATTCCTACAATCGACGATATAGAGACTGTGAGGAAAGAAAAAAGTCGTGGAATAGGCTCCCATACAAACCACGACCCTTTTAATAGGAAACGGACTCTAAACAATGATAACATTTAATAAGTAGGTAAAGTCACCGTCAGATATTGGTTGGATTTCTCGCTCGCTAACATTATTTGATGGAACCTTGACTGTACCTACCTAGCGTTGAAAAAATAAAATTAAAACAGCTTCTTTCACAAATTCATCCATTTTTGGATTATTTCATAACAAAATATTGACATTAACCATTCTAATTTTCACATATAACCATTTATGTATCTTAGATTTAATTTACACCAATTGAAATAATATAAAAAATTAAACCGCCGAAAAAACTGAAAGTAAGAAAAACCCTATAAAATATAACCAACTTCAAAATATTAACTTATACAAATTTCGTGATAGACTATATTTGAAGTAGTAAAACCTTGGCATTGTCCGATTATTCTTTGATCTTTAGATTGTTCTATAAATATCTTTATACCGTCAAAAACTTGTGCTCTACTTAAAGCCACGTAAAGCTGCCCGTGAGAAAATACTGGTTTTGGAAGATAGACAGCTACTTTTTTCAAAGATTGCCCCTGACTCTTGTTTATTGTCATCGCAAATGCAAGAGTAACTGGAAACTGAAATCTTTGTAATTTGAATGGAAGGATGGAGTCTGAAGGGCTAAGCTTTATTTTAGGAAGAATAACTCTTTCGCCTGAACTTGCACCCGTCAGAACCTGACAATCTAAAGAATTGATATATATGTCGGAGATTGAAGCCAGATTAATCGTTTAAATCGATTGTAAACATTGATGACAGTTTTTATTTTACTTTCTCGAGTATCAGAGGGTAGAATCGATATAGTTGACCGGTGTGAAGTTGGCGCGGTGACGTTTGACAGGAGGCCCTACTACCGGGAGTGGGACCGGGTGGTTCACTCACATAAATAGCGCTGCTCAGGGCGGGCGAGCCCTCTGGGTAGATCTGCAGCCGCGTTGATAACTTTGTGTGTCAGGGATATGTTGTGATTCTGGTGGACGTACTGGTCCGGTGTGTTTTGTGATGTGTGATTCGATGTGAGATCTGGATGTATGTTGAAATAATGGTTGTTGGAATATTGTTTGTACCACAGTCCAGTGGTGTCTGTAAACCGTGAGTAAAGTGATCTAATTATCGTGTCGCTAGCAAGGTTGGCTAGGTTATGTGATATTCGTATGGTGTTAGCTATGGCATTGTTATCATTACCGCGGGTAGAGTAACTGTAATATGGTCGAGTTACATAAGGTCCGGGCGGGGAGGCCCCTTGGTTGGCCAGTTTGTAATTGTTCAGTGTTTTCCATGCCAGTTTCCCCTTATGGCATTTTGATGGTGCTCGGACCTACATAAACCCCTTTTAGGGATTGATTAGGTCCCGATCGCTCATGATAACAAACAATCGAGTCTATGGTGGTATAGTGTGTTCCAATAGTGATGACAAATTGGGGTAGTCCTGACAAAGATAGTGTACGATGGTTCTCTAAAAGTTGTTGTAGCATACGCCCACGCTTAACGTATTTTCCGCGTGTTGCTCTTTGCGGGTTTCCTTTATTTATTCGCTTGCCCCACCCACCTTTTTGTCTCCATTTCCGACATCAGAAGTGCGATAAAGGACCCTGTATTGTAAAGAATTTTCGGGATTAGGATCTGCAGACTACTGGATAAAGGATTTGTAGCCTACAGGGTTAATGATCGGCAGTTTTTAGAATGTTTCTTTTCTTAAGGCAAAAGTCGTTAATTTCCTAATTAATTAGATTTACAATCGGAGGATGAGAATAGTTTCACTACTGAAAGATTTTAATTGGTTTACAAAATTTCGTGAGATACTATAGGCCATAGTGTTTGAATGTCATGTGTAATTTGTGATCTTTTTCTTCTGGATTTCAATTTTCGTGCGTCTTTGTACGTCTAAGTACTAGTTGGGAATTTGACGATTCATGGTAACTTAATTTAAATTCCATTTCTTACAAGTTTATTTTTCATTCGATCGTTTTGAACGTTTCTAGTGTCGGTAGAAAATAAATTATTATGCTGTGTCCGAATTGTCGATATGGTCAAGATTTTTGAGTGTCAAATATTCGAAGTGATTGATCGGATGGATTGAGATTTTTATGATTGTAAAACGAGTGAAGTAAAATCGGTTTTTCTCGTGGTAGTTAGAATCAGAATCAATCAGTGTTCTTTCTTAACGGTATTCTGGGGTAACGTACACGCCGATTTATACATCCGGTAGTATCTCTGTTTCATTTTAATAAGATGTGAGTGCGTCTAGTTTTGTTGTGTGTATCAATCGTTATCGTTAACGTAGTCATGATGTTGTACGCTAAATAATGCGCGCCTAGTTTGACATTAGCGAAAGATAGCCCGTTGCAACAAAGGTCTTTGCGATTGTATTTTGGCTTATATTTCCGAGATTATCGGTTGAAATTTTTTTGCAGTGTAACCTATTAGACCGTGCGTGATTGAAGTTTTGTGATTTATTGTTCGTTTTGCTACGTGGTTCGGAAACGTGATTCTGGCGCAAAGTACCCACCTCTTTCGATTTAATTGGGAAAATTAGTTTGTTTAGTTGTTTGCAAAACTAAAGAAGTACGAAAATCCAGCAAAATAATGTGGTACGAAATCAGTTAAAATTGAACCCGATGTAAGCAAAGAACCATTTCAAATCTTTACAAAAAAATATTTAGAATTCGTTGTACATTGAAAGCGTTGAATGAACCTACCTACCTGTGGCAACTAGTACGCTCATGTCGAACTTGGAAGTTTACCTGACTTAGACAATGTGTTTACCTGACGTTGATAATGATGATAATTGGAGGTTGGAGTGTAGCTAAGGGGGCACTATGAATTTGGGACTTAGAAAAATTTCGGAAATTTTGCTGTTGGGGTGTAGCGAAGGGGGCACGGGACTTAGAAAAATTTCGAAAATTTTACTATGGAGCTAGGACTTAGAAAATTTTTGGATTTTTATTTTTATATTTTTATTTGGTCACCGATCCCGAAAAGGTCACCGACCCCAAAAAGGTCACCGACCCCGAAAAAGTCACCGACCCCGAAAAGGTCACCGACCCCAAAAAGGTCACCGACCCCGAAAAGATCACCGACCCCAAAAAGGTCACCGACCCCAAAAAGGTCAAAGGTCACAAAGGTCACTGTCATTGATAGTAGTAGTCAGGGCGTTAACCGAAGCGGGGGGACGGGGGGGCTCGGGGGGCGCAGCCCCCCGCTAATAAAAAAAAACAATTTCTACCCAGAATCAAATTGGTTGGTTAGGTTAGGTTAGACTGATGTCAATAACAGAGCGGAGGGAGCCGAACGAGCGCAGCGAGCGTGCCGCGGCAGCGGCCGGCGACCGCCAGAGATTTTTTTTAAATTATCTTCGCGGGCAATTTTAGTTTTTTTTTAAGTCCCAAAAAGGTCAAATCGGGTCATTGACCTCCGAGGTCACCCCCACCCCCTCCCCGCCCCAAAAAAAAACATTATTGTTAGTGCCCCCTTCCCTACACTCTGACCCCGCCGGATAGAGGCGATGATTATAGTTTGGAAGCGATGAGTTTGATTTGTTAACAGAACATGATTTGTTTTCGTGATTTAAAATTTGGAGTTGATATAATTTGAAAATCTATACTCGACATTCCTTTTTCAAAGTATTACCGTGGATAGTAGTTTGTTTTTTTTTTTTTTTGAACTTGAAGTTTTCGAACAATGACTAGTTTTGCTTTTTGAGATTGTTTTCTAATTTGTAATGTAACGATAATGCAATGACTCTGAAGACACGACCCGACGGACTGGGCCTTATCTAGTAATCGTATCAGAGGTTCCGGAGCATGTAAGAGGTGCACGTTGACTGCTTTTTATGCGCAGTAACTCTTTGCGAGGAGTAGCACTTACGCAGCTGAGATGGTTAACTTCTGATAGGTTGCTAGGTTCTAACAAGCTGGATGAAGGCTTGTGTTGTTGTGACCGGATAGAGGTTACAGAGTTTAGCGACTTGATGGAGGTTGCTTGTTGAGTTGATGTGGTATCCGGACAGAGGTTACACACATGTTTTGTGACGGGATGGACGTCACAGATGTATTAAGAGCCTTTGCAATAATATGACGTTGGATTGGATTAAAGTAATTTAAATCTGATATTTTCATTGTCAAGTTTTTTTTGTTCGTTAACTGATTTAACTGACGGGTATGAAATCAAGGTTTTTCGGTACGGATTCATTTCAAAATCGGTTTTGCTTAAAATTGTTTCTTATTATTTCGTTATAAAGAAAGGCAAAATTTTAGATGTGGATACGCATAGTACGGAGCGTAAAAATTGTTTCTTATAAAGTTTCGTGTTTTACCGATAGTAGAAGTTGTCGAAGGGTTAAGTACCATTGAAGTTGGATAGCTCTGATTATGCGAAGTTTTAAAACTGGAAATGAGGTTCTGAGTTCGACTCAATGGGTCTTGGAGAGACCATGGAGTCATGGAATTGACTTGTTGAGTCCAGGAGAGATGGACATTGGGTGTGGCTATGTGATAGCCGTAGACTGTGAATAAGATACCTCATGTTTGAAATTGTTTACTGTTTTCGACTAGTGATGTCACGGGTATTGTGACTGTAATGGTACTTGATCGCTTTTACTGTTATTGAATTTATCTGGCAGGGATTAAAAACTGTTTGACGTGGTAATGTTATGGTCAGGAATAGCCGAGCGGTATTAAGTGTTGCTTTTAATTAGTTTCGAATCCAACACACGAGGACGTGTGTCATCGCAGGATGGCCGTGTTGGAGATTGAAGCCAGATTGATCGTTTAAATCGATTGTAAACATTGATGAAAGTTTTTATTTTACTTTCTCGAGTATCAGAGGGTAGAATCGATATAGTTGACCGGTGTGAAGTTGGCGCGGTGACGTTTGACAGGAGGCCCTACTACCGGGAGTGGGACCGGGTGGTTCACTCACATAAATAGCGCTGCTCAGGGCGGGCGAGCCCTCTGGGTAGATCTGCAGCCGCGTTGATAACTTTGTGTGTCAGGGATATGTTGTGATTCTGGTGGACGTACTGGTCCGGTGTGTTTTGTGATGTGTGATTCGATGTGAGATCTGGATGTATGTTGAAATAATGGTTGTTGGAATATTGTTTGTACCACAGTCCAGTGGTGTCTGTAAACCGTGAGTAAAGTGATCTAATTATCGTGTCGCTAGCAAGGTTGGCTAGGTTATGTGATATTCGTATGGTATTAGCTATGGCATTGTTATCATGACCGCGGGTAGAGTAACTGTAATATGGTCGAGTTACATAAGGTCCGGGCGGGGAGGCCCCTTGGTTGGCCAGTTTGTAATTGTTCAGTATTTTCCATGCCAGTTTCCCCTTATGGCATTTTGATGGTGCTCGGATCTACCTAAACCCCTTTTAGGGATTGATTAGGTCCCGATCGCTCATGATAACAAACAATCGAGTCTATGGTGGTATAGTGTGTTCTAATAGTGATGACAAATTGGGGTAGTCCTGACAAAGATAGTGTACGATGGTTCTCTAAAAGTTGTTGTAGCATACGCCCACGCTTAACGTATTTCCTGCGTGTTGCTCTTTGCGGGTTTCCTTTATTTATTCGCTTGCCCCACCCACCTTTTTGTCTCCATTTCCGACATATAGTTTTATTAACCGAAACCGAGTTCCGTTAATCAACCCTTTGGCCGTATTTAGATTTCTCATGAGCATGACAATAGCACCCATTTTTAATTTAAGCTCGTGTCTGGGAAGCCCACTTACATCAATACTGTTAAGAAATTCCGTCGGAAAATTTATATTAGAATCAGAGTCATCTGATATCACTGTATCTACGCTCTTATTATGTTACTTCTTCGCTAGAGATACGCTAGAGAACTTTCAAATTAATTTTTGAACAGATTTCATTAGTCGGTGTGAGAATAGCCTTTTCGTGTATGTATATTATTATAATATTCCAAGTCATTGTATATAAAATCGATCGGCGAACCAATTCCTAAAAGACGAATATCTAATATTGACTGCCCACATTCGTCCTTTGGCAGAGTGTCATTTCCAACTTTAAGCAAGTAATCTGCAAATTCGTCTTGTCCTTCATTTACTCGCATATTTTTATCTAGCTTTAGAAAAGTCATGTATCGCCACAAACGATGATTTTTAATACAGTTTTCGATTGTTACTGCCCGTCCAGCATGTGGCACTACCGGCAGAGTCTGTCTAATAGATTTTTTTCAATTTCTTAAAGTGCAGCATTTGTAGCATCTTGCTCGTCGAGACCACGGTGTAAAAAATCTTCAATCATGTAATCTCTAAAGGTGTTCCAGACTTCTACGGATTCTGAAGGCACGTTAATACCCAAGAGTATTGCAAATAACTCTCTGATTTGATGTGCAGAAAAGGTATTTGCTGCCCCTTGAAGAGTTTCGGAGAAATAAGCGGAGTTTGTTGTAATACCTAATGCAATGGCTGCTTCTTTAAACGTCGCGTATAAAACACTATTGATGGTACGTAAATCTTCAAACTTTTTGGCTCCTTTAACATGGAGAAGAAGAAGACAAAGATGATAAAGTTCAACGTCCTTTGGTGATACGGCATTATGCGTTCGTATATCTGCGTTCCTTATATTTTCCGACGTTGGCCATGAGTATGTATGCCCCATGACAGTCGACAACTTATCTGTCAAGTTTCGCTCCGCTTTCGCTTCGCTAATGTGAACAGCGCGTTAATGTAAAATATCCCTTACCTATTGTTATTCGAGTCTGTGAGAAATGAAAAGGCTTGGAATGGATTGGTTTTTTCAAAGAGTTTTCCTCTTTGGGTTTTTTCTAGCTATTTATTGTTTTTCAGTCTATTGACATTGGCAAAGTGCCCAAAAAGCCAAACGCCATTATACGAAAAAAAAAATCTAAAATTTGAGTGGTTGTCATTTATGTCATTTAATGTAAACAAATCCTTGCTTTATTTTTACGTATTTTAATTGGTATTTTGTTAAAAAACTTAAAAAACTAAGAGTTGTATGCACCCCTCCAGGATGAGACGAAGCTAATGAATGAGGTATAATTTATCAATATCGGACCTTGGATGTGGATTTGATGGCAGGATGATAGATTATAAAAAGTCTCTTTTAAAATGTTTCAAATTATAATTTAAATAAAAATGGCGAACGGCGCGAGCGGCGACTGTTGAGGTTGGGTAGAAGCGGGGTACGTGCGGGCGAGGGGGGACAGAGCGGGCTATTAGCCAATTTGATTTATTAATTTTTTGACTAAAATTTGATTATTTTTTTTAATCAGATTTTTTTTTTTATATTTTGTTTTTTACTTTGACGATGACGACTCTGAGGTCAAAATTGGAAAAAATGGCCGCCCTTTTAAACTTTTTGGTTTTTAAACAGATCGCTCTCAAAATCGATATCTAGGGTCCCCAGTGGTGTCCGGTGATGAATCTGAGATCAAAATTGAGAAAAATGGCCGCCATTTTAAACTTTTATGTTTCTGAACGGATTGATCTTAAAATCGATATCTAGGGTCCCCAGTGGTGACCGATGACGAATCTGAGGTCAAAATTGGAAAAAACGGCCGCCATTTTAAACTTTTATGTTTCTTAACGGATTGCTCTCAAAATCGATATCTAGGGTCGCCAGTGGTGTCCAATGACGAATCTGAGGTCAAAATTGGAAAAAATAACCGCCATTTTTAACTTTTTTATTTCTGAACAGATTGCTCTCAAAATCGATATCTAGGGTCCCTAGTGGTGTGTAATGACGAATCTGAGGTCAAAATGGAAAAAAGGCCGCCATTTTGAACTTTTTGGTTTTTGATGTATAAGATCTATTGTAAAAACAGCAAATGGCAATAATAAAATGATATGATTATGATATGATAAATATCGATTTTGAGAGCAATCCGTTCAGAAACAAAAAAGTTAAAAATAACGGTTATTTTTTCCAATTTTGACCTCAGATTCGTCATTGGACACCACTGGCGACCCTAGATGTCGATTTTGAGAGCAATTCGCCCAGAAACATAAAAGTTTAAAATGGCGGCCATTTATTTTTTATTATTTAGAATCTAGATTAAATTATGTTTCTCGTCTTTTTTATTTCGAAAGTATCGTCTAATTTTATCCAATTTTAAATGTGAACTTAAGTTTTTCAGGTCAGTGTATTATGGTAAGATAATTTAACTTCGCCACTAGCTTCTAGCGTAGCGGGAATGAGGTATTTTCTCTCGGTAAAATGTATCCTATGTCCTTTCCCAAGCTCTATATCCTATCTCTGTAGAAAGTTTCATCAGAATCGATTCAGTGGTTTTGGCGTGAAAGCGTAACAAACACCGACAGAGTTACTTTCGCATTTGTTATATTAATTATAAATTAATATAAATATAGAAGGAATGAGAAATAATGGTAATACATACATGTATGTATAATCAGGAGCAGGGTACGCTGATCAATGCGCACCCAACCCGCAGTCATTCGCCAGTCATAAGAACCATGCAAAGTCCCAAAGTGTTTAACGTAGCGTGCTTGCCTGTATATAAAATAAGGGGAATTATAAAACGAGCGAATAAAAAAACAACTTTGCGACTGACGATGACATACTGTTTTAATAACTTGAGCGACTAAATTACCAAGTGAGCGACTAAATTACCAGTGAGCGACTAAATTACCAAGTGAGCGACTAAATTACTAATTGAGCGATTAAATTACCAAGTGAGCGACTGGAAATACAGAGAGGGCAACTGGCAACACGAAGGTCACTGGCTTTGATAATAGTAGTCAGGGCGTTAAACGAAGCCGGGGGACGGGGGGGCGCAGCCCTCAGATTAGGGGGGGCTCGGGGGGCACAGCCCCCCGCTAAAAAAAACCAAATCTACCCAGAATCAAATCGGTTGGTTAGGTTAGGTTAGTGTCAATAACAGAGCGGAGGGAGCCGAGCGAGCAGAGCGAGCGTGCCGCGGCAGCGGCCGGGGACCGCCGGAGTTTTAATTTTTTCAAAGTTGTTTTTGTATTCGAAACACTTTATTTAAGATAAAATGACGCTCAGTATAAAAAATACATTTTCCAAATATTGAAAAAAATGCAGGGCGTAACGTTGACACTCAAACAAATATTAGGTCGCTCAAATATTGTAAAGCTGCTCATTTTGTATTTTAAGTAACTCAAATTAATGTTTGTAAGTTGCTGTTCTGTTGATTTCTCGTCGCTCGCAGTCAGACGCTCACTTAAAGTCAAAGTCAAAGTCAAATAGTGTTTATTCGAAGTAAGACTTCACAAAATCATTTTTCGACGTCAGGGCGGGTTCACAATTTGGCTGTCTTCTGTGGAGAAGAACCCGCCGGAAGAAACTCCACAGGCGTTGCATCTTTTCAAAATATTTTTACATAGGTATAATTATTATTTTATACAATTTGATTAATATAACAAAGAGTGCAGACGATATATGAAATTAAAGGAAGGCAACCAGTCAAAGTAGAAAAACTAAACTAAGTATATAAACAATAAAACAATCGGCAATCGACTAGAGCAGACCAGTCCCCCCAAGCAGCACCACGTTCACGGGTTAACTTAGTAATTCTATAACCCAAATGAATTAATTTTGACACTCAAAACTGTAATTTACAGTCACTCGTTTAATTACTACCCAATAATAATAACCCAATATTGCCGTTTACTTGGTCAAGGCCTGTAAACGGAAATATTAAAAATTACCGGTGAAAGCCGAGAAAAAAAAAGTAGATATGTGGGGACACCTCACATACGGCCATCTGACCCCAAACTAGGCAGAGCCTGTACTATGGGTGTCAGATAGCTGATGTACATACATATATGACGGAAAAAGGACAGACGATGGTGGGCAAAGCAAATAAATAAAGGAAACCCGCAAAGGGCTACACGCAGGAAATACGTTAAGCGTGGGCGTATGCTACAACAACTTTTAGAGAACCATAGTACACTATCTTTGTCAGGACTACCCCAATTTGTCATCACTATTGAAACAGAGTTGACCAACTATATCGAATGTCGTTACAATTGAAACAGACTTTACCAACTATATCGAATTCCATCACAATTGGAACATACTATACCACCATAGACTCGATTGTTTGTTATCATGATCGATCGGGACCTAATCAATCCCTAAAAGGGGTTTAGGTAGATCCGAGCACCATCAAAATGCCATAAGGAGAAACTAGCATGGAGAACACTGAACAATTACAAACTGGCCAACCAAGGGGCCTCCCCGCCCGGACCTTATGTAACTCGACCATATTACAGTTACTCTACCCGCGGTCATGCTAACAATGCCATAGCTAACACCATACGAATATCAGAACCTAGCCACCTTGCTAGCGACACGATAATTAGATCACTTTACTCACGGTTTACAGACACCACTGGACTGTGGTACAAACGATATTCCAACAACCATTATTTCAACATACATCCAGATCTCACATCGAATCACACATCACAAAACACACCGGACTAGTACGTCCACCAGAATCACAACATATCCCTGACACACAAAGTTATCAACGCGGCTGCAGATCTACCCAGAGCGCTCGCCCGCCCTGAGCAGCGCTATTTATGTGCGTGAACCACCCGGTCCCACTCTCGGTAGTAGGGCCTTCTGTCAAACGTCACCGCGCCAACTTCACACCGGTCGACTATATCGATTCTACCCTCTGATACTCGAGAACGTAAAATAAAAACTGTCATCGATGTTTACAATCGATTTAAATGATCAATCTGGCTTCAATCTCCGACACGGCCATCCTGCGCTGACACACGTCCTCGTATGTACGTTTCGGAACTAATTAAAAGCAACACTTAATACCGCTCGGCTATTCCTGACCAAAACAGTACCAGATCGAAGAATGTTTAATTCCTGCCAGATAAATTCAGTTACAGTAAAAACGATCGAGTACCATTACAGTCAAAAGTCACCATGACATCACTAATCCTGAACTGTAAACACTGTTAAAGTCAAATATGAGGTATCTTATTCGCGGCCTACTGCTATCACATAGACTCGCAATGTCCATCGCTCCTGGATTCAGCAAGTCAATTCCATGACTCCATTTTCTCTCCAAACCTAAATACAACATAACTTCAGCCAGGGCTAGGTGCTCGCCGCGCATGCACGCACTACTCAAAGTGGAATATTTCCTGTTTCAAAAGAGAGAGTTCCTAAAAAAACAATGTAACACTACACCGATGCAGACACCGATTTCTGCGCACTACGGCCTATCCAAGCCTCCGCTTTAGTCAACTACAACTACAACAGAGTAAAATCGAACTCAGAACCTAACTTCCCGTTTTATAACTTCTTACAATCTTAGACATCTTACTTTAATGGTGCATAACCCTCCGATAATTTTTACTAACGGTAAAACACGAAACTCTAAACGAACACTCCGTATTATAACAATCCATTGTGAAAAATCTAAAACGCTCTTAAGTATTCGCGGTTGTTAACTACACTAATACACAATACACGCACAGATCTACTAACACACATCAAGGACTCATCATGTCATACATGTGAGCCAGTGTACTCAGTACAGAGCAGTCTCCCATGAGACTTAAATAAAAACAGTCATACCTCCAGCCGCGCATCGCGCCCTGAACGATTCAAATCGCAGTTACGACTACGACGGAGTGTATGAAGACACAGAAATAAGTAGCTCAATAATTGCAGACAAATCTTCCATGAGACTCAAATAAAAACAGTCATTCATAGCTCCACCTGCACATCGCGCCCTGAACGATCCAAATCGCAGTTACGACTACGATGGAGCGTATGAAGACACAGAAATTTTAATAAGTAGCTCAATATTTGCAGAGAAATCTTCCACGAGATTCAAATAAAAACCGTCATTTACAGCTCCCCCCGCACATCGCGCCCTGAACGATTGTAATCGCAGTTACGACTACGAAGGAGCGTATGAAGGCAAATTTTAATACGTAGCTCAATGTTCAATGTCATATTTCCAGTAACGCATCGCGCCCTGAACGGTTAAACCGCAGTTGCGACTACGACTGAAGCGTGTTTATTAAATCATCGCCTCCATCGTGTGGATAAATTATAATCATCGCCTTCATCCGGCGGATAACATTAAATCATGGAAACATAACTTCTAATACAAGATGTTTAAACTGTTTACAACAACAAAATAACCGCTCACGTGCCCAAGGGCGCGTTCAGTGGCTTCGTACGAGTGCACTCGAGCGCGCTCTGGTGCGCGCTCTAACCGTTCCGTGGCTCGGTGAAATTTTACCCTGACAGCTGTCAGAGCGTAGTTTCACCCGTTCCGTGGCTCAGAGCGAAACAACCAAACAACCGTCTAATGAGATGGTTAATTTTTACTCTGACAGCTATTTGACGTTTAAAGCTTGCAATTTATGTCAAAGTCAAAAGACTCAAAAAGCCCGCCATTTTGTTTCGTAGTTACTTTAGAATAATTTTGTTAAATTTGTATATCACAGACGTCTAATACGTCTGTAATGTATATAAAAGTAGAAAACAATTGAGACAGGAGAAGAATTTTCTCTCGTCAAATATTTGAGGTTATAAAAACAACTCGATCGTTCAGTGGCTCGGTTGCAACTCAAACGGGTTAAATTTTACCCAAACAACTACGCTCGAAGCCACAGAACGCACTCCAAGGCCGCCTTCCCAATACCCAGTTGAACGGCCGCGCCCGCCGCCTCAACCTACGGTAACTGGCCCGCGATCCATTTGTTTATTTTAACCCGAGCGCGCGCCGCGTCAAGTGGCACAAAAACGCTCATTGTGCCTTGGTTTCTTACAAAAACACTATCAAGTGTTGATTTATGGGTTGCTGAATGAATGAGTCATGCTACTATGGCTTATTTTATTTGAAAAGCGATCCAGTTTTTGATATATAGAGTCGTGATAATGGAGATTATTAATTTTTAGCGCGACTTTTGCAAAATTGTTCAAAACTCAAAAATTAAAGCGATGACATGTCGTTTTTTCATTAGAAATATCTTAAAATATTAATAATTAATAAGAAAAGCAAAAAAACAATACCAATGTTAGTACAATAACTTGCGTTTATAAAGGTTTGAATTTTCGGAAAATATCGGCGGCGCGCGTTGTGAAACTCTTAACACTTTTTTAAATAAATAATTGGTCAACTATTCCCAAAGTATTGCTTCAATACAAAGTTTATTTCATATTCAACCAAACTGATAAAAATTGTAGCATAATCTTTTATCATTATTGAGAAATATGAGAATCAATAATTATACACCCTTGTTTAAAGAAAAATGAACAGCCGTTAGAAAGGGGTTTGGTAAAGTACTGAAATCGAGGTGAATTTAGTAAAAACCTGTGACAACTTGTAATAAAATAGATTAAAGTGTGTACTTACCGAAAAACAAGTGTATTTATTCCAGATTATAATTAAAAAACCCACAAAACTTTTCAATAACACGCGACGTGACGTACTCCGTGCGGTCAACTGACAGACTGCACTTTGACATTGTTTTTTTTTTTAAATTTTGCTAGTGGTGGGCTTGTGTAGACGTCAATTTTAATAGAGAATACGAAGGAAGTACGATAACAATATTAGACTTGTAACAAGACAAATTATTAACCTACGCATAAACTATGAACGCACCACAAGAAGCAGCGTACGATGTGTGCGTCACTAATCAGCGCTACGCACACAACGACATCGGCGGCTATAACAGTTTGGCGGAACATGTAAGTTTTTATAGGGTGTATACTGTTACCATGAATAAACGATTATTATTATTATTATTATTATTATATAAACGCGCAGCCGACCACCGGCACGGCATTCGATCGCTAGACGAGTCAGAGAGCGGTAGCCCCGCAGCCCTCTCTTGATTCAGTGGCTTGCACCAGTTCGATAGCCTAGCAGTCTTCTGGCGCAAGTTCAGGGATGTTAAAGAGCGATAGCCCCGCAGTCCTTTTTATCCTCAGCTAGGAGAAGGAACACTCCTTTTAGGGTTGTATGATTTAGTGAAGTATTTTCTGTAATATACTATATACCTGTTGTCAAATTACATTTTTGTATGAAGATAAATAAACTTACGGAAAACTACCAAGGGGCCTTTAATTTCATCACTAGCAACCCTACATTGGCGCCCAACGTATATAAAACTACCCACATTTTGTGAAGATGACAGAAAAACCGAGTATGGTTATAATGACGCAAGAACAATTCGAAACCCTCATTGACAAGTTTATCGGCGCTAAAGAAACACCGACTAAAAGTTTTGCTCAGTGTTCATCGAAGTTTAACGGCGAAAGAGACTACAACAAGGTGGAAGAATTTATTGCAAGCATCACTGTATTTAAAAAATTAGAAAAAATATCCGACGAGGACGCAGTCGAAGGTCTTACCTTACTACTGAAAGGAGACGCGGCAACTTGGTGGAACGGGGTTAAAGGAGAAACCAAGAAGTGGAATCAAGCCCTCGAAGCTATCAGGTGCGCATTTGCTCCCAAAATGTCACCACACGAGGTTTATTTAAAACTGTTCGCAAAGCACCAAACAATAGAATCAATCGATGTTTTCATTTGCGAAAAACGTGCCTTGCTGTCTCAACTACCTCCCAAACGTCACAAAGAGGACGAACAAATAGACTTTGTCTACGGACTGTTAAACGTTTCCTACAAGAAGGAAATATCACGGAATGAAATCAAATCATTCGCGGAGCTTTTGGAACGCGGCCGTAACTTAGAAAGTCTGGCTAAAGAAAGGGTTGGAGCAGTACCCACAACATCGAAGGCCCATGACAGCAAGGAACCCGCAAACGTAAAGTCCAAACGCTGTTCATACTGTGAAGAGATCCCACCGAAACAAATTTCATTCTATGCCATGCAAACTAGTGTACAGGCAGAAGCAAAAATCCCTACGATAGAAATATCAGTTAAAGGTGAAAAGGGATACGCCTTCATAGATACCGCAGCCCGAACCAGTATTGCCAGCAAGCAACTATATAAGATCCTTTTTCGTCATGGAGTTACCTTTGAACCAAAGAAGGCTGACATCTCCTTAGCCGACGGCACGGTCAAGAACACAATCCTGTTGTCAACAACGGTGGAAGTTGTCATTGGACGACGTGTACTGCCCGTTACTTTTTCCACTATACCAGAAGCAACTGACAATAGAACTTTGTTAGGGATAGACTTTCTGGAAAACGCTGGAATCATTCTGAACCTACCTCAGCGTTCATGGTCATTCATAGATGACCAGAACACAAAATATAGTTTCTGCAACTTAAAACTGACTTTGTCCCGTTGAAAGCTATCAATTGCCTGAAGTTACATAACAAGAACCATATCAAGGAAGAGACATTACCAAACTTCTTGAAGTGGGCAAACGAACTCCAGACATTGTCACCTTATATAATAAAAACAGATGCAAGTCAGTATGTTACAGGAGTAGCTTTAGTGCAGGGGGAGGAAAGCAATGAACATCCAGACTTACTACAACAATCTATAGGAAAATATCATACTTCTGCTATAACCAGATTTAAGAAAAGAGACTTAAACCTGCCTTCTCCTTCACACCCGATACGTCGTAGAGGCAGACCACGGAAGAAGCAGGATGCTGATACTCTGTCGGGACGACTTTAGAGTACCAGAGGGGGAGAATGTAACAAGACAAATTATTAACCTACGCATAAACTATGAACGCACCACAAGAAGCAGCGTACGATGTGTGCGTCACTAATCAGCGCTACGCACACAACGACATCGGCGGCTATATAAACGCGCAGCCGACCACCGGCACGGCATTCGATCGCTAGACGAGTCAGAGAGCGGTAGCCCCGCAGCCCTCTCTTGATTCAGTGGCTTGCACCAGTTCGATAGCCTAGCAGTCTTCTGGCGCAAGTTCAGGGAGGTTAAAGAGCGATAGCCCCGCAGTCCTTTTTATCCTCAGCTAGGAGAAGGAACACTCCTTTTAGGGTTGTATGATTTAGTGAAGTATTTTCTGTAATATACTATATACCTGTTGTCAAATTACATTTTTGTATGAAGATAAATAAACTTACGGAAAACTACCAAGGGGCCTTTAATTTCATCACTAGCAACCCTACAGACTTAGTTATTTAGAAGAAAAGGATCATTTTTCAACAGCTGTGAGCAAAAATGGCCTTGTTAACCAGGAGTTTGCAAGGTCAATCAACGGGTGTTTTATATTGCGCGGTTTTGCAGCAATTATAATACCGCTGGTAGATTTATTTGAGGTAGTGGACTGTATATAATAAGAAAATGTGATGTAAGTGTGTAGGACGACTAAGGGTAAAAAACTCGCTTGCAAATTTAGAAAATCACTTTACCAACCTTGACTATCCTTGCTTCGTCGGCAGCAGATGACACAATAATAATAATAATAATAATGTCTTTATTTGCATTAAATGTGGTGACATTATGATGTTAAATACATTTTACAGTATCTCACATTTAACCAATATTGGTATACAAACAGTGATCCGCATGCAGTAAAATTAAAATTATTATAAACTTAAAACATTTATTTATTAGTATAAATGTCAGATAATACAAAGAATGTCAAATGCACCAAAGATAAAAGAAAATAAATATTAAAATGTATGTCAAAGAGCGTCGGTGGCCTAGTGGCTAGGGTTCAAACCTCGGCACGTACCAACGTGTTTTCGATTTTCGAATTCATATGTACGTTTATTCGACGCTCTTACGGTGAAGGAAAACATCGTTAGGAAACCTGCACACACCTGCGAAGAAATTCAAAGGTTGTGTGTGAAGTTGACCAACCCGCACTGGGCCAGCGTGGTCGACTAAGGCCTATTCACCCTGGTACCAGGGTAGGCTCGAGCCCCTCGGTGGGGACATATATGAGCTGTTAACGAGGTCAATGAATGATGTCAATAAAAGAAAATATTAATAAGAAATTGAATTGAATTAATTAAAATAATAAGAACATTTGTCAAGCCTTGTATGTCATAAATTCATCAACACTATAAAAACATCTGTCACATAAGAAATTATACAGTACTTTTTTAAATTGCCTAAGTGGCAAATCTGTCATAGATTCTGGTAATCTTATATATAAAATTCTCGTGTCACAGTGTTCGATTCCATACTCCTCCGAAACGGCTAGACCGATTCTCATGAAATTTTGTGAGCGTATTCAGTAGGTCTGAGAATCGGCCAACATCTACTTTTCATACAAGTCAAAGTCGAAGTCAAAGTCAAAGTCGAAGTCAAGAGCGTATTCAGTAGGTCTGAGAATTGGCCAACATCTACTTTTCATACAAGTCAAAGTCGAAGTCAAAGTCAAAGTCAAAGTCAAAGTCAAAGTCAAAGTCGAAGTCGAAGTCAAAGTCAAAGTCGAAGTCAAGAGCGTATTCAGTAGGTCTGAGAATTGGCCAACATCTACTTTTCATACAAGTCAAAGTCGAACGTAGTCAAAGTCAGAGTCAAAGTCAAAGTCAAAGTCAAAGTCAAAGTCAAAGTCAAAGTCAAAGTCAAAGTCAAAGTCAAAGTCAAAGTCAAAGTCAAAGTCAAAGTCAAAGTCAAAGTCAAAGTCAAAGTCAAAGTCAAAGTCAAAGTCAAAGTCAACTTATATATTAAATTTTCGTGTCAGTTTTCGTTCCCATACTCCGAAACGGCTAGACAGTCATAGTCAAAGTCATAGTCAAAGTCATAGTCAAAGTCATAGTCAAAGTCATAGTCAAAGTCATAGTCAAAGTCATAGTCATAGTCATAGTCATAGTCATAGTCATAGTCATAGTCATAGTCAGTCATAGTCATAGTCAAAGTCAAAGTCAAAGTCAAAGTCAAAGTCAAAGCCAAGTCAAAGTCAAAGCCAAGTCAAAGTCAAAGTCAAAGTCAAAGTCAAAGTCAAAGTCAAAGTCAATGTCGAAAGTCGAAAGTCGAAAGTCGAAAGTCGAAAGTCAAAGTCAATGTCGAAAGTCGAAAGTCGAAAGTCGAATGTCGAAAGTCGAAAGTCGAAAGTCAAAGTCAAAGTCAAAGTCAAAGTCAAAGTCAAAGTCAAAGTCAAAGTCAAAGTCAAAGTCAAAGTCAAAGTCAAAGTCAAAGTCAAAGTCAAAGTCAAAGTCAAAGTCAAAGTCACAACAACAACAACAAAAATAAACTCAATAGAAATAAACTCAAAATAAAAAGATATACAATCAAATAAAATCTATATTATAATAAAACTGTAGAGGTCAAATGTTTGTACATAGAAAAAAAAAGTCGAAATCCGAGTCAGGAGGATGTAAGAAGTGAATTAGAACTATTTAGAACATATCCAGACAATTTTATTTTTATTTGTTTCTCTGTCTGTTTGTCTGTTTGTACGGGCTAATCTCCGAAACTACTAGACCAAATGAAATTTTGCATGGTGGTATCTTATATCTCCAGTCAACATATTAGATACTTTTTACCACGGGAAAATATTAAATCTTACGGGAAACGGTGCACGGAAAAGTCGAAAAACAAACCGCCGCGTTTAGAAATTTTTCCCGTGAGAATGAGGTATTTTTTTTTATTTCTCTTCGTAAGAACTATCCTTGGACTTCAAAGAACATTTAAAAAAAAGAATTGATAAAATTGGTCCAGGCGTTGTTGAGTTATGCGCTTACCAACACATTTTGCAATTAATTTTTATATTTTAAATATAAACAAGCAAGCAAACGCGCAACGGACGGATGGCTGTTAGGTTGTTTATTACCACAACCTGTGCGCTAGGCGGGTTAGGGCTTGGGGATCGCAGTTGTTTTGCTTCTTCATACCATATTACCGAGATCGTCAATAGCAACAACTGCGATCCCTGATCCATCGGCTAAGCTGTGAACTATCATCAGTTGCCTACCATAATACCTAATGCCCATCTTTAACGTTAGATGCATAAAAATTGAATTCAGCTGATAAATTAACAAAACACTAGGTAATTTATTATTCTGTGGCGGCACGAAGTTCGCCGGGTCCGCTAGTTTATTATAAATTTTTATGGACATGAGATAACAGTTCATGCGACAATTTAAAGTAGAGCAAGGAGGAGCCACCAACTGATTAGGATACCACGGTGCTTTAACTGCTTCCACTCGAGTATTTTGTCCAGGCCTGGTTTGAATTTGCTCACGAGAATGTCTCTTTATCCACACTTTAAGATTATAGCCAAACGTTGACTATAGAGGTAGTACACAACACGATATACGAATTCTCGTATCAAGGCGCGTGCGCACGGTGTGAGACTTCACGGAAGACTGGTTGGCCAGCATTTCTTTGACCAACCTTCAATGGAAAAAATTGATGGAGTTTTTATCAACTTACCAACCAAATTTACAAACGAGAATTGAACATACTCCCCACCGAAATCATTGTGATGATTTCCTACATGAATGTACAGAGTAGGTATGTATATTTTTTGAAAGGTAATACATAATAAAACTAAAATTCATAAAACTACAAAACTATGCAACTCTATTTTAAATTATAAGTGTTTAAAAATATGTAAATGTTGAGTGTACCTATAAGAAATTTGCATAGAATACATATCTAATTATGAAATAAAATATAGTAAAAACTAGTTTGCATAAGGCAAAGGACTAAGTTTATTAACTGGTCTCTTGTAGAGGCCATTTTGCGTACGGACGGTAACGACACGTACGACACTGTCGATCCCAGGATGAATAGCTTCGATCCTACCTAAAAGCCATTGTAAAGGACGAGTTAGGTTAGATTTTAATAAAACGAGATCGCCTATTTTTGGTCGAAATTTAAAACAATTAGCACACTTTGACAGTACTGACCGAATAATGCTACGAGCATTAACGATCCAATAGCTTTTACACAAGATACCTTGTAGGGTACGAGGTCCTACATGAAGATACATTTTATGAAAGTGCGTGATAATAGCTTAGTGATGTGACATTTCTTTGGAAGTATGACAGGGTGCTTCGTATTATACGGAAGGTCAGCTTGTAAAATTCTACCCCCCACCCTGAGGAAACCTGCAGGGTCGAGAAAGGGTGCTAGTTTGCGCATGGAAGCTACATAACCTTTCTTTTCCAATGTTTTGATTTCTGTATTAAAATGATTAATTTGAACTACATGAACTATGCTATCATGTGCCAGTTTAAGCTCTGCTGTCCTCAGTGGACCACTTGTCCTTTCTGAGTGACATACTTTTGATTTTAAGTTCGATATAAATCGATGACACCAGGCCAAGACACGCTGGAGTCTGTTAAAAGATGAAAATTTATTGAAATCGTTTTCCAAATCATTGATTAAAATTTTATCGTCAGAAGTAGTAAAATTAAAAGTATCAGATTTTGTTTTTAACTCGGGAATTTTGTCACTTTGTATAAAGAATGTAGTGACAGGCCAGTTGTGAGGGTCCTCACGAAGCCAGTCGGGCCCGTGAGTCCACTGGGCAGCCGCAGCTACGAGCTGTGACGGCATGCTCCCGCGAGAACAAATGTCAGCCGCATTGTTTTCGCTGCTAACATGAAACCAACAATTTGGTGGCACAACTTCAATAATTTTACTAACACGGTTAGCAATTATGTATTTAATTTATAGGGCGCCGTTTGAAGCCAAGATAAAACAACGCTTGAATCACTTAACGCAGTTATATGATATTTAAAATCTTTTAAGTTTTGTACGACAAAACATATTAACTTTGAGAGCAGCACGGCAGCCTCAAGTTCGAGTCTCGGTATTGACAATGTTTTTGTGGGCGCAACCTTACTTTTACTGGTTAACAATCTAACCTTTACGTTGCCACAGTTATCCACACTCCGAACGTAAATACAAGCAGCGTAGCCTCGTGATGACGCATCACAGAATGCAACGAGCTGTACAGTAGCGAACGCAGGTATCAATAGATGCCGTTCGATGCGCATGCTTGCCAAGTTAGGTAAATCCTGAATAAATTTATTCCATCTTACACACAGTTCAGTGGGCAAAGACTCATCCCAGCCTAGGCCTTATTTCCACAAGTCTTGCATAATACATTTTGCTACAAATGTACAAGGTGAAATAAATCCAATTGGATCAAAAATACTGGCTAATAATTTAAGTACTGAGCGCTTTGTATTTTTCGTGTCAGACATATTTAGATTAAATGCGAAACTATCGCACGAAGGTAACCAAGTCAAACCTAAAACCTTTATTGATGACGATAACGTATCGTCTTGAAAGTTGATACTTGTTATTTGTTCATCTTTCATCCTAGTGAGAAGATCTGGGTGATTACTTGCCCACTTACGTAAATCGAATCCACCGCTTCTAAGCAGGGCTATTAATGAATCTTGCAAGGCACAAGCTTCCTGGACAGATTGACACGACCACAACAGATCGTCTACAAAAAACCCTTGCATTATTATTTCAGCAGCCTTACGTTTAAACTCGTCAGAATTATTATCAAGTTGAGATAACTCGTCCATTGCCAGTTGATGCAACGTGCGAACAGCAATGTACGGCGCACTACGAAGCCCATAAGTATTAGTTTTTAATTCATAAATACGCACCGGTTCTAATGACGAATCTCGCCAAAGAATGTGTTGATATATTCTTTCTGACGGATTAATGAGCACGGCTCGATACATTTTTGAAACGTCAGCAGTAAAACATACCTCGTATAATCTAAAATTAGTTATTATTTTGGCTAAATCCTGATGTAACTTTCTCCCGGTTAATAATGTGTCATTAAGCGAAGAGCCAGTTGTTGTTTTGGCAGAGCCATCAAACACAACGCGCAAGGGCGTGGTTGTACTAGAAGGACGCAATACACAGTGATGGGGAATAAAGTACTTAGTAGGTTCAGTACCTTTGTAAAGTTCCATATGTCCTAAGGACTCGTATTCATGCATAAAATTGGCGTACGCCTTGCTAAGATCAGGTGATCGAGTTAGTCGGCGCTCAACTTGAGTTAAACGTTTAAATGCGAAATCGTATGAGTCACCAAGTGGCTCACGTTTTGGATTTAATAATATTGGGGCAACGTAACGACCAGTTTCGTCACGATAATGATTTTTAATAAAAATATTTTCGGCGACTTCTTCATCGGGACTTAATGGAACTGAGCACGGCACAGACTCCACCTCCCAAAATGTTTTGAGAGTGTCATTAAGAAGATCGTCTTGACCGTCTTGATCTTGATCGTCGTCGTAGACGCTACAACGTAAGAATCGTCGCTGGAAGTCGGCACGGCCAGCTTGCCAGCTATGACGTAGCCAAACACACTACTCAGGGCTGCAGGTGTGTCGGAGTTTAAAATAAATCTTTTTCCGTCATAAATATGAGGGAAAATGTCACCGGCTAAAATAATATCAATCGGTGTTTTTTTGTAAAAATGAGGATCAGCTAAGTGTAAATTTAATCCCACCAAAAACATACCTGTTAAAAAGGGGGCGGCCAAGTTCCTATCGGCTAATTGTTCGCCTAAAAAAGGATTGAAATCCAATCCAATACCAAGTTTAGATGCACTTTAAATTTGATCATAATCATCGTCATCAACAGCCTGATCCACTGGTAAACATTTGCCATTCCCAAGACTCGCAACCACATTCTAAATTTGAACTTGGCAGGTTTTCGTGCGTAATACTTAATTAATTTGTATAATTAAATTTATTATTTCTTTTCGAGTCGACAGCAAACTCAGCAATTTATTATTTATATAATAATTAAATTAATCTATTTATTAAACTAATTTAACCTGCCAAGTTCAAATTTAGAATGTGGTTGCGAGTCTTGGGAATGGCAAATGTTTACCAGTGGATCAGGCTGTTGATGACGATGATTATGATCGAATTTAAAGTGCATCTAAACTTGGCATTGGATTGGATTTCAATCCTTTTTTAGGCGAACAATTAGCCGATAGGAACTTGGCCGCCCCCTTTTTAACAGGTATGTTTTTGGTGGGATTTGAATACTTTTTTGAAGAAATCGTATCTTTTTTTTCTTTTTGTGCCACGCCTTCGTCCATTGTTAACCACAGAATAAATATATTTAATCATCCGGACACTCCATGCAGCAAATTTATTTTGACAACCTAGTTACTTCTTTTAGAAAAAAACCGGCCAAGTGCGAGTCGGACTCGCGCACCGAGGGTTCCGTACAAACCTGCAAGGTTTACAAAGTTCGTTCATTACGACAATCGAGTCATAACTATGGTAATCTTATTGCAAAATGAAATTCATAACATTACAATGGGGAAAGATGGAGGAGCATAAATTTAAGACAAAGATCTCTTTATCGTTTAAGTAATCCTTTATTTTATATTAACACATATCATTTATCTATAATATAACTGAAACACTTATACTAGCCTTGCAGCAGACTTGCGAAAGTTCTTTTATTAAAGTTATTTATTTACTAAGTTTTTTAGTCACTATTTAGAAATCTGGTTCAAAAATATTAATTAAGTATTAAATTTGAACCAGACCTGTAAATGGTGACTGAAAAAGTTATGAATAGTACCACATTGAACATTGAAGTTCGAAAAAACGTTATCAATAGTTGTACAACTTCGTGTAGTGCTACTGTTTATTAACGGAAACATGTTTATGGATGAAAAATATGTGGAAATTCCATTTTGGGGATTCATTCTAAAATCTATATTGAAGTCTCCCACAACAATCAGACGAGAAGATGAAGTGTACATATTGAGGTTGCTGCCGAATATTGTTGTATTTATACATTCTATTGCAACATTAATTTGACATTGTGGTGACCTATATACAGTTATCACTCTGATATTAAACATTTCAAAATGCAAGCATTCACAATGGCCGTTTGCAGCGCCTGGGTTATTTAAATAATATCTTTTACATGATCCATCTGTCACGGCATCCTTAAGATTGCGACGTACATACGCGATAGATCCCCAACCTGGATTTGCATTAGATACAGCTGGACCATCTACTCTGCACACCTCATAAAAACCATCAAGTTCAAAAGTGTCTCTACGACATCCCCAGGTTTCAACAAACAATGCTGCATGGGAGGAATGAATAATAGGATCTATGATGACGTCTGAAAAATGTTTGCGCAATGATTGCACGTTATGAAATACAATTTGAACTGCATTATCTTCAGGTGTTTGCAAAAATTTATAATATGGTACCAATTTGTTTTGTTCTAGTCTTTTCATTTCTATACTTACAGCACTCGATTCTGATATTTCAGAGGGAGGTTTAAATGTACCTGAATTCACGACTAAAAACAGTCCAAACGATGACATTGCTCTAGAACAAGCTACATACAGCATCGATCTTTTTACATTTTTAGAAATATGGACCACAACTTTTTCTAAGGTGGCACCTTGCGACTTGTGAATTGTAATACCTTCTGCTGGTACTATTGGAAACTGAGTACGCTGCACTACAAGATTTGAAGATTTCCACCTTTTCACAGTATAAGTGACGGCATCTAATGGCGTCCAATTCGAATTGAGATATTGACGATGTTTTCGAGAAGTTACTTGACATTTACTTCTTGTAGCTATTCCCGTACTTTTATCGAACAGAACCCAAATACGTAAAGGCCGCTTTTCACTTGTCTTCTTGTGTCGACCGTAATCTATAGCCTTCAATATTCCGGTAGTACCATTCACAAGGCCATCTGTAGTGTCAATATTCACAGTTACCATATAACGTGCACCTACTCGTAAAAACAAATTCTTAGGAAGACCGTAGGTCTGCATTGTAGGTAGAGTATTTACAGATTGCAAGGCTTTTCTAGCAGCTTGCGGATTTGGTGCTCCAGAAACCACATCAAGTGCTTTAACCGAGTACCCTTCAGTGTTCATTCGAGACAATACTTGATTATTGTATTTGTCGACTTCATTGTTGGTCGCAAATAAGTGTATCGCTCCATGTGCCTCAATAGGTAAAGTATTAATACTGTAACATCTAGAATTAATTAACTCTATATCCATAGAAGTCATCCGACCGACAGCCATATTGTTTAAGGCTATTGCGAATGCCAGATCATCTCTTTGCCGCATTATTTCAGTCATCATAAAGAGACGGAATGGTTCCCACAACGGAGCACCAGCAAGGGGTGCCAATGGATTTCGACTACTGTTTGGCTGAAAAACCCAGTTGTCTCCTACCGGTGGTAACTGATTGAAGTCCCCGACGCTTATAATAGACATACCAGCAAATGGCGTATCTGTGTGAAATATTTGCTGCAATCTCCTATTAATTTGGTTCAGAGTTCTACTACCTAACATAGATATTTCATCCAAAATAATTAATCTTACTTTTGCAAGTTTGCATGCTAAGGTGTTCGCGATGCTTGCTGATAATTCGGGCATTGTTTGACCACATTGGGATACTGGAAGTCCAAACGTACTGTGAACAGTTTGACCACCGATTCCAAAAGCAGCTTTTCCCGTGTATGCACAAAGTAAAATTCTAGCATCATCAGGATTTATACCCGGAACTCTATTGAACATAAGCATTAAATATTGATACAAACCCTTAATTAACAAACTTTTGCCCACGCCGGCTCCACCACTAACAAAATAATAAAAAGGTGGTGGTGATTCTTGAGTGAAAATATGTCCTACATGTAAAACAAAATGTCTTTGATCACAATTAAATATTCTAACTAAACGCAATACATCATCTTCACACAAAACTGCTGGTTGGGCAATCGCTCCTCCTACTAAATCTGATTGATTTCCATGTAACTGTAGACAATGATCTGGATCACCTTCTTGTGTCTCTAATTCATAATCATCTAAAGGACGAGCTTTTTCTTTCACTGCACTATCCTCATCCTCTTCATCTTTATCTACATTACGAATTGCATCCAACAATGCCTCAAACTCATCTGGCCCCCCCAAGCGATTAAATTGAAGACTTTCTGAACGGATTTCATCACTAAGTTCAATAAATTTCTGTTCGAGGTTTATAACGTCATTGACTAATTCACTAATTTCATCCCTCCAGTTTGTGTATAACATTAGCTGCTCCCTGTAGAAATTGTCGGGATCTTGAGCTCTATTATATCTTCGGAAACGTATGACCCTGGGTTTCCTTCTTTTTCGCACGTATCCATCGTTATTTAACAACTCAATCCAATTTCCTATACACTCATGGTCAGTGTTTTCACCTTCATGTGTACGTGAGATTTTAGTTGAAAAAGTATAATACGCAGCAAAATAAGCTAAACTCATTGTATCAAACGTTTGATCACGTGGCCGATTTTTATAATGATCCAGTAAATTTTTTTTAAATATGTCTGTGGACGATGGATCCAAGGACTGCAAATCTATGAAAGATTTCAAAATACCCACTCGTTCATTGGGGTGTCCTGTGTTTATGTAAACATCGCTCTCAGAGGCTTGTGACATCGGAAGTCCCGCCAGACAGTAAATTGCCTCTTGGGCTGAAATTTCCGAAGAATTTAAAAATACTTTTGATATTGCGCGTAGAGAGTCTCTTATGCTACTGTTGCCATTTTTGGCCTCTTCGACCGCCGCTCTTAGTAAATTTGACATGCCTCGATCAGCTTTGTTAATATAATCGACAATATAAACGGAACAGGCAAATGGATCTAGTATAAATTGGCAATCCATATTAGCTCGCTGTAATTCCAATACCTTTTTACAAAATGGATTAACCATGACGTCTTTTGGTCGTCTCTGTAGATATATTTTGGGCCGTTTAAGTGTTGATCTAACTGCCCATATGTATTTTTCGATATTTAATTCTTTCGATGCTAAGTACTCATCAAATGTTAAATGTGGCGGAATATTCACCAAGTCGTCCTTTAACTTTTTAGATACTTCTTTCCATTCTTTTAGGCTTGGATTATCTTCTTCCAGAGGTGTCAGAAGACGTGTCTTATCCATTGGAAAAAAAGGTATTCCAAACCTACAAGGACGACTTGGCTTGGGATGACATGAATGTGTGTGTTTGTGAGTTTGTATCTTAACTAAGTCTTCATCTAAATCTTCACTATTGCAGGATATGATTTGGTCAACAAACATTATAACCTTTTCAGTTGATGATTGATCTCCAGGAATGAAGATAGGCGCATCTTCTATCCACAACATGATATGGGCATGAGGAGAACCTCTGTTTTGGAATTCTATTCGATGGTATTGATGGTTTATTTTAAGTTTACCAAAAGGCCCAACGGGAGACAGCCATGTTTTTTTTAGTTCTTTATAACGTGTTTCAAAAAAAGTAGCGCATATAAATGGGTCGGACTGAATGAGTCGCACTTTTTCTGCGTATGGAATATTTTGTGATTCCTCAAGCGACACTTCCTCTTTGTCAACTGTGCTTTTAAGCTGTTTTATTAAATGAGGCCATTGCGTTTCAGCTGCTGATATCGTCATAAACAATGTTGGGACACCGAACTGCCGAATCATTGCTAACAATTTTTTCTTTTCTTCTTCCCAGTGTGCTGGGGAATTTCTCACACTACTAAGAATTCTATATCCATCGTCATGCTGAATGAGGTTCTGTAAGTAGTCGTCATTAAGAAGGTTGTTTACTAAAATAGGAGCGCCGTTGACGGTTTTCTTTCGAAGACAAGTAGCTATGTGTCCACCTATTTGGGTCATCTGTTGTTTCTTTAATAAAGTAAACAAATAATCTGGCCGCATAGCCCTTCTATCATACCGAGTTATTTCGGATTTCATTATGTCAGAAGAACTTAGTTTTATTTTAAACTGCCTTTTAATTCCACCGTGAATCTTAATGAAAGCTAATTCTTCAAGAAAGTCGTCATACAGTAGTGATAGCGGGTACTTACCCTCACCGGGTGCCATTGTTATGACGACATCCTGCTCATTATCAAGTAAAGTTTCAGCATTACCGGGATTTACTGGTTCATCTATTAACTCACCAAGTTCACATGTGCATTCATTGTTATCTATACGATCATTATCACCATCAACTTCGTCGTCGTATGCCCAGTTATCATCATATGTAATATTTAATTCTTTAAATAATTCTGTTTGGACTAAATATTTTGCTGCTTCTCTCACTATTGCAGGACGAATACGCTCCTGACGACCGTGTTTGTAGCACATTTTTCGCTTTAAAACAAGTGTTATGATATGACTATCAGATGCATGCCGTGGTAACGCTGAGACCATAGTGTTAACATCGACTGGAACGTTGACTACATTCCCTACCAATCCATGTTGATAACCGAGACCTTGACCTCGCCTGACTATTTTAAGGAATATATGTCGTGGTGATACAATACGTTCCTCAAGTGGAGTAAGTTGTTGCAGAACATCTGGAATTACAGGATAAGTTAAACCATTGTACATGGCAAGCCTTGGTATTTTGCCTTCTTTTAGATATTTTTGACACGTGTAACAAAATGAACCACAGCCACCAGATGTATTGATTTGAAATAAATCATTTAGGTTTTGATTTGAAAATGTTTTAGGCAACTGATCTTTTCTCATGACTCTAAGCGAATTTTTGTGCCACAAACGACCGCAACAGGAACAGATATTCGTGTGACCATCTGCGATATTATCAAAAAAATTTTGACGTACGGCCATCCAATCACGTAGATAAGTATTTTTTCTAAAATTACGCGTCTCTTTCTCACGTTCAACATAATCTGAATCCTGCCTATTTAATTGATGTTCAATTGTGTTATGACTTTGCTCTTCATCTCTGTATACAGGATCCTCTCGTAACACACGATGAGCAGTCGTGTCACGAGCTTGTTCATTTTGTCTGTATACAGGGTCCTCGCGTAACACACCATGAGCTAGCATGTTACGAGCACGTACATTATCACGTTTCCGTGTAGATTCCTGTGACCTTTGTAATCTCTTTGACAGTCTGTTTCTTATTCTCTCCTTAATTTTAACGTCTTCTTTATTTCTCGATTCACGTTTTTTCTCTTTATTATATTTTTTAAGGTCTTCTGACGATTTTCGTTTCCGAGGAATAGATAGAATTTTTTGAGAAAGTGTATCACCAGACTTATCAGCTACTAAAGACGCAGAGTTTTTAGGAGTATACGTCATGGATATTGGCGTAGGTGACTTAGGTGTATAGGTCATGGAGTATACTGAGGTATCAGGGATTACGAGATTCCTCGAGGTCCGTCGCCGTACGATATGCCACAGCTGGCCTATTAATTTTAGGATGAGTTTGCTTGTATTTCTGTTTAGCTTCAAGTACTTGTTCTGAGCGGGTTTTTTTAGACTTTTTTGGACGACCACCTTTATTATGTCTTGGACGACCAACCTTTGAATCTTGCGTTTTATTTACCAAACTTTCCTGCGTATTATCGTTTGTGTTATTTAGTAATTCTTCGGACCCGATTGGCGAACAAAAATCATAATGACCCGATGATAAATTACCCGAAAAAAGTAAACGCTTTATTGCATATCCTTCTCTGCCAAACACACCCCTCAGAATACCCGTATTACGTTCATACACTTCGAACCTCGCTGGATACAAAAATCCTGCTGCCTTCACCTCAGCAGTACCGCCATAACTGGAGGATTGGAGCATCGTAGCTTTGTACTCTTGTCGTGAAGAGAAAGGATCTCCCCGGGCATTGCTTGTATACAAATTAAACTCGTTCCAGTTGTCATAAATATAGTTAACTATTGTAGTTCTTAGTAATTGTGTTTGATCAAAATTAGTGGAATTGTAAATAGAAAACGCTATTGCATGAAATAAACAACTTCCATCGGGAGGCATAGGTATTATACTATGTAAAATAGTATTTTCGTTGACGATTAATGCAACTGTAGCCATAATTATATCTTTACAAAGTTTTGCAATTGGAAAACAAAACAGAAACAAACAAAATCGACGAGAAATTGTCATTGTCATTTTTTTTTTTTTTTTTTCTTTTTATTTATTTATTCTATTAAGTATTTCAACTTGATAGCTCTACGCGTTCATGAGGAAAAAAGTAATAAGTTTATATTTATTAAAAAATATATATTTTGTAATGTAACTAAAAATTTAAGGTTTTCGGAATTTTTCCTTTATGTGTGCTATAAAACGTTGCTTCATGCCAAATTTCAAGATTCTAGGTCGACTGGAAGTACCCTTTAGGTTTTGATTCCCTTGCGAGTACTTGCGAGTTTCAAAATATGCAGCTTAAATTGCTGTTTCTTTTGATTGCGTTGACATAGAAGTTTGATTTTGTTACAGCTTAAAGGTATTATAGACCTGAGTATTTGGTATGAATTTCAATTTAATACCTCTACGCGTTTATGAGGAAATGGGTAGTAATGTTAAAATTATTAAAAAAATATATATTATGTGATGTAACTAAAAATTTATGGTTTTCGTAATTTTTCCTTTATCTATGCTATAAGACGTTGCTTCGTACCAAATTTCAAGATTCTGAATTCACGGGAAGCACCCTGTAGGTTTTGATTCCCTTGCAAGTGTCGAAAATTTGCGGCATAAACGGCTGTATCTTTTGATTGCGTTGGCTTAGAAGTTTGATTTTTTCACAGCTTCAAGGGACAGTAGACCTGAGTAATTGATATAAATTTCAGCTTCATACCTCCACGCGTTCCTGAGAAAAAGGGTCTTGACAGACGGACAGACGGACAACAAAGTGATCCTATAAGGGTTCCGTTTTTTCCTTTTGAGGTACGGAACCCTAAAAACCAAAGAGTTTTGAAGAGCCGAAGCTGGCTCTTCCAACCTCTGAGAAAAACAACTGCAAGTCAGGGTTATTACGAGATTAAATTAAAAAAATATATTCTATAATACTGCGTAGCGTACATAGATTTTTGTCATAAAATCTTCTTATTAAACCTTTCTAGATAATGCCAAACGTCGCTACACTTGACGTAAGTGACATGACTTAAAATTTAGTGACAGCGTTGTAGCGATATCGAATTTGTTTGCATGAAACAACTTTGGAGTAGCGGGCAATATTATTTTAAATCTCAAATTATTATTTTTTAAGTTTTAGTCTTATCTTTAAGTCAAGTGTTTACGTATTAAATAGTTGATAGTTAAATTAAATGACATTCAGTACATCGGTCAAATTTATATTATAATACTAGCGGACCCGGCGAACTTCGTGCCGCCACAGAATAATAAATTACCTAATGTTTTGTTAATTTATCAACTGAATTCAATTTTTATGCATCTAACGTTAAAGATGGGCATTAGGTATTATGGTAGGCAACTGATGATAGTTCACAGCTTAGCCGATGGATCAGGGATCGCAGTTGTTGCTATTGACTATCTCGGTAATATGGTATGAAGAAGCAAAACAACTGCGATCCCCAAGCCCCAACCCGCCTAGCGCACAGGTTGTGGTAATAAACAACCTAACAGACATCCGTCCGTTGCGCGTTTGCTTGCTTGTTTATATTTAAAATATAAAAATTAATTGCAAAATGTGTTGGTAAGCGCATAACTCAACAACGCCTGGACCAATTTTATCAATTCTTTTTTTAAAATGTTCTTTGAAGTCCAAGGATAGTTCTTACGAAGAGAAATAAAAAAAAAAACCTCATTCCGACGGGAAAAATTTCTAAACGCGGCGGTTTGTTTTTCGACTTTTCCGTGCACCGTTTCCCGTAGGATTTAATATTTTCCCGTGGTAAAAAGTATCTAATATGTTGACTGGAGATATAAGATACCACCATGCAAAATTTCATTTGGTCTAGTAGTTTCGGAGATTAGCCCGTACAAACAGACAAACAGACAGAGAAACAAATAAAAATAAAATTGTCTGGATATGTTCTAATTCACTTCTTACATCCTCCTAACTCGGATTTTGACTTTTTTTTTCTATGTACAAACATTTGACCTCTACAGTTTTATTAGTATAGATTTTATTTGATTGTATATCTTTTTATTTTGAGTTTATTTTTATTGAGTTTATTTTTGTTGTTGTTGTTGTTGTTTTGACTTTGACTTTGACTTTGACTTTGACTTTGACTTTGACTTTGACTTTGACTTTGACTTTGACTTTGACTTTGACTTTGACTTTGACTTTGACTTTGACTTTGACTTTGACTTTGACTTTGACTTTGACTTTGACTTTGACTTTGACTTTGACTTTGACTTTGACTTTGACTTTGACTTTGACTTTGACTTTGACTTTGACTTTGACTTCGTTCGAATTTGACTTGTATGAAAAGTAGATGTTGGCCAATTCTCAGACCTACTGAATACGCTCTTGACTTCGACTTTGACTTTGACTTCGACTTTGACTTTGACTTTGACTTCGACTTTGACTTGTATGAAAAGTAGATGTTGGCCGATTCTCAGACCTACTGAATACGCTCTTGACTTCGACTTTGACTTTGACTTCGACTTTGACTTGTATGAAAAGTAGATGTTGGCCGATTCTCAGACCTACTGAATACGCTCACAAAATTTCATGAGAATCGGTCTAGCCGTTTCGGAGGAGTATGGAATCGAACACTGTGACACGAGAATTTTATATATAAGATAAATAAAATAGGTACAGTAGGCAGCACATGCGGCTGGATATTCGCTCCACGATTTTCGCTCCTACTACTACAGGATAAAGACGCTCCCAAGGTCATTATGTCCAGCCGCATGTGCTGGCTACGGTACACGATGCATTTTAAAATTTGTCAACAATTAAGATAATATACATATCGTACTTAGCCAATCTTTATTCCTAATGTTTACAGTATTCAGAGCTCGATTGGTCGTTTTTTTTATACAAGCGCACATTATTAATCTTTCTACAACGGTCTCTTTCGATAAATTAAGAATAATAAAAATTTCACGATGTGACAAGGTTATCACGTCTTATAACAAGCGCTACAGTGTATTAAGGCTGCCACACACCGGATACGTCTGCATCACGACGCATTGCGTCTGCAGCACCGCGCACAGAAGGCCGTTCACACAGTATCGCAGACGAATGCAGCAGCGCGGTGTCAGTGTCAATAGGAAATCCCGTGTAATTCAACCTTATAACAACCTTTACGTCCGATTCGCGCGTGCGACGTTCCCGTTCCGCTGCCGCGCGCGCCATATCGGTCACAAAATATCACAAAATATAAAGGAAAATGAAATAAAATGCACGATATTTTTTACGCAACTGACATTTATTGATTTGTAACCATGGTAACCCATGTCAGTTTGTGTTGTGTTCGTGCCGTGCGTCTGATGCACGCAGACGTGCTGCATTGCGTCTGCGACCATTTCAGTGTGAACGTCGTATTTCAGGTTAATACATTACAGATCGTGTCGCACGCAGATGCAACGCAATGCGTATCCGGTGTGTGGCAGCCTTTATTATGAATACATGACAATATATTTTATACCCCCCTGCCCTCTCCCCCCTCTTCTCATCGTATTCTCATTGTACCACTTGTTTAGAAATATTTTTATTATAAATTCGATATTCAATTAAGCCAACTTTCTTAAATTTCATAATTTTTTGTTAATCTATGTAGATACGACCTGTGTGCCAAATTTCATAAGGCTAGGACAATTGGAAGTGGCCTAAACATTTTGATTACCGGTCAGTGAGTGAGTCAGTCAGTGCCAAAATTAACTATTTTCACAGGGTTATATTTCAGAATTTACTGAAGCTATATATATGAAATTTGGCATACTGCTTTAGTACTAGTATATAATTACGAAGGTACAATTTTATCTCTGTACTTGCAATAGGCACTGAGCTACAAGGGGGTCAAAAGTGAGTCGAAACGGTTCGTGTAAATAGTGCACGGCATGCGTGCGGCTTGTTGCTGGAACTTGGCCTGCGCACTCCCGTGCGCTTAGATTTCTTGTATTCATTTACAACATGCTGTGGAATGTTTACAGTAGGTAAATCCGAAGTAATTTTTTTAAGTATTACAGCGTCAATATTAAAAGTTGGATTGTCCTGATTTACAGGTTGCAAAATACAAGACGTCATCCCATAATTTTTGAGAGTTTCACCTCCTAGTCCATAAATATTTAAAGAACATTTTCGTTGAGACAACCCTAAACGTTGTAAACAATCAATAGATATAAAATTTGACTGCGCGCCTGAGTCTATAAGAACTCGGCACGGCTGGCGGTTCTGAAACTGATCCATAACATCAACTATAGCGGTTCCCAATATAACGGTACTATAGCTAGGCATAGATGACGTATGGCAGTTAGTCAATGAATCGTTATCAGTGGTCGTCGCATGCGCTACGGTAGGGTCTGGAGAGGGCGCAGGCTGCGGCGCGGGACGCGGCGGCGTTACCGGTTCATTTTTTGCACTACTACGAGTAGTATCATCTTGGTGCAACAATACGTGATGCGCTTGTTGACAAATAAAACATTTAAAATTACTTTTGCATTCGCTCGCGGTATGATTAGATTTAAGGCAATTGTGACACAATTTAAGGCAATCAGCACGGCTGATACGTTGCTTACCTGTCAATTTACGAAATTGATCGCAACGGAAAATCATGTGATTTTCGCCACAATGAGCACAAGTCAACTTAGAGGTTGAATTAATACGTGAAGACGAAGCATGAGAATAACTTGGTTGAGAATTAACCTTATCGAATTTCGACTGTTTTATATTTGTCTGCCTTTTAAATTGTTGCATATTAGAACCACTACTAGCATGCGACATTGAATGATTCAGAACCTATATATGATTTTGAATGAATGAAATTAATTCAGAAAATTCAGGAATGGAATTTTGATCCTGATTCTGCTCAAATAACTTACGGCTTTGTGGATCTAAAGCTCGTAATGCAATATGACAAAAAACATAGCTGCTCAAGTCGTCAATATTCAACGCTTGTATAGCTTTATATGAGTGATCAAACGTCTCAATGAATGAATTTAAATAAGTTGGTGACTCCTTGTTAAGTGCTGAAAAATTTAACATTTTATCTATGTACCTACCGACCAACATACGGCGGTCTTGATATTTATCAAGTAACGACTTCCATACCAAGTCATAATTAGCGGCAGAAATAGGAACGCTTTTTACGATATTTAAGGCAGCTCCTTTTGTGCACGACAGTAAGTAATGAAATTTGTCTATTTTTAGGGTTCCGTACCTCAAAAGGAAAAAACGGAACCCTTATAGGATCACTTTGTTGTCCGTCTGTCCGTCTGTCAAGACCCTTTTTCTCAGGAACGCGTGGAGGTATGAAGCTGAAATTTATATCAATTACTCAGGTCTACTGTCCCTTGAAGCTGTGAAAAAATCAAACTTCTAAGCCAACGCAATCAAAAGATACAGCCGTTTATGCCGCAAATTTTCGGCACTTGCAAGGGAATCAAAACCTACAGGGTGCTTCCCGTGAACTTAGAATCTTGAAATTTGGTACGAAGCAACGTCTTATAGCATAGATAAAGGAAAAATTACGAAAACCATAAATTTTTAGTTACATCACATAATATATATTTTTTTAATAATTTTAACCTTACTACCCATTTCCTCATAAACGCGTAGAGGTATTAAATTGAAATTCATACCAAATACTCAGGTCTATAATACCTTTAAGCTGTAACAAAATCAAACTTCTATGTCAACGCAATCAAAAGAAACAGCAATTTAAGCTGCATATTTTGAAACTCGCAAGTACTCGCAAGGGAATCAAAACCTAAAGGGTACTTCCAGTCGACCTAGAATCTTGAAATTTGGCATGCAGCAACGTTTTATAGCACACATAAAGGAAAAATTCCGAAAACCTTAAATTTTTAGTTACATTACAAAATATATATTTTTTAATAAATATAAACTTATTACTTTTTTCCTCATGAACGCGTAGAGCTATCAAGTTGAAATACTTACTTAGTACTTAGTTACTTAAACGATAAAGAGATCTTTGTCTTAAATTTATGCTCCTCCATCTTTCCCCATTGTAATGTTATGAATTTCATTTTGCAATAAGATTACCATAGTTATGACTCGATTGTCGTAATGAAAGAACTTTGTAAACCTTGCAGGTTTGTACGGAACCCTCGGTGCGCGAGTCCGACTCGCACTTGGCCGGTTTTTTTTATTTCAATGTTAGGCCGATCATGTACCAATGAACAGAATGTCTCATAGAAAGTATTAAAATTCTCAATATCTCCATCAAACGTAAACAGTTCGATTTTAGGTAGACGGGGACGCGATTCTATGGTCTGCTCCTTCTTTATAATATTATCGTAAGACTGAGAAACGGGCGCGAGTTTATGAGCATGCATTTTTATCGCAAAATATAACTCATTTAAAGCTTTTATTTCTTGGGTTTTACACAATGCTTTAGGATTTGTTTTTAGTTCTATTTCGAAAATATCAAATATTAATCGATTAAAATGTTTTCGATAATCATCGACCTCAGCCACACGTACCTAATAAGAACATTTCTTTTGTATCGGCCAACATAGGCATTTTCGTCATATCGAAAATTTGTTGCATTTCGGAAAATATCGATTCTTTACGACTAATCATTACCTTGAGTTCGACATCATCGGACAAATCTTTACCGTCCGTCCGTTATGAGTTTTTAGAAATGACGGTTTTAAATAAAAGATGAGATAATTTTTTGAACCGCGTGTCGGAATATTAAAATGATGTTTCTAGAAATTATATATACCTATATAGGTGAATGGAATTAAAAATACAATTAATTTGTATAAAGGATAGTGGGCAAAAATGTATGGGCGGCACACCCACTTCCGCCAAAGATTCGACTACTTTAGTTTGAAAGGTATCATGTTCATATTTCTTTGTGCCAATGCGCATCAAATTCTGCCCCGAGGTTCTCTATTTATTTGAAGTTGAAACAAGCACAACTACAAACACATTTTGTTTATTGTTACTTTACAAGAAATAAAACAAACATTTTATAATTATTATTCGTCAAAGAGCGTCGATGGCCTAGTGGCTAGGGCCAGCACCGGTTCGATCCCCGCCACGTACAAATGTATTTTCGAATTTCGAATTTAAATGTACGTTTATTCGACGCTCTTACAGTGAAGGGAGACATCGTGATGAAACCTGTACACACCGCGAACGAATTCATTTTTTTATTATTATTATCTATAATAACTGAGTCTAAGAAAAGAGCCGGTCGGTGGATGTTTTCCTCGAGTCTTGCCAGCCTCAAAAACCATAATATAATGAACATGACATGGGCGCAGCAACCCAAAGTCCGGTTGCCTATTTTGCGCTAGGGGTAAGACCTTATCGTGGGCGCATTCTAAATCAGACTCAGCGCTGTCAGCGACCAGAAACGCCAAAAAAAAGGATAGCTGACAATGATGTCGCTGACGGTGTCGACGCGACGACGATGTGGGGGAGTGCGGGGGATTTTATGGTCGCCCAGCCTTTTCTCCATTATAATATATAATTAAGATTCACATTATTAGAGTTATTAATAATTGTAAAAAAACGGTAACTAGCGAGTAAAAATATTTTATTTATTAGGTATGTATACATATAGTTTTATGTGATGATCTGTCGGAGTGTCCGGTGAAGCTTGATTAGTCGTAATCTATTCGACACAAGCATAAGGCAATTTAAAAAAAAATCTGTCGGATATTTTACCACGGCGTTATAATAAAAAATGTTCATTTTTAGAAGGTGTTATCAGTTATAATTAGTATATGACTGGCGGAGCTGGGTGTATCTTGCCCACCATCCTTTATTTGAATGAATAAGATCCAAAAGAGATCCGTGGTCGAATGGACCAGAAAAAATTGTGCGGTTTTGCAGCAATTATAATACCGCTGGTAGATTTATTTGAGGTAGTGGACTGTATATAATAAGAAAATGTGATGTAAGTGTGTAGGACGACAAAGGGTAAAAAACTCGCTTGCAAATTTAGAAAATAAGAATCACTCCACCAACCTTGACTATCCTTGCTTCGTCGGCAGCAGATGACACACGGTGCTTTAACTGCTTCCACTCGAGTATTTTGTCCAGGCCTGGTTTGAATTTGCTCACGAGAATGTCTCTTTATCCACACTTTAAGATTATAGCCAAACGTTGACTATAGAGGTAGTACACAACACGATATACGAATTCTCGTATCAAGGCGCGTGCGCACGGTGTGAGACTTCACGGAAGACTGGTTGGCCAGCATTTCTTTGACCAACCTTCAATAGAAAAAATTGATGGAGTTTTTATCAACTTACCTACCAAATTTACAAACGAGAATTGAACAATATTGTTATTGTTGTTTACATTGTCGATTAACGGATGATTTCATTTGTTAATCCCTGGTTAACTGGGTCACGTGAGCGGATAAAATCGTTACTCGATTATCCAATTATCATCATTATCAACGTCAGGTAAACACATTGTCTAAGTCAGATCAACTTCGTCATAAAATTCGTCATGAGGGTACTAGTAGTTAAAAGTAGGTAGGTTTATTTAAAGCCTTCATTGTACAACGAACTCTCAATAAAAAAAATACTTTAACGATTTGTAACACCTCTCTGTTTACATCGGGTTCAATTTTAACTAATTTCGTACCGCATCATTTTTACAAACAACTGAACAAACTAATTTTCACAATAAAATCACACGAGTTGGGCACTTTACGCCACAATGACGTTTCTAAACAAAACTACATAGCAAAACGCAAAATAAATCACTGAACAATTTTTCTAAATTACGCACGGTCTAACACGTTATACTGACTAACATTTTTATCCGATTATCTCTACAACTAAAATTCAACGGGCTATTCTCCTTAAACGTCAAACTAGGCGCTCATTATTTGGCGTACAACATTTTTAACTATGTTAACGATGGCAAATGGTACGCAACAAAACAATTTAACGTATTTACATCCGATTAAAATGGAACAGAAATATTACAGTAACCGATAAATATGGCGTGTGCGTTACGCCAGTACACCGTTAAGAAATAACACTGATTAATTTTGGTTCTAACTACCACGAGTAAAACCAATAATTAATCGTTTGATACTCAGATGAATTATCGTTAAATCAATCATTTCGAATACTTATTTGCGTTGATCGAAAATCTTGATTATTTTGACAACTCTAACACTACACTAGTATCATTTTTCTACCCGCAATAAAAACGTTTTAACGATCGCATGGAATATGAACTTCTCAGAAATAGAAATTAAAAATTTGAATAATAATGTATGACAAGGGCAAGTGCTTAGACTCCCATCCTCCACCAGTTCGATCGAGGTTGGTGTCACCATAAATCGTCAAATTCCTAATAAGTTCTAAAACGTACACAGACGCATGAAAATTGAAATCATCACAAATTACACATGAAACTAAAACACTATGGCCTATAGTGTCTCACGCAACAAATTAAATCATTTAGTTGTGAAACTATTCTTATCCTCCGATTGCAAATCTGTTTAATTGGGAAATTAACGACTTTTGCACAACACTAACGTCACACTTTCTTCCTACCAACGATCAAGAAAAGAAATCTTCTACAAACTGCCGATCCTTATCCCGAAATTCCCTAGAATACAGGGCTCTTTATCCCACTTCTGATGACGGAAAAAGGACAGAAGACGATGGTGGGCAAAGCAAATAAATAAAGGAAACCCGCAAAGGGCTACACGCAGGAAATACGTTAAGCGTGGGCGTATGCTACAACAACTTTTAGAGAACCATAGTACACTATCTTTGTCAGGACTACCCCAATTTGTCATCACTATTGAAACAGAGTTGACCAACTATATCGAATGTCGTTACAATTGAAACAGACTTTACCAACTATATCGAATTCCATCACAATTGGAACATACTATACCACCATAGACTCGATTGTTTGTTATCATGATCGATCGGGACCTAATCAATCCCTAAAAGGGGTTTAGGTAGATCCGAGCACCATCAAAATGCCATAAGGGGAAACTGGCATGGAGAACACTGAACAATTACAAACTGGCCAACCAAGGGGCCTCCCCGCCCGGACCTTATGTAACTCGACCATATTACAGTTACTCTACCCGCGGTCATGATAACAATGCCATAGCTAACACCATACGAATATCAGAACCTAGCCACCTTGCTAGCGAAACGATAATTAGATAACTTTACTCACGGTTCACAGACACCACTGGACTGTGGTACAAACGATATTCCAACAACCATTATTTCAACATACATCCAGATCTCACATCGAATCACACATCACAAAACACACCGGACAAGTACGTCCACCAGAATCACACTCTCAGACACACAAAGTTATCAACGCGGCTGCAGATCTACCCAGAGCGCTCGCCCGCCCTGAGCAGCGCTATTTATGTGCGTGAACCACCCGGTCCCACTCTCGGTAGTTGGGCCTTCTGTCAAACGTCACCGCGCCAACTTCACACCGGTCGACTATATCGATTCTACCCTCTGATACTCGAGAACGTAAAATAAAAACTGTCATCGATGTTTACAATCGATTTAAATGATCAATCTGGCTTCAATCTCTGACATATATAAATATAAAACATCCAGACAAGGCAAACACAAGTGCTCATCACACGAATGTTTGCCCTGGGCACAGAATAAATAATAGTACCCTGGGCGGGATTCGAATCCGCGACCCTGTGCTACGTAGGCAGGCGTACTACCAACTAGGCTACGGAGTCGTCTGTATGTATGTATACATGTGTTTTGTTGTCAGAGGAGAGCGGCAGCTGTCTACAGTACTGGTGAGCAACATGTACCTGGGTCTGGTCCCCGGCCTGTTCCCCGACTGCCCGTATCGGTTCTCCTACTGCACGAGGACGGTTCGTTACTGATCATCATGCTTCAGCACCTCTAAAGGTGCATCCACACCGGCCGGCCGACACCGCATCGAATCGAAACGGATTTTACAATTTTTAAACTAAATTAAACCTTGTATACAGTGTTTAAAGTCTATATTACCAAGTCACACACAGCAGCTTGACTGCGCGTGCGTGCGTGACGGGCAGACGTCGCCGTCGTCGGCATGCCGCGACGCGCGGTCTGCTCCGTCCGCGGCGAACGCAGCCGGCGGCATGCGAACGAAGGCGGCGGCATGCGAACGCAGCCGGTGGCATGCCGCGAGGGCCGCGAAACGCGATCGGCTCCGTTGAATAGATACGTGTGCGAGCCAAACACCGCCGCCGCCGGCTCCGTTCGGGCGAAGCCGGTCGGAGACGTGCGGTGGCATGCCGCCGGACGCGACAGCATGTGGCCGCATGCGTTCGCATCCGGCCCTTGCGTTGCGATGCCGGCCGGCCGGTGTGGACGCACCATAAGTTGCTCATCAAGCTTGGCTGAATTGGCTTGAATACCGTTTGGGTAGCAACTACATTATTTTGTTGCATGTGTTTCGTGTATCTAAGATATTTTTCCGCAGTAAGAGGTAGTCTTATATTCTTCTTTAAGGTCAAATCTATCTCTGTACCAATCTTCATCATTTTTTTTTATTTGTAGTACTGTTTTTCCGGAAAAAGGATTTTACCGCGGTAAAAGGTGACCTTTATAAATCCTCAGGGTCTATTTTATCTCTGTACCAAGTTTCATCAAAAATTTCCACTCGCGCTGCCATTTTTCCCGTGGGAATGAGGAGTTTTCCCGCGGTAAAAGGTAGCTTATGTTCATCTTTAAGCTATATCCTATCATAACCTAAGATCAGATTGGTGGTACTAAGTTTCATTAAGTTTCCACCCCACGGCTACACCCGAGCTTACAGTCATTTTATTTAGCTTATGTCCGTCCCCAGGATCTATTCTATTTCCATACCAAGTTTCATTAAAATCGGTTCAGTGGTTTTGGCGTGAAAGCGTAACAGACAGACAGAGAGAGTTACTTTCGCATTTATAATAAAAAATTACCAGGGTAGGGAGCAGTGGCGAAGGGTGAAATTATGGCAAAGGTAAGCCGACGTCGTCGTCGCCGCGCCGCTTCAAAATAAAACAAAATTCTTACCTTTTGCAACTGTTTGACTCGTATTTGTCATGTTTAGATGTCGCCAACTGAATGTTTATACCAAGTTATCATTATAAATTACCTTATTTATTACAAAGTAACAGCAAATTAACACTAAACAACCTTAGAAAATTACCAAAACAAACACGATTATATGGCGGACACGTACTAGTCATAATTAGCCATTATTATTTCCGAATTGTTTTTGAAAGCAAACACGCCTAAATGAAAAAGTGCGGTTCGCGGTACTTCTTTTATATCACAGTACAACTCGCTAAATTTAGCATTATTTTAACCGTATTAACTTGCTAGTAAAAAACGTCTGATTCGCGATGTATTTTCTTTTACAACTATGATTTTTCAATTAGCGGGATTATACTTTCTTTTTCGTTTCGCATAAGCCGTTAGAAAAGGAGAACAAAAGGTAAGCTCCTCTGTGTCAGCCTACCTAGCGTGAAATAGCAAGCGATTATTACTATAAGAGCGTAAGGGACGGAGCGTGGTTTGCGCTAGTTGGCAACGTTTCATGGTCCATGTATGCAACCACGGAGGACGGAAGTATGCAACATAGCAGGGAAGCTACGACTCATCGGCTTATTGTTATGAAGATCGCGGAACGCAAAGCGCGTGTTACTAGGTGGCGCGGTCAATGACCGCCGCCAGCCGGTCATATTATTATGGTTGGGCGATTTAATAATAATAAACTTATTGGTTTTTTGTTACGGGCAGGCATATTTTTGTAATATTAATATGCTTCGAGCGTATAAAATCTATTATAATTATGAATAATATGAATGTATTAATGTATGTTGGATCGGATTTTCAAAAGGTAAGCCGAAGGGAATCGGCTTATTTGAACCATTCGCCACTGGTAGGGAGTAGTAGGGATAACTCCAATTGAACGCTCCTTAAGTTTTAATTGAAAACATTTTTAATTATTTATCATTTATCTAAATCAGTCCAGTAGCTGTGTACGTTTTCAAGCTAGCCCACGTAATAAAAATACACACCAACTTTTTTTTTCTACATAAATAATTTAATAATAATAATAATAATTATTTATTTATTCAGGCAAAACACCCATGGTACAATAGTACATAAATAATTAATAATAAAATAAATATAAATAAAAGTAAAAGTAAAAATTGCAAACTAAAACTATTAGCTTTTGTTCGCGTCCCTATGCATTGCAATCCAATGCTTTACCATAGGACTAGATAGGTCCTGTGTCAACGCATTTAAAATGCTATTGTGCGAGCTACGCAATCTCTCCCAAAAAGAAGCTATACGAGCCCTGACAATCGCAAAAAAGTCAGGTATTGCCGCCCCGGCGAACATGGCCGACGCGCTGCAGTATCTGGGCAACTTCATAAGGATGCGATATGTGTCATTATATTGCACCCTTATGCTACTAAAGGACACCCTCTTGTATCGGCACCAAAGCTGGCACGTGTACAAACACTGGCAGTATGCCCTGAAGAGAGTATCCTTCACTTGTTTACTGCACTTGGCAAATCTGCGTGCAATCATGTTGCACCGGACCGACAACGCCCGCCTTTCACGCTCCATATCCAGATCATCTCGTCGATCATCTGTGACAATATGTCCGAGGTATTTGAATTGCTTCACAACCCGAACTGCCAATCCATTCAAGCATACATTCGGAACTCGCTCCGGACCCCTCCCCGCCCTAAAAATTACCATCTCCGTTTTGCTAGCATTATATTTCAATCCATGAGAATTCGCATAATTCTCACAGACTGATAGTAGCTTGCGTAGCCCACTGATCGATGGGCTGAGGAGCACCATATCATCCGCGTAACTGAGGTTATTGACGCAAACTCCATTGATATGGCACCCGACTCCAGTGCTCCTCAGCTCACCGATCAGGTCGTTAATATACACATTGAAGAGGTCAGGAGAAGTTAACCCACCCTGGCGAACCCCGCACTCTAACCTATAAGCGTTAGAAGTCGTGTCACCCCATCTAACATGATTTGTCTGGCCCCCATACCAGTGCTCCAACAAATCGACAACCCGCCCATGGACTCCTGAGCCGCGCAATTTTCTCCAGAGAATATCATAATTAACCAGATCAAAAGCACGGCTCAGATCAAGAAAACAAGCATATATCGAGGTATCACGATCAACGTAATAGTCGACAGTATGCTTAAGGCTGAAGATTGCCGAATCCGTTGAAACACCGGCACGAAAGCCAAACTGCGCATCATCAATACTTAAATTTTCTAGCAGTTCGGGCTGCAAAAGCCGCTCAAACACCTTTCCTATAATTGTTCCCAGGGAGATAGGTCGATAATTGTTTGACGAACACAAGTCACCTGTTTTATTTTTGACGATAGGCACGACGATCGTTGTCATAAGCGAGTCTGGTAAGTATGCATACTCCACACACAAATTGTAAAGCATACATAACTTCGGCCACAACATGTCTCCGGCATACAGTACGTGCTCTATACTTAGGTCGTCATGTCCGGGAGACTTGCCACGCTTCATCCCGCGCACCGCCTTCGCCACCTGCTCAACAGTGAAATGGGCAGGCGGTGGTGGTTTAATGCCATCGTTAGCAAACTCCTTCGCATGCAGCCCTGCTACCAACCGATTTATTTTAAATTTGGATGCAAACATATCCGCTATCTCCCCAGGATCTTTCAAGCCATCTACAGACACAGGTAGGCTTTGCTTACCTTGTAGTTTTTTAGTAGCATTCCAAAATTCGGTAAATTTTTTCTGTTTCCTATGCACCGCTAGAATATCCATTTTAATCATTTCTTCGTTACGAATACACCATTTTAATTTATTTTTGAATAGTCTTTTTGTTTCTATCATTTTCTCAAAGATGTTTCCTGTAGATGGCTTGCCAGCTGAAACCCAGCACTTATAATACAGACACGCTACCTCATGGCTTTCTTTTACGTGAAAATTCCAGCCAGTAACCGGTTTTCGTTTTTTACGGATGTAGGGACGCGAACAAGCACTATTGATTGCACACGTTTGTAAAGCTTGAACTATATCATTATATAATGTGTTAATTACAGTGCTATAGTCGCCAGTACATCGCAGACACCCCAAGCATTCATAAGTGTTTACATTGGACATATTGAAACATAAACATGACACTTTGTTTAATTCTAGCTGACACAATTTGTGATACTCATCTATTTGACTAGGATCTCTATTTCCCCAACGTATAGAATCACTATTAATTAAAATACGGCTCCCGCCACCGGCCAAGCCACCTATGCAGCTATTAATTTTACACTCGATGCGAAGAGGTATGTGATCCGAAGAATACACACCATACATAACATCAATTGAAACTACAGTATTATTTGCCGCAGCAGTAGTTACACAGTGGTCAAGCCACCGGCGAGAACCGTGTGCGTCACTTACAAAAGTGTAGGTATCTGAATCTATACCTAACATATCAATATCTGAACACATCATGTTATGCTCCATGCAAAACATCTGCAATTCACTACCAAACAACGCACTAGGGTGCGCATTGTAATCACCTAATATATACACTAACGCTATATTTTGTTCTTCTATAATAGCATGAACACGAGCAAGGCAGTCCGTAAATTCAGTCAAATTTTCCTGCTTATCGGTTGGTAAATAAACACTGAAAACAATAAACGATTGTGTAGCATTAGTCACCCGTATAGCGATAACCCGATCACTGTCACAGTCAATAATGGAGACGTTGGGGAATTTAGATTTCCGCCATAGTAATGCAAGTCCGCCGTAAGGGCGCCCTCGTAGTACACCAGCAGAGGTATCCACCGAAGACCTAGCCACGCAGCCGAAGTCGGAGTCAATACTGTCTACTAAACATAGATCATGTTGCAGCAGCCAGGTCTCTTGCAAGGCGACCAGATCTGCGCCTTGACATAAAACTCTAACCTGTTGCAATGATGTCTTAATACTCTTACAATTAAACGTGATCATTTTTATTAATTGTGGTGTACTATCCATGTTAGTTGTTTTTTATTACGTAAGGAAGTCGTTCTATGTATCTGCGAAATACCACGTTAGCCGGCCAGAAATCTGCTTTAAATTCGCGGTAATTTGTATAGAATCAGTAAAGCCGATGAAGCTGTTAATACTTTTTATGCGACCCTAAATTATTTAATTAATAGATGAATGTACTCCTAAGAAGGTATTTAAACAAAATAAGTGTAAGTACACCTATCCCGCGTGGTATACAGCAGAAATAATATTAGTACGGCTTGCTAGCTAAGAAATATAAGGATATCGGTCCCATCTGGCAGAAAGTACGAAACTTGGCATGAATGTAGCTGTATGTGCTTCAATATCGATATGGTAGTACGGCTTGTTAACCTGAATTACGGTCCCATCTGGCAGAAAGCATGAAACTTAGCATACATGTAGCTTTTATATATGTGCTTCAATGTCGATATGGAAACACGCTGAGAAATGATTCCCCCCCCCTTTTTCCCTCATTTTACCTCCCTCATTTTGTTTTTTTTCATTTTCTACAAAAACGGTAGGACTGATGAGTTTACTTTTGAAGAACCAAATAGTTGTCGATAAATTACCTACAAAACGATACTACATTTTATAGTGCTAAGATTAATATATTTCTATATACAGCCATCAACGTTTTATGAAATTTTAAAAACAGGCACACTTTTTTCTTCCTTACATCATTTATAGGAAAATGACAAGAGTGGTGATAAAATGGACTAAAGAAGTCAACTACCTTATACATTAAGCTAAAAAATGACATTTATTTCATAGTCGTAAAGGCATTACTTCTAGAGTTACAGCTCACCGCGTCTGACTCAAGTACTCCTTTTTTTACCTTTTTAGAATACCATCTTTCTGTTAACTTTGTTTAGCGTAGATTAGATTTAGATTTTCCAATTAGAAATAAAACAGTCCATGTATTATTCCAGGCCACAGTCTATTTACATGTAAAACTAGCTGTCTGCCCGCGGCTACGCTTGCGTTGTGTTTCGACATTTCCGTAGTAATTTTTAACTATCCCACTTTTTTCCGTGATTTTAAAGTATCCAACATGTTGACCAAGTATATAAGGTACCACCATGCAAAATTTCATTTCAATCGGTCTAACAGTTTCGGAGATAAGCCCGTAGAATATACTGCGCCGTATGAGTTACTAAAGTTTTTTAACTATCCCACGGGAACATTTTAAATTTCTGGGATTAAAAGTATCTAAGATGTTGACCAGGGATATAAGGTACCAACCACTATACAAAATTTCATTCAAATCGGTCGAATAGTTTCGGAGATTAGCCCGTACAAAGAGAAACAAAAAAAATCTATAAAATCTGTACGTAGAAAAAATAGCTTTAAACCTATTCAAGGGGATGTAAGAAGCGATATAGTACATACCCAGATTTTTTTTTAATATTTTTGTTTCTCTGTTTGTCTGTTTGTATGGGCTAATCTCCGAAACTATTCGACCGATTTGAATGAAATGTTGTATAGTGGTACCTTATATCCCCGGTCAACATCTTAGATACTTTTAATCCCAGAAAATTAAAAAGTTCCCGTGGGATAGTTAAAAAACTTTAGTAACTCATACGGCGCAGTACATTCTACGAGCTTATCTCCGAAACTGTTAGACCTATTGAAATGAAATTTTGCATGGTGGTACCTTATATACTCGGTCAACATGTTGGATACTTTAAAATCACGGAAAAAAGCGGGATAGTTAAAAATTACTACGGAAATGTCGAAACACAACGCAAGCGTAGCCGCGCGCAGACAGCTAGTTTTACATGTAAATAGACTGTGGCCTGGATTAATACATGGACTGTTTTATTTCTAATTGGAAAATCTGAATCTAATCTACGCGAAACAAAGTTAACAGAAAGATGGTAAAAAAAAGAGTACTTGAGTCAGACGCGGTGAGCTGTAACTCTAGAAGTAATGCCTTTACGACTATGAAATAAATGTCATTTTTTAGCTTAATGTATAAGGTAGTTGACTTTTTCAGTCCATTTTATCACCACTCTTGTCGTTTTCCTATAAATGAAGTAAGGAAGAAAAAAGTGTGCCTGTTTTGAAAATTTCATAAAACGTTGATGGCTGTATATAGAAATATATTAATCTTAGCAGTATAAATGTAGTATCGTTTTGTAGGCAATTTATCGACGATGATTTGGTCTCTGAAAAGTAAACTCCTCAGACGTACCGTTTTAGTATAAAATTAAAAAAACCAGAATGAGGGAGATAAAAGGGGGAGGAAAGGGGGGAAACAATAATTTATCGAAGTGTTTCCATATCGATATTGAAGCACATATATGACAGCTACATTCATGCCAAGTTTCGTACTTTCTGCCAGATGGGACCGATATCCTTATATTTCTTAGCTAGCAAGCCGTACTATGGAAACACTTCGATAAATTATTGTTTCCCCCCTTTCCTCCCCCTTTTATCTCCCTCATTCTGGTTTTTTGAATTTTATACTAAAACGGTACGTCTGAGGAGTTTACTTTTCAGAGACCAAATCATCGTCGATAAATTGCCTACAAAACGATA